>PVIA01001084.1:0-316569 GCA_004024845.1 Tonatia bakeri | reverse complement strand
TCTGCCAGCTGGGATCCTGGGTGTTGAGATGCGCCTGCCTCATCGTGGGCCTAAAACCACCAATCTGCTTCACACAGGTCACTCCACAGCCATCAGATGGAGACGCAGTGTGGTCACTACCCCTGTGAATAGATCCAAACCACCCACACGGGGGGCAAAGGCTATAGCTCCCATTTCCAATCTCCCGAGCCACCCCAGTCCCTCTGCAATGGAATATCAATAGAGAGACTAAATGAATTGTTTGCTTAATTGTGCTGTGCAAGCTGAATAATTGCACGCTTTCCAGAAAGGCTTTGTAACCAATGAGATGGCGTTGGATCTGCCAAAATCTTTACCTTGAAGCCAACATCCTTTCTTTCTACAGTCTCTTTCCTATCACAAATAATGGCAACCCTGGTATTATTTCCAGAGGAGGCAAAACCATGGCAGAAACATCAAAAATCATGTCTTTCAAAATGGAAAAATCTCCATTAAGCTGCACCCACTGAGAGCTGCTATCTGCATTTATGCCAATGTAAAACCTTCCGTCATAAACCCCGATTTAATCCATTACACACTGAAACAGCCAACAAATGCCAGAATAATCTACTTTTTGAATGGACAAAACTGGTCCACCACATGTGATGACCACATGTTAAGAGGTAAGAGAAATGTGAATAAGATAAGGGGCTTGGAGTTGGGAGCCTATCTTCTTAAATATCAAATATTGTGCAAGAAGGCTAGGGAGATGGAAAACAGAATATTATTTATTCATCACAGAGTTAGGATAACAAAAATCAATTAGTACCAAGATGGAAAATACTGAAATAAGATATGTTAGGTGAAAAAAGAAAATGCTTATGGGTAGCAACAACAAAATTTTAGCCAAAGAAAACTCCATATTACTTAAGTCAAGATAAGAAGGCTAGGGGAGATGTCTTTATAACTCTTTCCCTCCAACCTGCTTGAGGCATTAAAAAATACAATGCAGGTTCTCAAAACACTTGCTTCTGGTAAAGAAACTGTGGCATTCACACTTATTTTGTTTTCACTTAGTTATTTTTCAATAGGTAACACTTTAAAAACACGGTTCAAAACTGAAACATCTCCCTCCTACCCCAATCTCCGGCCAGCTAGCCCTCAACCCAGACCACTGTTCCTAGGTTCTTATGTTTCTTTCCAGATCAGAGATCTAAATATTCTTTAAAGTCAATTTATTTTCTAATAATTTACCTGCTATATGTTCTTGCCCATTACTGCTTTTTTCTTTTAATTTTTTGCAACGGTTTTTCATGATAATAATCAGGGCCTTTTTTTCCTCAATAGCTCTATGTTTAAACAGTTTGAGATTCTTCAACTGGCCATTCCTTCTCAGATGGCTTAATCCCCCGTGACACTGTCTAATCCACATGTCTCACTAATAGGATTAAAACTCTGGAGGGACAAGGATCCCACAAGAAAGCAAAGATGCTATTTTTTATACAAATATCCTTAAAAAAACCCAAAGAGTTTTAAAACAAATAGAAAATATAATGTGTAGCTGCCACCAAGCCAAAGTTCTAAGAGTTTTTGAGTCTTGCAGGAAGTGTTATCTTGATTCAAGGGCCAGCTGGCTTGCATTTTAGAACATCAACCTCCTCTGGTTTTCAGGTTTAGATTGGCCCACAGCAGTATTGGCCTGAGTACCTTGGAATGCGTCTGGGAGTGGGAAAGAGGTGATGGGTGTTGGGAGGGGAGCTAGGAGGGTGCCTCGAAGAGACCCCACAAGGAGTCCTTGCTATGACAATACCCACAAGGAAGGGAACATGCAAATTTCAAACCTAACAGGTTCCAGTCGTGGTTTTGTCTTGAACTTCAGGTACTGTCAGCCTAATCACCTTTAATTCAGTCTCATTTATAAGATGAAGATTTGATAAGATCTGAAATCCTTTTTACTTTTAACCTTCTCATTCTAAGATGCAATTTCTCTCCATAAATTGACTGGTATGTCTGTTACAAGGGCATAAAATTCTTTTGATTTCTCACAAATTTATTTGCTCTGAAATAACCAATTTTGTATACCTAAAATGGTTTAAATTCCCCATCAGGAAAGAGAAGTGACTATAGTGGACACTTGTCCTTTTGAAGATGTCCATCACCCATTCCCTCTCCCGGGGAAGCACACTGGTTTCTTCTAGGAGAAGTATCCATGTACAATTGGAGGAGGTAAGTCCAAGCATTTGCCTCCCAAACTACAAAAGCTTAAAAGGAAACTCGAAGCTCTTTCTGCCAGATCCTCCTCTCATCAGTCAGCACATCCATGGGATGGACATGCGCCCCATCAAAGTTTCTCCCTCAGGACTCTGAATCTTTAGCAGAACCACACAAGAACAAAAGAAACAGAGCTCCTTTCTTCCAGAAGTGGTCCCCAGGGAAGACTAATGAACAATTCCTCCTACAAAGTTTTCTGTTCTTCATCAGTTTGTCTTTCAATCCTTCAAATAACCCCATAACCTTCCAGTAAATTCTCTTCCTACTTAAGTTAGTGGTTTGCTGCATAACAATCCACTCCAAAACTTAACAGCTTCAATATAAGAACCATGTATTTATTTACTCACAATTCTATAGACTGGTAATTAGGGTAGGGCTCAGCTGGGACAGTGGCTGTCTGCTCCATGTGGTGTCTGCTGCATTCACAAAAGCGTCTGCAGTGAGAAGGCAGATCTGCTGGAGGCTGGCTGAGCCCAGATTGCCTCACTTACTTGCTGCTGGCTGGAGCTGTCAGCTGGAACCCCTAAGTTCTCCATGTGGCCTCTCATCCTCCAATAAGCCACATTGGGCTTCCTCAAAAGATGGAGAAATGTTCTGAGAACAAAATCAGACGTTGCAACTTCTCTTCCATCTCATTCTATTGGTCAAAGGTAATTTAAAACCAGCCCAGATTGAAGGGATGGGAAATAGCCTTTATCTGTTAATGGGAGGCGTGGCAAAGAAATCTTACCAAGAAAAGTGGCTACAGGGAGGCGTGATTCACTGGAGGCCATTACTGTAGTAACTTACCAAGTTGGAGTTAGCTTCTGTTGCTTGCAACTTAAGAATAATAACTAATCCACCAACCAGTGAAATGTGACTGGAACACATTAGATTGCGGGGTTGCGGGGGAGCCTCAACATTTAGGACATTTTCTCTGTTTATACTTGACATATTAATAAGATCTCTAGAGAGAATGTGGGTGCCATGGTAGTGGAGCTACAAGAAGCAGTGAAATTATCATGGCTCAAAGCCTGCCCGTTATTTAGCTGTGTGATTGTCAACTTGAATGAATGAATGAATGAATGAATGAATGAATGAATGAATGAAAGAAAAGGAAGGACAGAAGGGCATCCCAGACTGAGAAGGCTAAAAGTAAAAAGAACTTCAGGGCTCACCAGAGCTAGAGTCCTCACTTTATAAATGAGGAGACTGAATTAAAGATGATTAGGCCAAAGGTACGTGGAGTTCAAGACAAAACCAGGACTAGAACCTGAGTCTTTTTTTTCCTGACTTACAAAATTGTCACATATATTAAACAGTGTAGCCATGAACTACCAGCAAACTTCACTGTACACTGTAGTGCAGTACCTTCAGCATCACTGTGCGAGCTGAGGCTGCAAAACTGTCTTCATGGGAAATATCACAACTGTTCTGTGTCCCTGAAAATTGTTCTCAAAACATTAAAAATTCTATCACTGTCGGTTATAAATATACAGGAAAATGAACAAAAGAATAAAACTAATTTTACTCAATGTGCTATTATTTAAAGAACTCAAATCATTGAAAATAAAATATTTTATTACTTCAAAGAAACTTTATCAAGATTGGTTTGAGTGCTTGCCTTGCCATCACATAACCCACAGCATGCAGTCAGCACATGTCTACGCTTTGGCAAATTGTTACACTGTTTTCTGAGTTTGCATCTGCTTCCAACATTTTATCCCTTGTATTTTCAATGCCATGTCGCCATGTCCGGAATCTCCGAGAGTTCCTTTCTGTGAAGTTTCTGCTCATCTCTCTTCCTCTGGAACATTGTCATCCTTCCGTCAGAACCACTGTCTTCACCTGTGGCAATGCATTTGCCTGCCCTGAGCTCCTCTGACCGCGAGCCTCAGGGAAGGCAGCAGGGGCCGCATCCCACAACCAGCTATTTCCCCTGTACCTCATCTGTGTCTGATTCAAACTTCACTGCCAAAGAGCATTACCTCTTTTGTTTCTTCCTCGCATTTCCACTTTTGTTGACCAAAAATTCTTTCTTGTCATTATCCATACTTGGGAAACATGCCACGGGCTTATCACTGGTAAACAAGGAGGCAACACAAATACACACGGGCTGTCTGTTTGTGAGCTGAATAACACACGCACAGTGACCAGTCCCTGAAAGACTTGGAAAGACGTGACATGATGGGGCGCTGATCGTGGTGTGCATCTGTCCCTATGTAGTGACTTGTGAACTAAAGAGCTAGCAGCAAAGTTTGTACTCTACGCAACCTCTCAGTTCATGTCCTTGGTACCGGAAATGTGAACCTCGTTGTTGGGAGAGTGGTGTTATTTAAACTGTGGTAACTGACATTTGTACATATGAGAACTATGCAAAGGAAGGACTATCAATATGAAAGACCACGTCATTTGATTATTGCCACAGTTGCTATTAAAGAAGGAAAGCCTAGGCTGCATTATTACTGTACTGAAGAAGGAGCTCCATTTAACTCAAACATGGACTAGGCTCCAACGGTTCTTATCTTTGCCATGTGAGGCCTGCAGATTGATGCTAACTGTAGGCAGCCAGGAGGGGAAGAGAAAGGACTGGAAAAAACACCTGCATTTTAACTCTTTCACATTGGCCTGGAGAAAATTCCTGGAGAGGAAGACAGAGCATACCAAATCCACAGTTCATCCAAAATGGTGATGGATATTATCCACAATGAGTACATATTTTTTTGCTACCCTTTACTTCCAAGGCCAGGAGGAAAGTATTTCAATATAGCTTTTCATGTATGTGGCTGGTGGTCTCTCAATATCCATTTTCCCTTCTTTTTTAGTTGTAGGGCCCTAATTTTTTGGCTAGTTATGCTGCCACCCATAGTTCCCAACTTCTAGGTTTGTCTACACGGTTTAATACTAACAAGTGAAATATAAATAAAATGATTGTGGGAATTTGGGGAAAATTCTTAAAAGGAGCTTATGTGGTTAGCAGAAGCAACTTTTTATCCTTCCTACTATCTAGAACATAAACAAAATATTAGAAAGTATCTTCTTAGACGGTGAGGATGTGCTGAGAATGGATGCCAGGCATTGGGACGGTGGAACCTAAACACAGAGGGAGCCCGATGCAGACATCATACCAGCTCTGGGCTGTCTCTCGCCACACTGTTTCATGTGTATATAAGCCACTCTCTTCTGTTCTTTCTCACCCACATCTGCATGCAGTTCCCAAATGATGAAGGGAATACTCTATCTAGTCACTGGGTTATTTCAGTGGCCCAGGTGGCACCGATCGACTCTTACATCATTGTACACAACGAAGGTCCCAAATGAGGCAGAAACACATGGGTACCACAATACTCCCTTCCACATGTTGTTGGATACTTAGGGGGACGGAAGCTTATGGCTGCTTTCAAAGTCCTAATACAGATTCCAATAATTAAAAGTCAAACACAGACCTAGCTTATAAGATCTCTTTGAACAAAAAAAAAGGAGGAGAGGGTAGGAAAACAAGTAACAGCAAGCTTGTTATAAATCAGAAACTGTGGCTAGGAAATAGAAACCCAAAATAAGGCTGCATTCATATAAGTGTCTAGAAGAACATACAGGAGGCGCTAGTTCAGTGCTGGTCCCATGTTCGACTGTTATTTTTTTTTAAAAAAAGAAGTAAATTGAGGTGAGGGCAATCAAGGTGGTCTGGACATATCATTTTGGGGAAGATGGGAGGAGCGACTGAGGTTATACAGGTGGAAGCAAAGAAGACAGAGTAGGGTTATAACTGGTATTTCAAATATCTAAAGTGCTACCTTGTGGAATAGGGCTTCGGTTCAATCTGAATAGTTTCGAGAAGAATTAAGACCAGTGAGTGAAACCAAAGTAAAACATACTTCAACTCAATAAAAGGAAAAACCTTCTGAGAATTAGAACTTTGCAAACTTGGAATGCACTAGTTTGTAAGGTAGTGAGTTATCTGATATTGTGGTGGATTCTTTTTTTTTTTTTTAAGTAAGGACTATAGTGGAATTCAGGACTTATTCTGAAGTTCAGAATAGGAGACGAAAACACTGCTGTCTCTCAAAATCCTTGAAAAGGATTTTGGCCAATACTGACTTTTATTCTGGGGTTACTATCATGAAGGATGTTGAGGAAGGGAGATCTGTATTGGATGGGAAATTGGACCAGGTGCCCTTCCAATTCTACCATTCCATTAATACAGTATTTTCCTGTTGAACGTGAGTGGTTAATATGGAACAATCCAGATATCAAACAAATGCTCCCTGAGGAAAATGATGAGGAGAGTATTGGCCAGAACTCTTGCAACTGTGTAAGTGGATGAAACCAACTCAAAACAGTTTGAGGGGGAAATGTAAGAAATTCAGTGGCAAGGCTAAATCTCACTTCAAGCACAAACGCTCAAATCATGTGGTCAGAAATCTTTTCTAATCTCTTGGGGCAGTTTTCTCGGAGCTGGCTTCAGTCTCGGGCAGACAGTCAGTCACATGCAGACGCCCAGCCTGGCCTTCGTCAGCATCGGACTTTACTCTCCAGCCTCGCAAATGTCACTGATTCAAACTAACCTGGCTTCAGACACAAGCCCATTGTTTGCCTAATTACTGTGAATCTGGGGCCAGATTTGGGTCTCATGAACTGAGAATAGGACAGGGGCGGTTTTTACAAGGAAAAGGAGGCTTCTGCAGTAAGGGATACTGCAAAGATAAAAATAACAAATGTCCACTACAATGACAACAATAAATGTGATAGATTTTTAAATGGCAACTTCAGTGGAATTCTGAGCCTATCCTGAATTTAAATGAAAAATAGAAGCACCGTTGAATCTTAAAATCCATGAGAACATAAAGTGAATTTCATTTTAGGCCTTAATCTAAAATTCTAATACTCAGGCAAATAACAATTTTAACACGTCTGTCTTTTCAACAATTCCCCTTTATTTCTTAAGATATCTCTGCTCACAGACAGCCTCACCAGACAAAGTAATACCGAATGAAAAGCATAAAATGTTTACTGAAGTGGATGAAGGCACGGCAGGTACAGAAAAATTCTTCATTAATAGCTGAAAAAATCTTTCTCTGTATTTAATATTTAGGTGACATATTTCTATTTCAAGAGAGGTAAACATTACAGCCATGAATAGCAAACAGAAACACAAACTCATTTATTTGTAAAATAAACTCATTTTCTTTTCATATCAATGCAAAAAATGACCCAGTGCCACATGTTCCATTTGCCATGATTCTTAAGACAGCAAAGCTATACAATTTCTAGATCATTAACTTGTCTTCTTATTTTTCCACGTCTTACAGTTCTGCTAGGTAAGCATTCATTCATTCACTTTGATAATGCTACCTTTTTTATAAGTTTGGTATTTCATTTGCTCAATCACTCGATGCCAAACTATAGCAGCCAGAGGTGGGGGGTGGGGAAGAAAAGGACCCACCTCACAGTTTCTCTAAAAAAAAATAAAAAATAACAAGAACTTAAGACTACATTTCCAATGGTTTCAAACAAAAAGGGATTTTGCCTTTTGCTAGTCTCGAGTTTGAAAAGGCACCCATACCCCTCATTTTAAATCATTTGGGCCAGGCTGAATGCCACAGTATTCGAGACGGCACAATGTACAACACAGCAGCATTCAGCTGTGCCAGGAGTGGGTGGCAAGATGTGGAAGAGGGCAGTGTCCCTGCAGCCATATGGGAATTGTGGAAGCGTCCCCTGGAAGACAAGAGGAGTATTCATGAGGTTTTAGATTATCTGCATAAAATCCAAGAAGTAGAATTCTGCAAATCTCAAAAGTAGACCCGAAAAATACAATTCAAGGTCATTGCAATGATACAGTAGAGAGATACCCTGAGGTTAAAGCAGTCATGTATCACCTCTGTGTTTTCCATTTTTATTACACTGCTTAGCTATCCATAGATTTATTTTGACCTGCTTAATCCATTCCAAATGTTGCACAGGGTTAAAGCCATTATGAAAAAATATGTACTCAACCTCTGAGACAAGCTGCAGAGTTCACACTAAATAGCCTAGTCTGTGTGACTTAGAATATAAAGTCATCAGTAGATGCTTACCCAAGAAATCAAGCAGGAACTGGTACACAAACTGAATATTTAAACATGTTAACGGGATGTAGGAGCAAAGCAGTAATAGGAGGCAAGAGAATGTAGCAGCTCATGACTGGTGCATGGTCACACAATTAAAATTTACTACTTTTTTGGCCCTGGCTGGTGTGGCTCAGTGGATTAAGTGTTGGCCTGCAAACAAAAGGGTTGCCAGTTTGATTCCCACTGAGAGCACATACCTGGGTTGCTGGCCAAATCCCCAGTTAGGGGTGCGCAGCAAGAAGCAACCCACACACTGATGTTTCTCTCCTTCTTTCTCCCTCCCTTCTCTCTAAAAATAAATAAATAATTTTTTTTAAAAATGTACTACTTTTTTGGAAATTAGCTCAGGAGTTTACAAAATGAACAGACGTAGTAACAGCTACAAAAAAAACTACCATGATTTATCAAACATGAATAAATCATTTAATAATAAATCTAGCATGGAGGACCTCACCAAATCCCTCTAAAAGTAGTCACTAATAATATCTCCATTTTACAGAAGAAAGGGAATCTCAGAGAATTTTGTGTAATTTCTCTGAAGCCACACAGCTAGCAAAGGCAGAACAAGGGTTTTAACTCAGCCAGTCTGATTCCCAATTCTGTGCTCTTAACCACCAGTGTTTTTCCCTTGAGCATTTTTCATGAACTTGCACATACAACTTGATTCTCATAAGAACTCCCCCCAATACAGTAGAAATTATTATCCCCATTTTTATAATAAAGAAATCAAGAAGATAAATCATTGTTCTAGGTCACACAGCAGTATGGGGGTGTGGGCGTGTGGGGATCAGTGGCAGAGCCAAAAGCAGAGCCCACTACCATAAATGATATGTCACAGATTGCTCCTTGCCCACCAAAACCTATTCTCTTCTTCCTGGGCAGAAGTCCCTTTAGCCAAAAACTACACTTCTAAGCTTCTTTTGCAGTTGGGTGTGGCCATTTCATGAATTTTTATCAAAGGAATATGGAGTGGAAGTGGCATGTGCAACTTCTCAGTCCAAAAGAACTCTCTGGGCCCAGACTTCCTCTTCCTCTTTCTTGTGAACTGGAACTCAGACTGGCAGGGACCAAGCTTCCGTCATGCCGACAAGGCCTGCATCCTAACAGATGAGAGATTTTACAAACTGGAGGAGCCTAAGTTCCTGAATGACTGCATGGAGCAGAGCTGCCCTGTGTATTGGCACCACCTTAGAACTATTATGTGAGCAAGAAATTTCCACATTATTTAAACCACTATACTTTTAAAGTGTCTCTGATACAGAAGCCTAGCTGAACTCTAACTAATAAAGCCCACAAGCGCTCTCACCTGAGCAAGAAAAAGATGCTACTGACTTAGGTAAGAAGGCAGGCATGAGGGTGTGAGGGAGTCATTGAATCTAATATTCTAATTACTATAACCTTTCTACGAAATCGAAATGGTAATGCATACTTCATTCCTAAAGATGACAAAGGATTCTCTACAAAAGACACCTGCAAAACATCATCTGATGACAAAAGCAAAACCAGAACAAAAACCAACCACTCTCACTTCTTGTTTTTACTTTGCTTTGTGACTTAAACTGACTAGGAATCTTCTTGGAAATGGAGCATCCAAATTGGCTCTTTGTAGAATTCAAGCTAGACTCCCTCAGAACATACCAAAACAACAAAATCCCTGTTAACACAGGGGCACTGCAGGGGGCCCCAGTCACAGTGCTGTGACACCCCAAGTCAGCAGGCCTGGGCATCACTTGAATTATCTTCATTCCATCTGTACACTGCATGCTGTCTCTCTCGGACATGTTGCTCTGGGTCATGGACTGCAATCTCCTTTGTCACCTCCTTCAAAGATACTGGAAAAGATGGTAGGAACAAATCTTCAATTATACCTCTTCCTGAGTCTGTGGTGACTCAAAGAACCCATGAAATCTTCCAACGGAATCTGAGAAAACTTACTTTTTATTAAGTTAAAAAAATGCATTCCTATGAAAATAATTTTCATATATTTCAAAATTCATTAAAATGGTCCCAATTTTTCATATTGTAACTTCACATCTAGATGCTTATTTTAGTGAAATGATCAAGAGTATTATATGCCCAGACATTCACTGACGAATATCTAAAGAAGGGAAAACTGTAAACAAACAAAATAGAAAGCAACAGAAAAAATAGCCAAATAAATGATGGTCCGTCCCTAAGGAAAAAAATGGCTTCCATTTTAAAACAAATCCAAAAACACAAAGAAAAAGCACTAAGAAACAAATCTTTCCTGATTATCTTTCAAAGAGATAATGAAGAAGTTTTGCCTTGCCTGTCCCCAAACGACACACCCAAGAGAGGCAATATACAGTGTAGGGATTTGATGAGGAGGTTCTGCTAGTTAAATGACATCATAGAGAAACCAACAGACAAATCTAAATTGTTACCCCTTCTGAGGTTGGAGAATTGGCCAGAGTTGTGTATCCTTCTCTTGCAATGGAGCAGTAAAAGTGGACAGCACCCCCTTAGGACAGAAGGGATGATGGCAGCAGTGATTAGTGAAGAAACCCAAAAGGAAAAAGAATTTCAGGGACCAAGACTCAGGGACTGTGAGGCCAAATCCCTCTTCACCCAGAGTAGTTCTGCACTTGTCTGTGCCATAAATTGTACTTCTGTATACGCGTGTCTGAAGGAAAGGCTCCACTGCAGAAGGAAAAATGTTTGAAAAATACTGCCCTTTATAAAACCACAACATAACCAAAACACATTTCATCTTCAGCTGCATTTTAGGCAAATAGAGCATTGTGAACTACGCTGAAAAATCTATCATTTATAACACAGATCCCATGGGAAAATATTTCATGAATCTGAATTCAAGATGGCAAAAACACACCTCCCTCCTCACCAGCAACCTCCCACTGGTTGAGCCACAAGATGGGAAGTGTTACTGCCTCCCTGAATACCCTAAACCCGCCTCTAAGACGACAGTGACCCCCTCTCTGGGAATACAGGAAACTCCTCCCACAGCCCAAAAGGAATCTCGAGCCCCTCCCTTCTCTCCCGTATCACCCCTTGCAGTGGCCACAAAGGCTGGATATTGTCCAACAGAAAGGGACAGCAAAAGCACACAGGACACATTGATTCTCTGGGGTTCAGGAAATCCCTCCCACCACAGCCCTGATGACCAATAAATATTTTACACCAAAGAGGAAGCTACTGACCCACTTAGAATTGCTTTCAGGAGTTAGCTATGTATCTTCCCCTGGGGAAGAGCAGCATTTGTGGACCCAGATTAAGGCAGAGGAAAGAGACCTATTGGGTGACCTTGTTCTCAGCCTCATGACTACAATATCCCAACCACACACAGCCCAAAAATAATCATGGCAAGAATTACGGCATTGCTAACTACTTCATTTGTCAGACTTGTATTTCTCCTCTACTTAACCTCTGCCTAACAAAGCCACAATCTAGCAACTGCTTAGTCAGCATGAAGAGCCAACAGTCCTCAACCTGGTGCTAAATAATGAGTTGAATCAATAAAACAATACTAATTAATAATAAGTCTATCTTACCTGAAATCAAACCACTCCTAGGCATACATAACCCACCGCACGTGTCTTAGAGAGAATAAGTTCATTTAACTCAATCTTTACAACCAGCTACATCGACAACCAGCTCCGGTAATGACACATAGGTAATGACCTAGTAAGAGATAACGACCAGTATTAGGTAATGACCTACAGCATTCTGAATTCCTACCTAGAAGACATGAAAGAGCCTCGGTTGCATTAGACTGAGTATTGGGCTTGCTCAATTGTGTTTACTGATATCGGGAAGTGAGACTCATACATTTCCTCGTATGTTCAGGAACAAAGTTTGAAACCAAAGAGGTTCGGGGAGCCCTCCTAATTATAAGAGAGGATGCCTTGAGCATTCCAGTTAATTAGGAGCTTGCCTCGTGATTGAGTTTGTAACACTAAAAGCTTTTATTCATTTATTTATTCAACAAAAAATAACAGCAGCCAAGTACCAGGCACTGCTTCTGACCTCATTTCTAATTGCTCCACCCCTAATTCCACTTTCAAAACGTACTGAGTTACTCACAGGTCCCAGAACACTCTCCAGGCCTCAGCTCACGATTCTCCCTCTGCCCAGAATGTCCTTCCCCTCTCCCAGAGAGTACACACGCACTCACGTGTGCGCACACACACCATTCCCTTTGTCTAGCTTCCGGCACAAATATCTCATTCTCATTCACTCAACTTCAAGGCCATTTCTTCCAGGAAGTCCTTGCCAACCCCCCTTCTACATATTACTAGGGTAGTAATAATTGCTACCCTAGTTTGTCTCACTGCAGAATGGGGTCTGTTTGCATGGGCCTCTTCCAGTGACCACTGGAGAGAAGAAATGGTGGCTTGAGACACGGATCTTTTTAGTGGTTGCACAAGCCCTGGAATTCTAATCCCAGGTCCATCTCTTAATCGCTGCATAATTTGAGGCAATAACTTAACCTCTCCGGGCCTGAGTTTGCTCACCTTTCAGTGAGGATAACAGCAGTGCCCATCTATCCCTTTGTGTTGTGAAAAGGATTGAACAATACATGTAAAATGCTTACATTTCACCTATATTACTCACAGAGCTCAGTAAATGTCTCTCTAAAAACCTCTCCTGTACAAAGGCAGGGAAAACTTACCTCTGTATATGCCCCCAGTATACTGTAAAGGGGTATTATAATGAAATGGCCTATCTCTTTAAATATGTTCAAAGATAAAATTAAGGTGGCAGAGCCCTATAGAAACAGGCAGAACCAAGTTAAAAGAGAAGCAAGTATGAGAGAAGGTATTTGCAATGCAATTAACTGACAAAGGATCTGTTTCTGGGAAAAAAAAAACTTAACAGAAAAAAAGAACCAGGAACAAAAAACCTCCTATGAATCAATAAGAAAGGCAGAGACTACCCAACAGAAAAATAGGCAAAAGATATTAATTATGAATAAGTGCTTTTACAGAAAAGGAAATCTGAATGACCTAAGTAAGTAACTATGCAATGATGCACAGGAAAATAGAAGTCAAGATGAGATAACATTTGATACCCACTAGGTAATTCCCAGTGCAGCTGAAAGTATGGGAAAGTATAAATGCTCCCGCAGGGCCACTGGGGCTGCACAGGCGCAGCCCCTGGGAGAGCATTGCGAAAAGGAACGCGGGAGAGGTGCAGTTCTGCTCCTGGGCGTCTGCTGCAGAAGCTCACGCTCTTGCGAACACGGAGACGTGCCCCAAGAAGTTCAGTGCAGTATGATTCATAATAGCAAAAAAGTGAACGCAGCTCAACTGCCCATCAGTGAGAGGTAGAAGTATCAAAATGAGAAACATCTCAAAAATCTTGTTGAAGGGCAAAAGCAAGTTTCAAAGCATATTGATCATAAGTACAAGCTATAAAACTCAAAACAATACCAAATAGCCCACACGGATCCATACGGATGTAGTAAATGTGACACAGACGGGTCAGGCCGTCTTTAAGCTGGAGCAAGAACTCAAGGAGAGGGGGCAGGTCTGTTTTCTCCCTTTAAAAAATAAGGAGAACAGAAATCTGAAGCAAATAGGGCACAACGTGAAGTCTGGATTGTGGATACATGGATTACTAGAAAATTATTTTCTTTTATAATTTAAATAGTCAATAATCAATATTTTCTTTTCAAACACCCTTAAAATGAGAGTAGGAATCAGAGAATGTTTCCAGGTATATGTCAAGACACTGGGTGTTCCGCTTCTACAGACACAGGCAGACCTCAGAGATACCGTGGGCTCAGCTCCAGGCCAGTGCGATAAAGCAAGCATCGCAGTGACGGGGGTGTTGTAATAAAGCAAGTTGCCATCTTTTTCCTGGTGAAGGATCTTGCCTTCAATTTGTTAAAAATAGAACACACCACTGAAACACAATAAAGTGACACACGATAAAAGAAGGTTTGTCTGTAATTAACACCTTCGCTGATTCCATTAGATGTATAACTCGGTAAGTGGACTGACAGAGGCAGGGATGGATGGATGGATGGACGGACGGACTGGCATTCAAATACATACACAGACAGAGACAGAAGAAATAAAGTAGTTTAGAGAAGTGAAGAGTTTTAGTGAAGTCATATAAAATGAAGCACTCGGGCTTTGGAGTCTGAAATCCCACTTTTGCCGCCCCCTAGACTGTTACCTCAGGCAGGGTCACCACGAGGACCTCAAAACACCAGAGGGCACCATCTACACAGACAACAATGTGGATGGCGCCCCCTGGAGTTGTGCAATGCCCAGGCCTGATGGACAAATGCCTGAGCCTCTCTGAGTCCTCATTTCTTTATCTGTGAAATAAGCCCAATCATACTTGTGTCTCAGGGTCTTTAGGAAATCTAAATAAAACAATGTACATGAAGTGCTAAGCACAGAACCCAACAGAATGCGGTAATTATCCAGGTAGTGCTAGGAAAATGGACACGAAGTCTAACAGTTTAGAATAAATTAATGTGCAATAGTAGCCCTAGCAGCTCTCTCCTTAGAATTTAAAAAATCACCCACTTGCAGTAGAAAAGGAACATGTGCGTAGTCAGTGTGGTTGATCTCGATGACTAAGTTTCCCTGCAAGCGTTGGAGTGTGTAAAGCAGCGGCCTTCCAATCCGCAGCCCCGGGCTGCATTGGAGTAGCTTAGGGGAGCAGGGTTAGGCTGGGCTGCTGAGGGCCCCCATCCCCTCTCTGCTGCCATTAGAACAGACCGGCCTTCTGTACCTTTAGATGCAGTGTCTCTTAGCTAAAGTAAGTGATGTAAGACTTGAACATAAATCCAATTTTATGTAAGACTTTCCTCAAAGCATCTATAGAATGTTCATGGTGCATAAACTTACAACAAGCTCAGGGGTCTGGCCTGCAGGGAGAAGGGGCAGGGAGTGGGTGGCAGGAGGCAGCCACATGGGGCAGCGGGAAGCTGCCTCTCCTGTTTTGTTGTCGTCATGCAGAAACCGACTTCACAGCGTAAGTGAGTTTACACACACACACACACACACACACACACACACAGACTTAACAAACGGTTTTCCTGGTGGGCGTCTCCTTCAGTCATCCATTTCTACATAACAAACCACCCCAAAACTTAGTGGCTTAAAATAACAGGAACTGACTGTGTCTCCTGACTCTGCACTTTGCTGGGTGGCCCCTCTGCTTTTCTGTTGGCCTCACTCATGCAGCTTTGTTCAGCTGGGGGTGGGGGTGGTCACGTGTCTGGGACGCAGTGCCAGGCGCTGGCTGCTGCATGGCCCAGTTCTCCCCGCATCTCTTCTCATCCTCTTGTCTGCGTCCGCGAGAGTAGCTTCTTCACTGGGCGGTCTTACAGGAAGGACCCAAGAGGGTGGACGTGGGAGCTGCAAGGCCTCCAGAGGCTGGGCTGGGACCTGCAGAGTGCCACTTTCACCATATTCTGTGGGTCAGCGCAAGTCAAAAAGACGTCAGATTCAAGAAGAGGAGAAAGGGGCTTGCCCCCTTGATAACAGAAGTGGCAAAGGGCTGCTGCAAAGGGGTATGGCAGGGGCCACTGCAGCTGCCACAGAAAACAGGACTCTCCCAAGGGCCCTTGGACGTCGGTCATGGACGGAGCTGGGGTCTGCCTATGATTCATTTCTTAAAAATAAAAGTCCATGGTTAAAAAGAAGTGTTTGATGCCAAATGGTGAGAAAATACTGTGATCTTTCAGAATGAGGAGCATTTTTTTCCTCCTGAAGAGAAGCCTTCCTGGCAGGAGAGACAGTGCTCCTGAGTGAGTGTGATTTCCCCTCCGCTGAGCACACAGTGAAAGTCGTGTCCACGTGGCCAACGGAGCGAGTGAGCAAGTGAGCGACTAGGGGGCAGGGAGGAGTTGGTCCTCACCACCGAGCAATCCCTGAGACTTGTCCTCACAGGGCAGTGGCGACAGAGGGTGCAAAGCTTGTGTGGAGGCAGGCGGGCTGTCCCTGGAAAGGGGGGAGCACCGTGAGGCTGAGACCATGGGGGGGGGGGGCGGGGCGAGGCACTGAAGGAAGCAAAGGCAGAAAAAAGGGACAAAAGGCTGAAAAGTGACCCTCCAGAACTCTTCCTTTCCTCTTCTGGAAAGAGCAGAAAAAATAAGAAAGAGGCTTTGTCAAAAGGCAAAGCCATGTTAATACAGTAACTGGACACTAAGTAAATGAGGAGAGAATCTACAGTGACCACTCGGAAGGAGAGGACAAAGAAGAAAACAGAGAGAGACGGAGCATTAGACAGTAACCCAGCCGTTCCCTCTGCGCAGGCAGGTGCACTCCGAATCACGCTTTTATCCATGTGGGTTTATAATTGGTTTCATTTTCTTCCACAGTAAAGTGGGTTGATAGTGCATCCATATTGTGACAACATTCCCTAGCAAATGTCCTAATTAGGAACCCTAACTAGCTTGCCATTATTTAAAAACTGTCCAAATCTGGGTAGACCCCAAAGACCATCTGGAACCTGGACTTATGCCCGGGCGGCAGGAACTGTCCTTCATTAGACCTCTCCAGGCCCCACCTAGTTGTGAGAGAGAGCGGGTGGTGGAGAGTTAGGTGGGGAAGCCACGGGAAAATAGCATTCCCTGCTCAGACATCTGGTTTTATGATTTTATCTTCCTTGTAATTGACCATGTGCATAATAAAACTTCCAAGGAGATGTTTCTGGTGCTTCAGCTACTTAAAATTAACTGGAACATGCATGTATTTAAGTAGGCACTGATGTCTGCATACATATGCAGAACACTCAGCCCAGAAGCAGCAGGAAGTACTGCTGTTCTCTATTTTATCTTTAAACTGAGTTTGAAAGGGAAGCTTTTAAAAAATCAAGAATAACTTCAAAATACAGAGGGAGGAATTGCCAATAAAGTGAAACCATTCACGTTGATTTATCATTGTATTCCTGCAGCCATGGCTTGCTTCAGTAGCTTGTCACTGGGTGTGTGTGTGTGTGTGTGTGTGGTAGTCATCTGGATATCCTGTGGCACAGATATCGGATATGGATCTTAAAACACAATCATAAAGCTCCCCCAAGTGGATCTATGTAAAACCACACCGAGAAACCAGCCACCGTATCAGGGATGGCAGTCACGACTGAGGCCCCAAACATGCTTTTTGTTTTGTTATTCTTTTATTACATTTATTGGGGGGACACTGGTTTATAAGATTATGCAGGTTCCAGGTGCACAGGTCCACAGCACATCATCTGTGCGCTGTATTGTGTGTTCGCCACTCCGAGTCAAGTCTCCGTCCATCACCCAAATATGCTTTTTTGATGGACAGCGGTGACCTGGCTTGTCCATCATTTTGTCCGTAATGTAATAAGGTCAGCATCGTGGGAAAGAAGTCTATAAATGTTAAAACACAACCTACAGAAATACTCTCCCGGCTTCCTGGGAACTTAGCTGGGCCTCGAAGCTGCCTGTGGCTAGGCTACACCTCACCTGGAGTCCTGGGACCCAGGGATGAGGTGACTTACAGCTGCTCGGGGACAGAGGAGCCCCTTAGGGTCCTTCTGGAAGAGCTCCCTGGTCCATTTAATTGTGTTCCTTGTTCCACTACCTGGGCTGATTATACTGAATTACTTGGCACCCCTGTTAAGCCTGTCACTTAGATTCTAGAACAAATTAAGTTCGTTGAAGGCTTTGCTCTTTCTCGCTATTAAAATATTCATATTGACTCTACCAACTTGATAAAAACTGGCTAAAAGCCTTGCTGGTGTCCCCAACAGGGAGTGCCGTTTTTAATGAACCCGCAAGCGTCATAAATAAAAAATAACTGGTCTTAATAAAGAATTGATGGAGCAGCCCTGGCCCCAGAGAGGTGTCCGCAGGGAAGCTACACACAGCCTGGGGAGACTCCGGGCGGCAAATGAGTCTCCCAGAGCCTGGAGGCCCCCCTGTCCAGACAGCAAACTCCAACAAAGCAGAATCAATGAACTTAATGAATAACTTTCCACAAAATAGTTGAACCTAGTGAGTCTCAATGGAGGGGGTGGAGGGTGTGTAAGAAAGTAGGGGAGGAGGAAAGGGCAGGTGGTGATAATAGTAACCGCTAACATTTTTTGAGCATTGGACATACACCAAGCATTGTCCTCCCAGAAGCCTCCCAAACAGGCAGTGTCATCCCCTCCTCACAGGTGAAAGCAAGTGGACTTTAAAATAGGCGGCCCAAGGTCCGAATCCCAACCTAGTTGTGACCCTAGCCCCGAGTCCATAACCATTGCTTGAAAAACACTGCCTAAAATGCTTGACTCACTCATTACTTTTTAGCAAAAAGCGGGACACGAAGTCACAAACACGGCATCCCTCGCTCGCGGGGCCGAGGCACCGAGCACCCGGGCTGGGACCCGGGCCTCCTTCCTCCGAGGCCGGCAGACTGCTCACTGCAACCCCGTCGCAGGGAGCACAGGACTTAGAATCCTACGCTCCAGAAAATAGACTAAAAAGGTGCACACAAGGCCTTAGGAACCAAGGCGGAACAACGGCTCTGTCACTTGGGGACTGCGTTATACACTAAACCAGTTATCTCATCTCTTTGAGCCCGCAAACTGGCCCATTACATACGGATGACAGCCTAACTATTCACACCCAGCCTTGTTCCAAAAGGACTGAAGGCAGCTAATAAAACCTACTTCCCTGAGTGGTGGTCCGAATAAAACAGATTTTTATTTGCTACTTATGACAATAGCACCTGTTATGAGAAAATCTCCATGAAGCGCCCAGCCTGGCGCCTGGCTCACGGTGGGCTGGTGGGAAATGCCCCTGCCCTCGCCCTGGCTGTTCCCACGTCCTCCCAGCCCTCCCCAGTGCCCTCCTCAGGGCTGCCACGCCAGAGCCGCCACCACACTCGCACACGGGCCACACAGCATGGCGGTGCCCCTCTCTCCCCACCGACAGCTCTGCATTCCTTTCAGGACTCGCAGCTTGGGTTGGAGGTGGGAGGGACACAGGAGGAGGGAGACCAAGAAGCGGTTGCTGAAACAACCCTCGCTTCCCTCTCACTCCTCACGTGCATTCACAGGACAAGTGCTTAATTCAACCAAAGGCCATTGTTACAGGGATCTGTCCCTCTGCAGACGGGGCTTGCCTTGCTTGGTTCCAAGCCTCCTTCCCAAGTAGGAGGGGCAGGGGACAGAGGGAGGCCTCGCCCCAGATAGCCCTGTGTGTGACACACAACCGAAAACAAAAGTAGGGGACTCAGAGTGGGGAGTGACATAGGTAGGCCAGATAAGTGAACCTTCTTTTCTTTTTCAATCCTACAGTTTTCCTGATTTGTTTAAACACAAGTTGTGGACAAGTATCATTTTCTAGAATCTTAGCACTCCAGACTCCACCATGTGTCCAAGCCAAAGTGCGTAACCTCAGTACTCTCATCCATAAAACTGGGATAATTACACATCGTGTCTCCCAAGACGGCTGTGAGGGTTAAATGAAATAATCCATGTAAAAGGCTTGGCACACAGTAAGTGTCCACCATATTTAGTCTTTATTATAGGAGCTCAACTAGACTTATGCTAGCTTCAAGAGTTGGCTGCTGCCCTGGCTGGCACGGTTCAGTGGATTGAGTGTCAGCCTGCAAAGCAAGGGGTCAGTGATTCGACTCCCAGTCAGGGCACATGCCTGGGTTACGGGCCTGGTCCCTAGCAGCGGGCATGCGAGAAGCAACCACACACTGGTGTTTCTCTCCCTCTCTTTCTCTCTCCCTCCCCCTCTAAAAAAAATAAATACAATCTTTTTTTAAAAAGTTGGCTGCCAGTTCAAATGCCACTATTGCTGATGGAGAATATACAGGGTGGGACAAAAGTAGGTTTACATTTGTTTGTATTTAAAATAATACACTGATTAATAAATAATAACACAGGAATAAACTTTGTGTTTCACGTAGTCACAACTGTAAACGTACGTTAGCCCCGCCCTGTGTTCTTAGGTGTAAATTAGGAGTTTACAATGAATTTTTGACAATTTGAGCTGTTATGAAAATCAGGAATTACTGTTCAAGTCTTAATCAACTAGCTAGGTTAGGAAAAGATGGCCTTTTTTATTAAATCAATGCAAAAATGTGGGATCGGTTATCAAAGATGAGGTTGCAAAGGCATTATCCTTTTCTTCATGCAATGAGTCTAATGTGATCAGTGTTGGGTTTTTTGTTTGTTTGTTTGTTTGCTTTTTAATATATGCCTTTCACAGAAGCAGGTCAAAAGTTGAGTAGGTTCAGGGTGTGAGAGAACCTAGCCATCCCCAGCTTCACCCCAAGACTATACAGAGTCTAAGTGTCATCAGGGACTTCATTCAGTAGCTAACAGCTGCCACATGGCTAAAAGTTAGACCCGTTTATCAATGCACTGCTGGGGTCGGAAAAAGAGCCCTTCTTCCATCTACCACCCAGGTCAGAACATTTGCAGGCATGAAGCCGAGGGGCCCAGCCCTGGCCTTTTCTCAGGTGGCAAGGGGAATGAGTGGCTGGGGTCCCTGTTGCTCAAAAACCTCTCTGCTGTAATCTCATCGGTTGGTTTCACCACGTCGACAACACTCTCCGAACATTTCAGAGGAAAGGGCTCTAAAAAGGTATGCTCTACAATATTACGCTGTTTTTTCCAGGTGGTAGGGTTGTGGGGTGATTTGGATCTTGTACTTTTCTGGTCATCTGTATTTTCTAGTCTTTTTACAATGAACAGTTTAAGTTTAATTTTGATTTTAAAAAGACTCTTCCTGGAATGATTAAATAAGTTATATTTAGTAAGAATGCCCTTAAAAATGGAAGAAAGCAAACCACAACGAGGTTATCACTCCACACTCACTAGGGTAGCCATCTTTTCCTTTTCAAAGGGGAAATGACAAGTGTTGACAAGGACATGGAGAAATCGGAACCCGCACTGCCGGTGGGAATGGAAAGTGGTGTAGCCACTCTGGGAAACGGTCTCGCAGCAGAAGTTTGACATGAAGCCACCATACGACCCAAACTCCCCACCTAGGTGTATGTTGAAGAGAAATGAAAACACGCAGCCACACAAAAATTTGTGCATACATGTTCACCCAGCATTATTTACAAAAGCCAAAAAGGAGAAACAGCCCAAACGTCCATCAGGGGACAAACAGATCAATGACATGTGGGACACAGAGAGACTGGGGCACCAAAGACGGCGTGATGTGCAGCCAAGTGCTCACGCGGAGCAGACGGGGGAAAATCACCCCCGGGCCTTGGCACAGGCCTGGCTTTCCTCCCCTCCGCATGCCCAGGCACTTCACAGTGCGCTCCTCCGCAGCCCAGGTCACTCCCCGAGGCTCTCCTCCGCACCGGGAAACACGAAACACGGCCAGGAGCAGACAAGGCGGAGCCAGGAAGCAGGAACTGACTGCACCTCAGTCACACTGAGGTTCACCTAGAGGTGACTTCCCAAACCTGGCTCGGCATCAGAATCACCCAGGGAGTCCGTTTGACTCTCCGCTTGCTCTGAAGCACTGGCGCTGGCCCCACACCCGGATGCTCTGATTCCATAGGTCTGCAGATGCCTCGGAATCCTGTGCCCTTTGAAGGTTTCCTCCGTGTTTCTGAGCATATGCCAGGTATAGGAACCTCTGACCTCAGTAACAACACCTCTTAAAATACTTTTTGAAGGAAATAAGAATAAACACATGTTTCATTTTTAAAAATCTTTGGCTTTCATGAAAAAAGACTACATAGAAACTACTTAATAATGTTTTCATAACCTCTGGTATTGCTGCAAAACAAATTCTCGGAAGAAGAGAAATATTCATGTCTCCACAACTTACCAACTTTCAGTTTTAGTGAGGGGTTCCAATCAGTTCTTCTAAATTGTTCCTCAACCAC
The DNA here is from genome assembly GCA_004024845.1 of Tonatia bakeri. NCBI lineage: Eukaryota > Metazoa > Chordata > Mammalia > Chiroptera > Phyllostomidae > Tonatia > Tonatia bakeri. The sequence continues at coordinate 294,431 of PVIA01001084.1, read as the reverse complement.
TGCTTAAATATCACAAAATTTAAAAGCCAAAGGAACCTTAGGTATTACTTCTCTCATCAAAGACAAGAAGAAATGCCAGCCACGGAGAGGAAGTCCTGCTCACCCAGCAAGCCAAGCGGGACTAGGACCCAGCTTCTAACTCTGCCGGCAATCTAGTCGTCTCCCTGCTACATCACAGGGCATTTTGCAAGAACAGCTCACTGGGGGCTTCAGGTGTAGTGAAATTAATCTCTGCACCTCTCAAGGAATGACTTCGTGTAAACTATAATTCAAACTGTGGAATTTTAGGTCCATTCTAACAGGAAGGGATCTGCAGGTCACAAGACCAAAATCTACGAAGAGCAGGTAACGTAGCTCCATAAACCGAAATGAACCAACAGAAAGGGATGCTGGAGGATAGAGACTTGAACAGGAGCCATCTGAGTGATGTTCACACTCACAGGCCCAAACCTTATGTCCCTGTGAATTATGCAGCAGGTGGTTAGGGGGCATCACCACGGCCATTGCTGCTCCTGCAATGATTCCATCTCGCTCACGGTTCCAGCTGGCGTCACCTTGTGCACACCCTTTCCGAGGCAGCCGTGCCACAGCGAGGAGCTCTTCTCTGGACTTGAATGGAATGGAATATGGGGTCTGGGATTTCAAAGGTTATCATGGGCATGATGAGTATCAAGCCCTGCCAAGCTCTGTCCTCTTCTCCCTGGCCATGCCCCCCAGCAACTCCTCTGCCTAAGTGACCCTGAAACCAGGAGACCAGATGCACCCCAGAGAGTGCTCACGTCAGGACCCAAGTGGCTGGTGGTGTCTTGATTCACTGGAGTAAGGACAGTTCTTACAGGAAATGAGCAGAGTTTACACGGAAATGTCGCTCAAAGACGTTCTTGGCGTAACAGTGACATGTGGTACAACAGAGGCACAAGGTTTCATTCCGAGGATTGAAAGCTGTGTGCCAATTCTTCTTATTCACCTGAGAACTTGGACAAGTCAGTTTGCCGCTTGGGTTCTCATTGACTCCCCTGTAAATGGAAGGAACAGATGCTTTATTCTCCTGTTTCAGCTGAGCTCACATTAGTAAAAAAAGTATTAACTTTGCTAAACTTTATACTTTGTGCATGCAAGTTGTTATTGTTCCTACACTGTGCAGGGCTGAGAGCAGGCTGATAGTTACACCCCAAAATGTCCATTAGATAATAACAATAGCTACTATTCACTGAATTTACCAAGAGCTTTGCCAAATTCTATAAATTTTCTCCTCTCAAAATCCTATAATGAAGGTATATTGCTATTCCATTCACAGAGGGGGAAAGGAAATAAATACAGAAACGTCCAGCCATTTGCTGAGGGCTCATAGCTAGGAAGCAGCAGAGCTGGATTCGGAACCAAGGCAGTGCGACAAGTCCACCAGACGAGCAGTCGCCTTTTAACTTCCCAAACGGGTGGACATCAGATGCACAGTTTGAAATGACTCGTGGTGGCGGAGCTCTTCTCGCATTGGGGTTTGGGGGAAGCGGGTGTTAGGAGGGGGCTGCTTTTCCTGCAGTTTTGAACAGCTGCGTGAATCACTGCAAGAAGCTACACCCCCAGCTTCTGTGTATCCTCTCCTCTCTGTAATGTAGCTAACTCCTTCTTGGAAAGTTTGCGCCCACGCTGGATCAGCGCCTTCTGCGCTCCAATGTTGCACTTTCATCCAATGTTAATGGCTTATCCAGATCTGCTTGACGGGAAGGAACAGGCTGCCTGCGTCTCAAACTATCAGAAGGAACAAGCAGTTTGTCTAGAATGATACATACATACACGGTCTGTGCAAATCAGCTACAAAGTGAATAATTTTTTCAAGAGGAAACAGGAAACACGCCCATGTTTTTTAATCCACAGAAATACCTCCCGAGATACTTGGTTCTTTGTCCAAGCAAGAAGCTCAAAGGGAAGAGTTGGTTCCCACGCTCCACCCCCCCCAAAAATGTGACATCTATGATTAAGCATCTGGGTCCACAATCACTACCCCTCCCCTGCCTCCAGCTAGATGGACAGGGACATTTAGCATTAGAGCCTCAGGTGAATCTTGCAGCCCCCAGATTCAGAAAAGCCCGGCATATCCCAAAGCCTCCGTCTTTCCCAAAATCCTCCTGATCTCAAAGTTTTCTTAACCATTGCCTCCTTACAGAGGACAGTGGCTTGCAGGAAGTCCCAACGCCTCCCTCCTCAGCAAGGCCTCCCAGGCCCCTTTATGAAGTGCTTCGTGAGCCGGTCCCACCCACCTGCCTCGCATCTTTCCACCACCACCACCACCATGACCACCATGCCCTGCAGCCTGACCCAGCAACTGTCCCCTGCTCACTGCTGTGTTATCACAGTGCCTGGTGCAGGACACTAACACCGTGAGCACCTGCTGTGTCAGCCGACGCCTGCATTTCCTGCATTCCCCTCAGTGACCACGGTCTTCTTCATCCCAGCTCTGGGTTCAAGCCCCTCTCTCTGACTCAGTTGTCTTTCCCAGCGCTCTAACTTCCTCTCTTTTCACAAGAGTCAGCCTGAGAGTCCTCCTCACTTGGGAAATCATCTTTGGCCCTCTCCCTGAGCTGGATTACAGGCACCAATTACCAAAAAGAGCCTGGCTGTGATGGAGAAGAAATGGCACTTGGTTTTGCTTTATAACAAGCACATCTGAACTTATTTTTTGGACTATAAGATGCACGTCCCCCCCAAAAAAAATTGGGGAGGAATAATGGTTGTTAATGCTGCTGTTGAGTTCTGTTTGCATTTACATTGGTGAAATATTATGTTACTTCTGTTAATAAATATTTTACCACATTTTTTGCTTCACAATTTTTTTCCCTATTTTCCTGCTCTAAAACCTAGGTGTGTCTTTTGGCCTGAAAAATATGGTGCATTCCAAATGAGTGCTCAGCCCTCCAAAGAAGTCACTGGGTCCATTTTTAAGAGATCAGCCGGGTTAACGACATGTTAGCAACCCTCCTAGAAGACTAAGAAATACGTTAAATTTCCCAGAATGCCTCATACCACTAAAGGAGGCATCACTTTTCCTGCCCCCCAGAATTCTGAATGAATTAAAAAACCCAAGACTGGAATGCATCTCGGAGACTATCTCAACCCTTCTTTTTATAGATGTAGAAACTGAGGCCCAGGCCAACTTGAGGTCATCTAAGGGCCCAAATAAGACACCGGTGGTGCAGTTCAGACAAGACTTCAGCTCATCTTTAAGTCGATCATGCACTCAAGACTAGTTTTTTCATCTCACACTCAGGAGAAAAAGCCAGTAAACTCCTCCCAATGCCTATTAAATCTCATTCCATGCTTTGTTTCATTTTTTCGCTTCACAGCTTAAAGAATAATACTATGCTGGAAATGTAAAGCAGGGGTGGAATGATGTAAGAGCGCCAGAGGCGTTCAAAATAAGACATATTATGCCGAGACCTGGGGCCACCCCAGTGAACAGAGGCTGAGCCCCAAGTTCCAGGGGAACCAGTCATCAGTCCAAAGTTCCTTGAACACCATTCATATTTCTAGTTTTTGCCATGTTTAAACACCACTTATTTCTTTTCTTTAATTCACTTTTAACAGCTTTTCCATACCTCACTTTTTAAAACATAAATATGTCATTTAAGCTCAGTCTAAGCAAAATAAATAATCAATAGTCCAAGAATGCATGGGTTTGCTATGCTATTATACTGTTTTCCTGGAACATTTAAGATGAGTATCTAACTATTCAAATAAAAAAATGTCCATGTGCCACTTAAAAGTGCTCTGCACACTGCTGCTGGCATGCACATGACACCACGGGAAACTGCACTTTCGCTCCAGAGCAGCGGGTGCCCCCCGAAGTGGAACTGTTGCCTGGTTTCGTGAGAGCTTCCACCCAGCCTTCGGTATGCACCTGTTTTTCTTACCAACCACTAGGTAGATCACTATGCCGTCCCCACATTTGTTTGAAATGATCCTTTACACTGATGTTCTTCACTGACTATTACTAACTTACGAACAAACAGCAAAAATAATTACCCTTTCACCCAGGAAAGCACTGGTGACTATGACTTAACGGTCTACCAGTGACATACAGCTTTCTCCCGCATAATGGATGCAAATGTGAAACAGGATAGGGGTAAGTTATTTTCACACGCCCTGTCACTTGTCACATAAATTACACGGACTTCTATTAGCTGTTTAATTCACAGATTTAAAAGAAATAGAAAACAAACTCCACTCACAATACCTACATCCTCCCCAGATCTCCAGGGGAAGGCAGAACCTGCCCACAAAGCCGTGAAGAATAAGGCCTGCGGCACCACTACATGAAAATTCTGCTGTGACTGGGGTAAGCCACGCTGGTCAGAGTCATCCAAGGATTCAGGGTCTTCAGAGGAGGAGAGGATAACCCGAGATGATGAGAGAGGCCCAGATTTGGATGCCAGCTCAGCAAGTTGGCCGAGTGGTTTGTGAGTCTGCCAAGCCCGGGCAAGGTGAGGCTGGCGAGCACCGCCAGCCCCACGCAAAGGCAATGCTAAGGTCGGCTGCTTTGCATCATCAATCTTGCCTGGACAGAGCCTCAGAACGGTGCCTTCCTCGCACATTCCTGAGGGGCGGTGATGGGGCACCGAGAGCTGAAAAGCCTGTGTTGCCAGGGGCCCGGAGGCCCGAGGCTGCAGCTGTTTGGCCGGCTTTAGCCCAGAGCTCTCCTTAGAGTTTTAGTAAACTACCCGATGCTTTTGCAAGCTGACCTCGTTTTGTTCACAGCTCTTACAAATTAGTGTTGGGATATTTTACTTTTTCCCTAATAATAATAATAGCCCATACTGATCCAGAACTTGGCATGGCCCAGGCACTGTTCTAGGCAGTTTCCATGTAACAGAGCACGCAGAACTGTAGAAAGTCTGACTTGGAAGCCTGAGCTACGCGGTGGGAGGGACTCTGAATCTGTGTCAGGACAAATGAGGACTTCGCCACCTATTTGCTGTGAGGTCTTCAGCGAGCCTTCTTCTCCCAGGCCCCAGTTTTCTCATCTGGTTAAGATGGCGAGAGAGCAGAGATGATGAACAGGTTTCTGTGTGGAGGCCAACTCTGAGCCAGCCGAGTTGTCTGGGACACTGCGTTCAGTGGGATTCTGAGCCAGCACGGGAGAGTGTCACAGCACATGAGAATGTCTGCCACCACGGGCATGGGAACAGGGAGTGAACCTGTCCCCTATTTGCCATCTCGGACGAAAGCATTTCTCAGGTCCTTTCCTGGTCAAGTAACTTGAATTCATGGTTCCAGACCAGCTGTCTCACTAAGCGCAACATCTTCATACATTAAAAAGAGGGAGAGAATAAGAATTAGCTCTGGAACCTTGAATACTTCATCTCTATCATAAAGTACGGAGCCTTCAGTAAGGAACACAATCTCCTTACATCTCAGCTTACTCGTCTACAAGGTGAGGACACAAACACTTCATCTTCACGGTCATTTTAAGGACTACAGAAACGTGTAAAGCCTGGAGCGCAGCACCTAGCACACTGCTGACGCTCAGTTGGTATCTTCTTCTTCTTCTTCATCATCATCATCATCATCATCATCATCATCAATAGTGGTCTATCAACCCCAAACTGGATTTACAACATTTTCTGACCCAAGATTTGTAATTTAAGGAACATATGCTTACAATGAAAATTAATTACCAGAATTTTTCTTGAGGGATACACTTTAGTTCCTTCCTAAGGAAATAATCATTTAGATTTCTTACTTCAGAAAACTCTTAAAACATACAAAAATAGAGGATATCAGAAGGAACTCCCATGGACCCATGACTAAGCTTCAGGAATTACCAGTCATGGCTGTTCCTGTTGCCTCTGCATTGCCACCCACTGGCCCCTCTTCCAGACAGCCTGGGTTTTTTTTAAACCAGATGCTACACAGGGTTCCACCTGTAAATCTTGTCTCCAATCCATAGAACCTGTTCATTCTTTGCAACCTTAAAAATATTTGTTTTAAACTGAATGAAAAGGCAACAATAAGGCATAATTAGGAAATTATTTCCTCACGCCTCTAATAATATTCTTTAAAGGTCACCAAAAAGTGCGTGTACTTAAAAAATAATAAGAAGGGTCCAGTGCGGGAGGCCACGTGGGGCCTGTGGTATGCCTGATCTATGACAGCTAGACAAAGTGAGTTATTTCGTTCTTTCAGATATTTATGACATTGTTAAAACACTGAATACATCAACATCAGAATTAATCATGAATAATATTTAATTAGTCCTTGACAAGGATCAATTTGGCAAGTCTTTTTGTTCTTTCTCCTTCCCCTGAATAGAAAAAGAGTCATAAACTAAAGTGTTTTATTTTTTCCATCTGCTTCTGGTAAAGCGCATCCCCGAATTGTTAACTTAGTTGAGATCTCCTGAACTTTCATATACCCAGGTAATTAGACTCAGATGCTGTCCGGACTGGGAATATAAATCAAACCTGGGTATGCAAGCCCAAAACAGGCCGCTCACACCAGGAGCGGGCGTCGCTGTTTCTCACAGACCTGCCCATGCAGTGGAGGCCCCTGGTCTCAACAGAGTGGAAAGATGCTAAATCCTTTATTTAGGGGGGATAAAAGGCCTTTTGGGCACTCAAACAAAAATTCTGCCCACGCTACATGAGTCAGGATGAGCTAGGAGGCAAAGCCAACCGGATTGTTAAGGTCCAGAGCACGCACGGTGACCTGCAGAACTGCTGTGGCGCTGCGTCCTGCCCAATCAGCAGGTTTTGTTCTAGGGCACAGTGATTAGGCAAACTTTCAATCCCGTTGTTTTGTAACAATACATGCATTCCTTTCACTTCAACAGAACAGCAATATTTGTTTCAGTTAAGTTAGTATTTTAAGTTGTGGAGCCAAAGGCTCCCAGGTTTTGAAAGCAGACTGAAAGGAAGTGTTACTGGTTGTTTTTCACTTAAAGGGGGGCTGTCCTTCTAAGAGATCCACTTTTCTTTCACTCTGACTCATATCAAGTGAAATAGGGTTGAATTGCCTTAGAGGCAATACACAGCATCTTAAGAGACTTGGGGAACGGGAAACCAGCTCATATTTGCTAAGTTCTATGTGCCAAGCACGGTACATCCTCATAGAAGCTTCGCAGCACCTCTGGAGTGGCGGAATGTAGTTATCAGTCTACAGACGAGAACTCAAAGGCTCAGGCGGTTATATGGTGTTTCCAGAGTCACTGAGCAAATACGGATGAGTCAGGAGTCCAGACTCAAACCTTTCTGAGCCCACAGTCCAAGTTTGCACCACAGAAGCTGATCCACTGTAACAGATCTTCCAACCTCATGAGTGTAACTCATATATACTGAGCACTGCGCTAAAGCTTCTAGACGCATCACCTCACTTAATCTCCACACCATGTTGTTCTTATTCCCACTTCACAGATTTAAAAAGTGAGGCTTAGAAAGGATAAGCAGCCTGTCCATGGTTACAGAGGGAAGCCATCTGACTGCCGGGCCCTCCCTCCGCACACCCTGCAATGTCTGCCTGAAAGGCAAGTCGGGCCGCACTCGTGGTTTCAGGAGAGCTACGACACTCTGCAGTTCTGCGTTCCCGCAGGTTTGTACACGCGGCTGACCGCCTGGGTAGGTGCTCAGTGAATTTCACCCCACGTCAGGGCACAAACAATGAGAACTCTGAGCCTTCCAACTCTGAACATGCAACACACAAACACACACACAGCTCGTAAGGACACAAACAACAGTGGGTACAACTACAGCTGACTGCTTGTCGTAAGGGGGAGGAATGGAGAGAAGGGAACTGGCCAGAGTTTATCATAAAATGCTGAGCTGTGAGAAGATACGACTGAAACACAAACCCTATCTGCTTTTACCCTCCCTGGACCAAATGCTGAATTTCCCTCCTCCATGGCTTGGGAGATGAGGTCAGTGGATCTTGTTTCTGCTCTACTGACTTTTCCACATGCAACCTGATAGCTTCTGGAAACAAACCAATCATTACAAGATCACTAAAGTATGTTATTTTAATTAAAGGAGGGCCCTAGGTGGAGGGGACCTTCCTTTCATTAATGCCTCTTAGTGGCCAACTCCACCAAGTTCCAGGTGAGAATCCATCACCAGGGCCAGTCCCTTCTTCCAGTTCTGCCTCCACATCACAGCCTGCCTGGGCCCACTCCCACCTTGAACCGACATCCCACTGGATCAGCCCACCTAGAGCCTCGAATGTGACATCTTCCAGATAAGCCTCAAGGGGTGAAAAGTGAGTGCATTAAAGCAATAATCACTGCAAGAGCTGAGACTTGAAATTTAATAGGGCTTTGAAAAAGAAAAGGAAAAGGAAAAAGAATGAAAGTCTAGACTGCCAAAAAAATTAATTGGCATTGTTGTAAAATTGTGTTTCACAGTGAGAATACAAATATTATTCATGTTAAGGCAAGGGTTGACCTAAGATGTGATTTATGGGCACTTCAAATGCAGTACAGGAAGTAGATGGAAAAATTAGGGTGCAAGGTCACTGAGTAGGCAAGAGTCAACCTCAGGGTAAAGTTAAAAACTTCAGGAAGGGAGCACACAGTTCAGCTTGCCATATAAATTAAGATCTGTCCTCACTTTGAAGAAATGGGGGGAAATCGAACATGAAGGTGGATCTGTAACTGAAGGCGTTTTCCCCTCAACATAAGAGGAAGTAGGGATACTTGTTCTAGGGTGAGATGCCAAAGGGTGTTTCATAAAGAAAACAGAAAACAGCGCAAAGGCTGAGGCAATCTGAAAATCAACTGTCTAATCAGGGAGTAATGTAAACAAACACGGCTTCAAGTTAAAGAGCTTTAAGAGGCTCTGTGCTGGACAAGAACGAGGAATCCAAACCAAGTTTTGTTTTGGGGGATGTGTTGTTTCATTTTTTATTAAAATAGTCTAAACTGATTTGGACCGTGTCCAAGCTTATCTATGGTCGGGAAAGGGTGACGGCAGCGCAAAGAGATGTTCAAATGTGGAGCTCCAGAGACTCCGCTCTCTCCAGTCACCCTGCTCTCCGGCTGTTCTTTTAAAAACACAGTTATCACTAAACACCCCCCACCTCAAATGTGGATGTTCCCCAAAGGACTACTAGAGGGCAGAGCTTTGTGATGTTCTCAAATTAATACCTGTGAAACCAGCCCACCTTGCTGGCTTCTACCAGGGGTAATCACAAGAATGGCTGTGACCAAACTTCTGGAAAGCTTGTGATTGTGTCATCCCTGTGCCAAACTTCACACAAAACAAAGCAGGCAAGACCCTAAGGGCGCTGTATGACTGACCCGTGGCAGAAGGAAACCAGAGCTATGGCAGTAAAGGGCTACATTTCCGCCCAATCAACAATAGTCCAAGAGGGGGCGCTCCATGCTGAAGGGGGTGAAGAGGACTGAGCCTCAAAGACTTGTAACTTGCCCCAGCCTGCTTCACTGATTCTTAAACTAACAGGGCAGGGGCTTCCCCCAGCGCACACTCCACCCACTCACTTGAGGCTACTTTTCACTGCGATCCTTCTCCCAGGGACCAAGCCCCGGTTGTACATTTTACTGCGATTTCACCTGCATCTAAAAATACTGGGTGAGAAAGGCCAGAAAACCAGGAAAGTCAACTCTGGGCCTTAACGCATCCTTATTTGCAGCCCTCCTTTAAAACTGTCGCTATCATTGTTGTTTTGCTGTTCGCCTGCAGCCAGAGTCTGAGCTGGAGGCGCATCCCGTCCCGGCTGCTGCACTGCAGAGAAAAAGGCACCTCGGAGCCCCAGGCTGCCACCTGCGGCTCCCACAAAACCCAGGTGCTGGGGCCTCTGAGAGGCATTCTCCTGCTGGAACACAGGGGAGGTGTTCTTGGGGCACCGCACCCTTTCCCCACACCCGTACTCTGCCAGGGGGCCTGAACACATTTAAATGTTAATTAATTAATTTGAAGCTAATTACCAGTCATCCTCACCCAGCCCAGCAGTTGGGGTCCTCATACACCCACATCCTCCCAGCGGTTGTCACAGGGAAATCTGATCCCAGCTAGGGGTCTGGGAAGGGGAAATGGGAATTTTTCTTTCTTTCAGACTTTGAATTCGAGTCCCAGGCCAGGTACAGAGCAAACTTCGTACAGGCAGCCTCCTCGGCAGAACTGCTCTGAGGCTTGCTTTCCTAACCTGTTACAAGGTGAGCATAGGATGAACTACCTCACAGAATCACTAAACGAGGGAATCCTTGGAAAGCCCAGAGAACTTGTTTTCTGCAGAGGCAGACCTCCAGGGAGAGGAGCCCACCATCTCATAAGACGGCCTGCTTTCCCACCAAGGACTGGGGAGCACAGGAGGGTGACTCCTGTGTAAGCTAGTATGTTCCTATGATCTAGAGTAACCCCAAATTCATCTTGTGGCCTGGTAAAAAGATGCCTAGTGCCTTGGCCAAGCAGCTCAGTTGTTTAAAACATTGTCCCAACGCACCAAGGTTGCAGGTTTAATCCCTGGTCAGGGGACATACCAGAAGCTACCAGTGAACGAGTGCATAAATAAGTGGAACAACAAATGGATCTTTCTCTCTCTCTCAAATCGATTTTAAATCGTTTTTAGAAAGATGCCTAGCTTCTTCACCTATACATAACTAAGAATTTTATCTCAGTTCTGTTAGGGCTCCCAGAACAACCCATGATTCAAAACTCTGCCCAGCATCGCCCCTGCTGCTGTAGCAGCCATACCCGACTCACCCTGAGTTTGTGGACACTTCACACTCCACATCCTTTCACAAGGGCTGCCCAGAAAGCAGGCCTCCACCACCTCCAACTGCACGTGTGCCCTTAAAACCAAGTTCTGTGCTTTTCTTCTTGGTGGTTTCAGGGCAGGCTGCCGCCTATGAAGACGATTCCGAATCTCCATTCTGTCACCAGTGGAGGGTGCTTCTCTCCCAGTGTTTCAGTCGCCTCCAGATTGCAGGGAGCGGGGGAGTGTCCAGAGCAAAGCTGTGTGCAGTTAACATACAATTTCTTTTCATGGCCAAATCACAAAAGAGGGAAAGGGTTTTCGTACCTACAGCTAAGAACCCAGGGACGAGGGGTAGAGAGTAGTTCCACAGCAGAAGTCTCTGTTGGTCAGACGGAATGAGATGACCTGCGTAAAACTGACTACAGGGGCTGGTACGTTAGTATTCCTACTGTTGTTTTTATTACAGTTAATATATAGTTTGGTCACTTCAAGGCCTCTCTCCTTCCTGTTGTTCACCTTTGGCCATGTGCTCACCCCCAAACCCAGGCACGGTGTGGCACAGTGAGGCACGGTGAGGCAAGCATGGGCTCAGAAGCTGCATGACCTTGAGCAAGTTACTTAATATGAATAATGAGAGTACCTCTTATTAATAAGGTAACACAAGTACTTCTGGGACGGATGTGAAGACTAAAAATATAATTATGTGTTTACATGTAGGCACTTACTATATATTATTATTACTATTATGAAAGCAGGTACTTGGGTAACTTGTCACTTGTCTTAGTAAAGGAAAGATACTCCTGAGGAAAGAGCATGGCATTTAAGGCTACGCCAGGACTCTGGAATTAACTGTGGATTTCATGCCCTGGCTCATGTGGCTCAGCTCATTGGAGCATCATCCTGTACATGGAAAGGTCATGGGTTTGATTCCTGGCCAGGGCACATGCCTGGGTTGTGGATTTGGTCCCTGGTTGGGGCATGTACAAGAGGCAACTCAACTGATATTTCTCTCTCACATTGATGTCTCTCTCTCTCTCATCAACAAATATATCCTCACGTGAGGATTAAAAATTACAATTTAAAAAGAAACTGGATTTCACTAAGTAACGCAGTGCTGCCCTTCTGCTTTCTAGCTACTACCCCCCCACCCACTCCAACACACACGTGCACACACACATGCACACACACACACACACACACCCTTAGAGCTTTCTTTCCATCAGCGTGGAATAAGCCTTGCAATCACCCAGTGCTGGCTCTGAGGTTTACTGCCTGCACAACTCTGGGCAAATCAATGGGGCTACTAAAAACCTTCCCTAGGGAGGTTTCAGAAGATCAAATGAGAAGACGCATGTAGAAAATTACTTAAAATCCAAAAGTACAATTATAATGATTCCATCTCCACTGTACATATTAAAAGCAGCCCCCAGTGAAAGGACACAATATAGACATTTTGTAAAGCGACACAGCCTGGTGAGGGAATGGAAATAAACTTTTTAAAAACTAACCAACCCCCGCCCCCAAAATCTGGGCTTACTGATGAATGGCCAAACCATGCGAGAGCTCCAAAGGGCCCACCACTTCCCCTTTGCTGCCTCCCACAGGCATGGGCGCCGAACCCAGTCCAACCCTGACTGGTTGTAGCTGTTACTGTTCTTGGCGTTCGAGGCCGCGTTCTCCATCAGGACCTACAGAGACTGAGTGAGCCCCACAGCTCGTGTGTAGTGATCTGGAGGCTGAGCGAGCACCGGCGGGGGGGGGGGCAGGGGGGAGTGTCACCCACGCCTGGGAATGAGGGCGGTATGTCCCTCACCCAGGTTGCTAGACCCAGGTAAACAACCCATCAGCGTTCAGATTCCACGGCTAACCTCCAGCGTAGAGGGCCTCCGGGAAAAGGCCTGGGTAGTTAAATACTAAGTGTATTTGAAATTTCCTCCCAGGGCCATCCTGACAGTAACCCAGGCAGCAGTGTCTGTAAAAGCCAGATTAGATCACCCGAAGTTTCCACAGCAGATGGAGGGACCGGGCTTCAGAGGAAAGCCCGGATCCCTGTCTGTCTGAGTTCCTCACTGGCCGTGCTCTCCCAAACGCTGTGTGTTATCTTGAGCCTGTTTGTTTTTATCTGTCAGAGTGGTTTATTGTTAGGGAAATGTGGTCAGCTGTCTCTTCCCCACCATCAAAGCTGCTTCATTAAAGTTAACAGTGTTTGACTTGCAGAGATCTCTCACTGAGGTAACCCAAGAAGGGCCCTGCTGGCTGTTATTTTTCCGGCAGTAAAGGCACCAAATGGATGCAGTAACTGCCCTAATCGTTTGGAAAGAAGAAGAAAAAAAAACCTACTGCACGACTCTGCCTAGTAGCTGCTGAATAAATGCACGCTGAATTCACGAGAACCCTCACCTTCTGTTCAGGACAGGGTGCCTCGCTGAATGACCTGTGTCCCCACTCTGTCTCTCCAGGCTCTGTGGCCTGTGGCTTGTCACTCCCAGCCTGAACTTCAGTTAACTTACCTCAGAAATAAGGGGCATGGGTTATATGGAAGCCTTTTTTTCCCCCTAACTGGGGAACCCTTTGGACCAAGTAATCTTATAATGAAGTCTGGCATATAAAGCAGATAAAATCAAATACTTTCTAGCCGAAGTGGGGAGGGAGCACAAGTCCCACCTTCTAAGCATCTCTAGCCCCCTCCAAACCCAAATTAGCCCATCCTTACGCCCCTCTCAGGGGGTCCTGAGCAACTTCTGTGGGTTGCCACCCCCACCCCGGACTTCGTGGAACATCTTTTGAAATCTAACCTAGAGGAATTATCTCTAAGGTCTTTTCTGCTCAGAGCCTGGAGTCTGTGATTAAGTAACTGGAGTCAAACCACATGAGGACAGTTTTTATTTAGTGTAATAACTTTATGGAACAGTCTCTGCTCACTGTGATACAAACATGAAACAGTTTGGGTTCCTTTGTTTTCTGTCTTCTAATCACTGCTTTCCACTGCAGATTGTCAAATCTCCCTTCCCTATCAGAATAGTGGGCCTCCAGCAGAAGTTCCATCAGCTCAGAGTCACCGTAGTGCAGGTTAGTTCAGTTTAAAAGGTCAGTGTGACTCAGTTTAAATCTCATCCCCTCCCTTGCCTGAAGGGCAGGCTTCCACACCCAGTGTGCCACCCACTGGGGTGGGAAAACCAGCAAGAACGTCAAACCCAACAGCCCTGCACCGCAGTGTGCAGCTGGCCGAGATGACCTCACGCCTCCTGGACACACATCCAGAGCACGCACAGGCTGCGCCCAGGCCTGCCTCTCTCAGCATCCAGCCATCATCCCTGTCCAGTCCTCTTGTCTGCTTCAGTGGGCCAGGAAACAGATCTGCAAGCCTGCTGCCCAGGCAGATGCCCAACGGGGGAACCTAAAGCCAGTTTTCCCTTCTTGCAAATAGGAAGGAATTTCTCCCCTCATGTAATTGGTTGAAGGAATTATCCACTAGCCTCTATCCCTCCCTCCCTCAGGGAAAGGGAAGAAAATCACGAACATTGTCCCTCCAAAAGGCTACAGCACAGGAGACTTTCTGCCTCGCCCCCTCCCCCATAACCTCCATGAAAGGTCTTCCGGATGAGAGAGGAGACTGGTTCAAAGATGGGGGGGGGAGGGCAGGAGGACCAAACAGGCCTCGGGTTGGGGGTGGTGGGTAAAACTGTCACTGGCTTCCTTAAAAATATTGCATTTGCCAAATCCAATCTCGTAGAGAAATATCCCACCCAACATCCTGTGCACGTGTAACACTAGATGTCTACCAGACAGTGTTTGTGTTTGCACATGTGACTCAGACTTGGACGGGGACCAGCAGACTGCACCTGTGTAAAACGCTAAAGAATCCCAAGCCACACATTTAGTTTTCTTTTCTTTTTTTTTTTTTTTGGCCCAAGTCTCTGAGAGAGAAAATAAAACCGGAATAAAGAGAACTATTCATTCATTCATTGATTCATTCATCCATTCATTCATGCATTCATTCCGCACTGTCTGCAGGGCCTGTCCTTACCCCAGGCAGGCATGAAGCACTGGAGCAAGGAAATGACACATAAAGCACGTTCTCTGTCTGGCCGTGGTGGCTCAAAATCACAGAAATAAGTTCACTTATGCAAGTAATGCTTTGGCATTACTTTTCCAGAAGCTTTTATACACAATAGTTCATTAGGATCCTCACAATAACCCCGCAATGGTTATGGAAGATGTTACAACTGAGAAAGCAGAAACATGACAGAGTTAAGTGACTTGTCCAGGGCCAGAGCTAGTGAAGTGCAGGGCGGGACTGAAATGTAAGTCCTCTGACTTCTGGTCCCCAGTTCTGTCTGTCGACAAAACCGAAACCAAATAGCCCCTGACTTTCTCGGGGCTGCCCTTACAGTGGCTCAGGGACTGTACCTTGCAGATTTTCAACGATCCTTTCAATTTCAAACCTTCTGTTCCCTTGTCTTCCAAATTGTGCCTGTCCCACCACCCAAACTAGCTCTGAAAATACAGTCACTTGTGCCAATTTTAGTTTTGAAAAAATGTAGCTATCATAGGCTCTCTTTTTTAGTTTCAATGGATTGAAGTTAGATTTAGACATCATAGTATTAAGACTACGCAGGGCTCACAATTTTTCAATCGAACCATCCTTCGGTGTAGAAAATTATTTCACTACGCACATTATTTAAGCTATTCTGAAAATTGCTCTGATGTTCTTTTTATTAATCTTTTTCCTGTTTCCAAACGTTCCATCAGGCGTCTCTGTCAGGCTTCTGAAGGGTCCCACAGGCACACTCCCGGTGCAGAAATGTGTTCTTTTTTGGTTCACTGGAATCCTTCAGCATGTCTGGCACTGAAACATATTGGCTTTAATTAAAAGGCTATGATTTCTGTGAATTCCCATTAAACCAGTGAAAGAAATCTGCATTTTAAAAAATACGGTTAACACATCAAGATACAGTTGCACTGAAATGCTTCATGTTTAAAAAACTACTTAAGCAGATGAAATGAAGCTGCCTGTCATAAAAATACGCTCGTTTTTAGTCAAATCCTTCACTTCTAAATAGAGGGGTTAGTTTAGCACATATGTGCCCAATTAGCCATAAAAACTCAACTAGACGTGAACCATGCAATCCACCAGCCCCCCTGTTGACATTAAAACATAGATCCTATTAACAGGAATGTAATTTAAATGGTTAAAAAGTGACAAAGTACATACCCATCATCTGATAGGGCTTGAAATACGATGCTGCTGTATACTAATGACAAATCAGATTTGAAGGATGACTCCGGCAAAGTCAGAAATAGCTCAAGCATGCTAATTAGTGGCCCACAAATTCAAGAACTGCGTCGCAGTATATCACACGCTGTTTCGGTCACACCCCTCTGACCATGAGCGAAAGCACACTCTCTCACGTTCAGAGAAAAAAATCCATGGGAAACGTTTCGAATTTCAGGTTCTGGATGTCCTCGAAACACCTGTAACTTTGTCCATCCAACGTATCTTTAAAATGGGATGTAACGCACGATAGTTTCTCAAGGAAAAATATCTGAAAGGGCCCATGGGGTGCAGAGAAGTTCACAAGTTGCTGGGGAACTGCAAACAAAAAAGCGATGAATATAATCACGTCTCTCCCCATTGGTGACCCTCGGACTATGGAGGGACAGGCCCACTTACATATGCATGGAGAAGCCGGTGGTACCAAAGAAGTGGGAGGAAGACATCAAATCATTTATTGTTAGCCTTACTAGAGATAAATATGAACTCACGTACCTTGTTTGCTATTATAAAACAACCCCCTCTACATTTATGGGAGAGGCCTGAGCCCATCAAGAAGATCCCACTGGCTCACCAACGAGGTGGTTCCCTCGCTTTCTTTGAGAATCACTGCTCTCCGTACTTACCGTCTCAAAGACAGAATTTCCTTTACATTTATCACTAAAACGTGAAAGTGGATGATTCTGGAAGACAAAATACACTCCAGTCATCTCAGTGACCTGTCTCACCTTTGTAAACGGCCACCGAACAGCAACCCCTTGACCATGCAGTCCCAGGGACCCCCCGAGCTTAGTTAGCATGGGCTCCTCGGGTCAAATCCAAATCCCGTTTGTTCGGGTTCGGCAAATTCCCTCTGGCTCGATACCCACTGGAGAAAGAAACGTACTGTGATACCGCCGCCCAAATGCCACGCCACCGTTGCAAACTCAGAGGACGGCCAGGAATAATGCGCCCCATCAGGGGACCTGGGCTCGGTCCAAATGACCCAATCGGAGGCCTGATCATGTGGCCTGGCTGCTGTTTCTCTAGTTTCTTGGAGGAGAGGGGGAAGTCAGCACATGGAGACTGGCTGGCAAATCACTCTGTGTAGTTCATGCAGGATAAGCCCACTGGGTATGAAGGCCTCCACTGAAGTTCACCGAAGGTCACTGTGGCTTTGCAAGAATAACAAACACGTGAAACTCAAAGAAGAGACCCTGTCCTGGCAGCTTCCTACCCAGGTCCAGAGTGTCGTCCCCCCACCCCTCCGCTGTTTGCTGGTGCCCCTTTTCCAGGCAGCATCACACTGTCTCTCGGCCCAGGGCCCTGCCGCAGCCTCTTCACTGGCCCTCCCACCTGGAGTCTCTCATCTGCCACACTGCTGAGACCTAATTTTCCCCAAGTCCAGCTCTGGTAAAATTACTCCCCTGACTTAAAGGAAAAAAACTGCACCACTGGTGAAGAGAATCAGGGTCGCATTCCTCAGCCCGGGATTCAAGGCGCTCACCTCTCTCTGACGTCCGTTCCCACCTCACGGCAGCAATCTGCAAGGCCCCTCCTCTCCGCACAGACTGCCGGGCTCTTCCCCTTGCCGTCACCCCTCCTGGTCAGCTGCCCTTGTTCCACCTTTCGTCACCCTTTTAAGTCGAAATCCTACCCATGTTTAAAGTCCTAAACAAGAGAAACCCCATCTCCTATTCAAAAAAATGCGAAGAGCAGCTCCTGGTCTATAACCGCTCAGTAAACGTTATCTGTATGTAGCGTTGTCACTGCTGCGGTTGCAAGCGGGCTGCCAGGTCTCCAGGCTTCACAGAGGGACTCGCCTCTTCCTCCTATGAGATTTTCACTGTAGCTCTCTTACGGCCTTTTAATGGATACTTAATTACACACTGCATCTCCTCTTACAGACTGTGAGCTCCTAGCCATATTTCATTCACCTTTGCACACTCCGTGTCAGAAGGTAAGGCCTTCAGCAAATTTGAAGAACAATGTTAAATATCACATCAAGCCACAAGAGGGCACGGTTGAGCTACTCTAAAAGTGGAATCATCCTACAGTTAGTAATAAACCTAGAATTAAGAGGATTTTCTCCCTTGAAAGTGTATTATAAATCTGTTTGAAGTAAATACATATGCATTATATTTGATTAGAAATCTATTCATGTTGACATGGAAAGGTAGCTGTAATCTAGTGAATTTCAAAAAGCAATAAAACTAAAATTTATATAATCAATTTTTATAAAATATCTAGTATTCTTAAGTAATAAATAGAAAAAAGGTCTGGAAGAATATTCACCAAAAGTTACAGCTACTATCTCTGGGAGAGGGGAAAAAGGGTGGGAATATGGAGATTTTCATTTTCTATTTTGCACCTTTCTGGATTTTTTAAAATAATAATGCATGTTAATTTTATGATCAGAAAAATAAAGCAATTTACTTTTAAAATGTCAAAGGAAAGTGTTTATTTTATTTCTCTTGTACCTCCATCACCGTGTTTGACCTATTTAAATGCAAATTTACATCCTTGGGAGTTTTCTCACTGATTAAAGATTCCCAAACTCTCTGTGTACACAGCTCCCCACAGGGCCTGGGTAACTTTTTACAGAGCCTTTAGGAGGAAAGAAACCCTGCAACTTAGGCAGTGAAATCCAAACAACTTACTAAGTATTTGTGTCCTAACAATTTAGCCATGTAAAAATTAATATAATAAATAGAAAAAATATGTTTACTTCAATGATCATAATTACTTATTAATGGACTATGAGCAATGACTGGACACTGTACAACTTCTTAAAGTTTGGAATCAGATTGGACACCACTCACCCCACTCCCTACTCCACACTGATTTTCACCAGCGTCTCGATTTTTATCAAAGCTGCTGCCAAAAACCCAGCTTCGCAATACGATGGCATCGAAAGGAATGAATGAAGCTCAATTTCATGTTGAAACTGTGAACCCTTCACACCTGGAGCTAGTCGTTCTCGAATATCCCAGAGACGTCGAGTATAGTTGGGTTTTCCTCGAAAATCTAAACTGTCTTATGGCACCCCGTGAATGCGTGGCATCTCGGTGCACGAGTTGGGAACTGGTAGATTCTCACGCTGAAGCTCGGCCCCTGTAAGGCTGGCAACCAGGAAACAATCTCACTAACTAGCTTTGAAATCACAGTAGTCCAACATAACAGCTCAATCAAAATTATTTTGTTTTCCCTGAAGCAAAGCCTTCTGGGAAGGAGAGAAGGATGGTGTGGGGAGCAGGGCTGAGCTCAGGACTCTGGTAGTTTCCATGCCTCCCCCTAACCCTCTTCTAATCGCTCTGACTCAAAGCTGAGACCCAACAGTAGCCTCCAAAGCAGCACTTTCCACAGTGTCTGGACCGGATCTCCAACCAGCCTGTTGACTTTTTGACGTTCTTCCTAAATGCCTGCAGCCTTGCAAAGGTCTAGGAACTAGGAAAGCACAGGGCGTAGGCCCAGCGCTGAACTGCTGACTGCTAGGTTAGCCCTGCTCCTTCCCAAACTAAAAGAGATTTTCTTCTCCTAAGAATCTTCTGAGTTAGCTTCTGGGACCAGCACCCTTCCCCCAAGTCAAGTATAGAACTACTGCTATCCAAGCCCACCTGAAGTTGGGCTTTCAAAGCATTTTTTTTCTCTAAAGTTTGATAAGCCCAATTTTACATCATGATTTAACGAGATCGCTTGCAAATTTCTCTGAACACAAATGTAATGAAATTAAACCCAAAAGGCATCTCCAACTTGCACAGAAGGAAGTGCCAGGCAAGTACCAGTTAGAGAACTTAAGAACAGAGATGTGGAAACAACGCAAATGTCCATAGCCAGATGAATGAAGAAATAAGCATGGTATATACACATAGAGGAGAAATGTTACTCGGCCTTAACAAGGAAGGACATTCTAACACGTGCTACGACACAGATGAACCTTGAAGACATGATGCTGAGTGAAATAAACCAGACGCAAAAGGACACATAACTGCATGATTGCATGTATTACGAGGTCCCCAGCGCACTCAGGCTCAGAGAGAGAAAATACTAGAATGGCAGCTGCCTGGGGCAGAGGAGAGTGGGGAATGGGGAATTACTGTTTAATGGGTATGCATGATCAGTTGAAGAAGAAGAAGTTCTGGCGATGGGTCTGGTGATGACTGCACAACAATGTGAATGTACCTAACGCCACTGAACTACGTACTCAAAATGGTCAAAATGATAAATGTTATCTTACGTGTAACATTTTTAAAAATCAGAGGGTTGACTTTCTGGGAAGGGGAGTCTTTGCCTGAACTGGAATCATGTCCTTAAATGTCACTTGGACCACCTGCAGCAGGCCCAGAGAGGAGCCCATTTGGATGACACTGTGTTCAATAACACACCTGCTGTTTCAAAATGCAAGGATGCTGTTCTAAAGGAAACATGTTTGAACAGAAGCAGTAGCAAGAGCACCAGTAATAGAAACAGGGCCCCCACCTCCTCCAGGCCTACAGAAGAAAGTATACAGAATTTTTTTTTAATTCAGACTTTCCCAACCCTTCAGGCATGAGTACAAAATTCACACTCATCTTCTTTTCAAAGCTGACACTGCGCTATCCGTACGCTCTAACTAGGGAGCATGATGAAACAGGGCCTGGAACAGCGGCATGAAGAAGTGAGGCAGTGCAGAGCAAGGCGGGTCCAGAACCCAGGGTCCTGGGCATGAGGCTTCCTGTGGGGTGCCCCTTGCTGTAATGAAGGGCCGATGTTCTTAAAGGTGACAGCCTGGAAGTCCAAAGCACTTGGTCAGCTCCTAACTTATAAGCCTGATCTGCTGATACATTTCCAAACTATGTTCTGTGAAATGTTCGTGGAGGAGGAAAGCAGAGTTCCTGTAGACCAGTGACTTTCAACCAGCGTGACATAAAAGTATAAAACATGCAGTACCTGACTATTCAGTGAGGGGCACTGACCTCTTTTCCCTTAGATTGTCAAATTTAAAAAAAAAAAAAATGACAACAGCCAACACAACAATAGCCATCTGGCATGGATGAATCAAAATTATCCTGTTTTTTTTGTTAGATTGGCAAAAAACATCATATATTTTTTGGTGTGCTGCAGGATTTAGCAATTAGCTTATGTGTGCTATGAGATTTAGAAAAAGGTTGAAAATCGCTGCTGTAGCCAACTTGGGGAATGCTGTATGACACATTCTCTCTAATGGCTCAGAGAAGTCTGTGATGCAGAAATTTGAATTCCAGCTTTTTCAGATCTCATTGGTCTTTTTTCAAATGTGCCTAGCTCCTCCTCCTCCTAACTAATCTATTTTGTCAATGGCGTGCAATCTCCAATCTTTAGAGCCTTTTTAAATCTCCCCTTTGTCAACACATTCCATCAATTGTCAAATTACAAATTCAGTTCCTGTATGGAATTTCCTCAAAAACTCAAAATGGAACTGCCTTTTAACCCGGCAACTCCACTGTTAGGATTATATGCTAAGAATCCTGAAACACCACTTCCAAAGAACCTGTCCACCCCGAAGTTCATTAAAGCACAATTTCCAATAGCCAAGTGCTGGAAACAGCCTAAGTGCCCATCAGTAAATGAATGGATCAAAAAACTATGGTACATTTACACAATGGAATTCTATGCAGCAGAGAAAGAAGGAGCTCTTACCCTTCACAATAGCATGGATGGAACTGGAGAGCATTATGCTGAGTGAAATAAGTCAGGTGGTGAAAGACAAATACCATATGATCTCACATGTAAGTGGAACCTAATCAACAAAACAAACAAGCAACCAAAATAGTAACAGAGATGTGGAAATAATGAACAAACTGAAAGTGACCAGAGGGGAGGCGGGAGGGGGATAACGGGGGAAGGGCTGTCCAGGAACGTGAGTCAAGGACTCATGGACAAAGACAATGGACGGGGTAGGACTGAATGTGAGAGGTGGGGGCAGGTAGGGCGGAGCAGAGTAATGGAGGGATAATGGGGACAACTACAACTGAACAACAATAAAAAAAAAGAGGGGGGAAAATTACAAACTCAGCTTCAGTCATGAATCTTCCATCAACCTCTTTTCATCTCCCTGCCACCCGGCTGGTTTAAGTCCATATGACTGGTCTCCGTGACTCTCCCAGGAGGCTTCTCACTGGTCTTCCTAGCTCTGTTTTCTTCTCTCTCACATCTTAACCACCACTGGCGGGATGCCTCTGGATCACAACCCGAGCATGTCACAACTGTGCTTAGAAAACCTGAGTGGCTCCCCACCGCCTACTAGATAAGAAAGGCCTGACCCCTTGTGGCTAAGGCTTAGTGCCCTCGACTGTGTGTATTTCCCATTCCTCTCAATAGCCCCCAAGGTCTCCTCCCAACCCCATTTGCTCACCCTCGGTCAGGTTTCAACCCCCTCCCCTTTCCCCTTGTCTTTATCCAACTTTGAAGTACAGCTCAAATGCTGAAACACAGACTTGAAACACCGTCTGAGGAACTCTCACACATTCCACGTTTGAATAAACATTTATTAAACGCCCACTCTGAGCCAGGCACCATGCTGGGCACTGCAGAGCTTAAGAAAAAGCTGCTTCCTTGCTGGCAACTGATAGCTCCCAAAACATTGGGTTCTTTTCACTCCTATTCCAACACCACCCACTCAGCATGCAGGCCCCAGCCAGGGCCGTCTGTAACATCCTGGGAGCCCTGTGTAGCCTTGAGGAAAGGCAAGCGGGCCCAGACACTCCACCCTGGTATTGCCCGGGCTAGTTAACAGCAATCAATCCCCCATGGAACCACGGGAAATTCCAAACTTTCCTGCCCCCAGCCCCAGCCTCTTCCTCGCCAATGCTTCCGCCAAGAAGTGAGCCACATAGGAATCCACAGGAATCCACGGCCTTTGCCAGAGAGCAGGCCGCTTGCAGCCCAGCGGCCCAGCCCACAAGGAAAGGCCTCCACTTGAGCTCATGTCATTCCCCTAATTATTCCCTGTGCCTGGAGTCCAACAATAACAGAGCATCTTTCATGAGCAGCTCCCACCAGGAACCCTGGAACCTCGTGCATGCAGCCAAGCACTGGAAAGTGCTAAAGGGTCAGGGGGTTGCACAGCTAGCAGTTCCAGGCCTCTGGAGGAGAATCCCAGTCACTCTCTGGTCCAACATCCAGACGCCCCCTCCCAAAATGCCAGAGGCCCTGGCTGCCTCCACAGTCTGTTTCCTGGCCTGGGACACTGCCCATGGGGCCCTAAGAATGGACAGCAGCTGCACCTAAGTCACCCTTCTGAAAAGGCAAGTGAGGGGACAGGCACTAAAGGTATTTCCTCAAGGGTCACTTTCATTTAGCAAGTGCTCTCAAGGCTACACACTCTGTACAGCAACCTTTTTTTTTTTTTTAAGATTTTATTTATTTATTTTTAGAGAGGGAAGGGAGGGGGGGGAGAGAGAGAGAGAGAAACATCAATGTGCGGTTGCTGGGGGCCGTGTCCTGCAACCCAGGCATGTTCCCTGACTGGGAATCGAACCTGCGATGCTTTGGTTGGCAGCCCACGCTCAGTGCACTGAGCTACGCCAGCCAGGTATATAGCAAACTTTTTAAAAAAAATGTATTTACTAAAAATCAGTGCCAGTAGACATGGGGAGTGTGGGTATGGTTCTAGAATGTAACAGCAAGCAAAACAACAAGGTCCCTTATATTACTGAGGTGAGAGGGCAGGCAATATTCAAATTAATAATTTCAAAGTCTGGTTAGTACTTTGAAGAAAATAAACTATCGTTGTTGCAAGGGGGTGGGCAGAGATAGGAATATTTAAGCAGAGATCTGAATAAGGAGGTGTTTGCAAAGCAAATTAGGGAAAAGAATTCCAGGCAGAGGGCGTAGAAGTGCAAGATCCTAGGGCCGCTGGTTAAATGTTGATTAGGGGTTTAAGAAATGTCTGATGAAAATTAGTGTTCTCCAAATTCTAGTACACGGTAGAGCAAGAGTTATTTTCTTAAGAGTAGAAAGATCAAAGTGCTCCATTGGAAAGAAATTCGTCCTTGGCTTTAAATAAAGATGCAAAAAGAATGTGTGTGAATCATATCGTGTCTCACAAGGGTCTTTTTAAAAAGACTTTCATGTCCTTTATCCTTTAAACTTTGATAATACATAGGTCGAAAACATGATACAATCTTTAACTTCCAGCTCATGTATTGCGAGCTCATTTTCTCAGAATTGACGTAGATTTCGGATCTGTTGGGATGTAATTTACCTCCCTTGCTCCAGGACTTAAAATAAGAATGCCATGAGCCTATAATTGCAATTATGTAAGAGTGTGTGTGCACGTGCGCGCGAATGTGGGAAGAGGCAGGGGTTGTTTTTCAATATTTCGTTTTTGTTATGAAAACAGGGAAGAAAACAATACATTGTAAATAACTGTGCAATCGCCTTGTCCTCTATGTTAATAAATGTGTTTTTAACTGCTGTTTATATGCCATCTCTAACATCACTACTACCTGCATCCTTTCCAAGCTTCAATTACAGTTGAAAAGTGCACAAGGTCTTCGCAAACCCTTGTACAGTGAGTGAGTACGTCTGCTCGCTCACGTCCAGCCCACGTGCACCCTTCCTTCCGTCTATGGAGAGAATTTCTTGGGGATCCTTCAGGCCCCGGGCCATATTTCTCCTTGGGCTCTTATTAAAACCAGGTGCGCGGGAGGCTGACCCTTTGGGGACAGAAAAGCCTTCACCCGGCCCCAAGCTCCCCCTTCCGGTGTGTTTTCAAAACGGGATTCCCGAGCTGAGCAAACGGAAGCTTGTCCTGGCCGGCGAGTGGGGTGGACTTTCCAGACAGGCTGTGCAACGGGACGAGGGCAGAAAGTGAAGGGGGCGTGAAGCAGCTGGGGGCGTGAAGCAGCTG
The DNA here is from genome assembly GCA_004024845.1 of Tonatia bakeri. NCBI lineage: Eukaryota > Metazoa > Chordata > Mammalia > Chiroptera > Phyllostomidae > Tonatia > Tonatia bakeri. The sequence continues at coordinate 269,607 of PVIA01001084.1, read as the reverse complement.
GTGACCAGGGACGCTTTCGCACCCCGGCCACGCAGCAGTGTTGTCCGCTCGCATTGGAAGGCCCCAGAACCACAGCTCCCTCCAGAGTGGAAGGGAAAGAGTGGAAAGGAAGCCGCGAAGCCGGCGCTTATCTGAACTTGAAACCCGGGTGGGTGGCGGACTCGAGCCAGACGCCCGGCCTGCGCCCCGAGCGCGCGGAGGAGGTGCCGACAGCCCCCCGATTCCCGGGAACTGCCCGCGCTCCGGCGCCGGTTCCGGAACGCCCGCGGGTCGCGCGGCGCTTACCCTCGGCCCTTGTCGCTTGAGTCTACAGGAACCGCGGCGGGAACACCGGGTCAGGTCCCGAGTGACATCGTGGCCTGGGCCGCGGACCGCCCTTCGCACCTGCTGGGAATGCAGCCGCTCGGCGCCCGGAGACTCTGAGCTTTGGCTGATGCGGAGCTGCGCGGCGACGGCGCTTGTGGGCTTAGCTGCCATTGACCTTTGACTTGAAAAGACAACCAGCGCCCGCTGTGGCCGGTGGCCTGGTGGGGTAGATCTGGGAGGGTAGTTGGGCCCCTCTTCAAGGAATTCCGGCGCCCCCTCTTAAGAGGTAGCGGTAAAACTCCTTGGAGAGCTGTTGAGCGCTTCACCTGAGCAGCCTGAGCCCCAGCTTCCGGCCTGGCCTCTAGTTTGAGGGCAGTGGCTACAGGTTGGAGTCAAAGATTTGAGGACTGGTGCTGTAATCAGACTCCGGGGTGGTTCAAAGCAGGGAGACAGGCCTCAGAAGAAAGAGGAGCGTTGTCTGGACACAAAAATTAAGGTGCAGAGCAGAACAAGGAACACCAAAAATGTGCTTCCAAATTTTGAGTGGCCATTCCCTATTCCTTGAATCAAATGGCAAGCAGGCCTGTTTTAAACTTTTCCCTAATTACTGTTTTTAAAAGCCCTTTACCAGGTACTATATAACCTGACAGCCTTGTTTTCAGAAGGGGCTACATGAATTTTAAGAAATCCTAGGAAAGAGCCATCCACACAAGACAGACGTTAGAAAGCCCTACTTTCCCAGACGTTTGCCTACTTTCCCAAACGTTGCTCCATAAAACATACCCCGAAGTGGGTCACTCCGGCAGACCTCGGTGGGTTCCTGTTCATGGGAAAAAGTGTTTTCAGCCCCAAGAGCCTGTGACACAGAACAAGGGAATTTCAGAGAAGTTTCCAGATTCAAGTAACCCTGGTCATTTCTGGCACACCGCTGTCTAAGCCAATTTCTCAGAATGTGCTCTCTGGACCACCTACTCAGATTCCCAAGGATCCTTGTAACAGGTTCAGGATTTAGGGCCTACACGATAGCTGATGCATTAGATTCAGAGGAAGGAGGCCCGGAGAGCTTCGTTTTAACAAGCTTTGAAAAGTGAAAAGTGCAGCAGGAACAACTGTTGCCCTTCCTGCTAAAAATGTTTTAAACCTCCAGTGGTAACTGACAGCAAATCCAAGAAAGCAGACGCCTACACTGGTAAGAATGAAGACTGAAAAGGATCCTAACTTGCACTGTAAAACTGGGAACCCCCAGAGAGCAGGCTTTAGCAGGAAGTCTATTGACGAAGCAATTAGATATCCTCTCCAACTTGTTACTTTTGGGGACTGTTCCCCCGCCCCAGAAACACACTGAGGGTTTATTCTCTGGAGGGGATAAATGCATTACAAACCAGAGGATTCCATGAAAACTTCAATACTGCCCTGACGTGCTTTCTCCGGGGGAGGCTCTTCCCTGGCGGCTCTGGCCAGCTAAAGAGAAGAGATGATGGCAGGAGGGGCTCCTGGTCAGTGCACGAGAGACCACCCCACAGCAGAGCCCACGGCTGACAAACCCCATCCAACACACGCAGAACCTCTAGTCAGCTTTTCCCTGCCCCACTTGGCAGATACCAAGAATCACCAGATGTTCGAGGAACTATTCCAATGTTAAATATGTTGTAAGAAGACAAAAATAAAAACAAACAAACAAAAAAGGCTATAAAGGGAGAAGCAAACCAGGATTTTTTTCCTTCATTAAAAATCTCAGATAAAGAAAGACATGCATACATGACACACGAACGGAACAAGAACGGGTTATTACAAAGAAAAAGGAAATGAGAGCAAGGCTGAGCTATTGGATAGTAAATACAGGGGTGGGCAAACGTAGGTTGACAGTTGTGAGTGCCCAACACAGTTTGTTCCTGCATTATTATTTACTCACTACTGTATTATTTTCCATGCAAACAACTGTCAACCTGCTTTTGCCCACCCCGTTATGAAAAACACCTAAGGGATGAAGGACAGAGATGAAAATAAGGGAGAGACTAGATCGACTATGTGATAGGAATTCCAGAAAGAGAGGACAAAAAAGAGAGAGAAAGAGAGAGAAGAGGCTATCATTAAAGAAGTAAGTTAATTAATTACAGGATTTTGCCAAATGAGGGACATGCGTTCCTGACTGACAGGACCTCCAGTGTGCCCAGAACAATGGTTGAAAATAAACCTACATGAAGGAACATCGTTATCAAATTTCAGGAGTTGGGTTCAAACAGATTTGAACCACTGCTAAATAAAAAAGAAATGAGTGACCTAAAAAGGATCAAGAATCAAAACAGCTTCAGACTTCCCAAGAGCAACAGTGGAAGCTGGAAGGCAGCAGTAGGTAACGTTTAAGGTGGACTTTCACGCTGGGGTTGGCCACAGAGCTCTCGGCGTGCTCAGTTGTCTTTAACTTCATTCGAAACAATTTTGTTGGACGGCATCGTGACAGCTGTCGTATCGGTGTGTACTTTTTAAAAACTTATCAAAATGGGTGAATTTTTGTGTGGCCATTTTAATATTGAAGATGGAAAGAACACACAACATTTCAGCATGTTAGGCTTTATAATTTCAAGAAAGGTAAAAACACAGTTGAAGCACAAAAAATTTCTGCAATGTATGGAGAAGGTGCTGTGACTAATCAAATGTGTCAAAAGTGGTTTTTGAAGTTTCTTGGTACTATTGACATTCTGGCCAAATAATTCTTTGCTGTGGGGCTGTCTCATGCACTGGAAGATGTTTAGCAGCACCCCGGCCTCTACCCATTAGAAGCCAATAGCAGGAGATAGCCAACATACTCACAATATCCAAATCAATAAAGTTATTGGTAAAAATGAAAAATGTGTCTTTTATTTTATAGAAAAAAACTAAATGGACTTTTTGGCCAACCCAATATATTGTATTGTATTAGAACAACCTCACGACAACCCTTTGAATTAGGTATTATCTTCATCTCCATTTTACACCTGAGAAATCTGAGGTCCAAAGGAGCAAAGTAACTTGCCCAATATGACAGGTAATAAATGGTAGAGCTGGGATTAGAACCGTGCAAGTCTGGCTCCAGAGTCCATGAACCGAACAGGTATATCGCACTGGAGCAGTGCCTTTAAATTAAATGGAAAAGTACATCCAAAGCAGAATTTTATTTTAGGCCAAGTTATTAGTAAGTGGAGAAGTAAATAGAGACATCTTTAGACATGCATCTTCTCAAGAAATATGTCTCTTGTATACCTTTTCTTAAAAAGCTACTGGAGGAAAGATAAATATTGATGATTTCACTCACATGAGGGACCTGGAATAGTCAAATGCACAGAGACAGAAAGTAAAACGGGTCGCTGGGGCCGACAGGTCGGGAGGGCCGGGAGGTGTTTCATGGGAACAGAGGCCGAGTCTGCGCTGGGGAAAAAGTTCTGGAGACGGGCAGTGGCGATGGCTACCCAATAATGTGAATGTACCTAATTCCACTGAACTGTACACTTAAAATAGTTAAAATGGTAAATTTTATGTCATGTTTACAAAGAAAAAAGCTACTAGGAAAGAAGGCATGTCACCAAAATCACAGAGTGCAGCAAGAAAAAGGAAAACTGGGATTCAGGAAGCAGGAAATCCACCTCAAGAGCAAGGCAAACGGAATCCCCAGGACACTGATGAGGGGAGATCCCAGGACAGTGGCTGCGCGGGAGGCTCAGAAAACCATCCGACTGGAGCAGGTCAGAAGGAGTGACATCTCCAAAAAGATGGAATAGAAAGAAAACATAATTTTTAAAGTTTATTGAGAAGATATATAGCCAACTGGGAGAGAATTTGAGGCTAAGTGAATAATTACATAAAAACCTAAGAAAACAAACTATACGGTAATTGTAATCCCTGGGAAAACTAAAAGTTGTGATAGAAAAGAAAAGTAATCTTGGTACGTGGCTTAGCAGTGAATTGCATGTACTACTCACACTAACGTGAACACTGAATATTGAGCTGACCACAATTATGATAGAACTGCATCAAGAAGAGGGGGGTGTGAGCAGTGTGTACCAGGATGAGGATGGAAGATAAATTCTTTTTGTTTATGTATTGATTTTTTTAGAGAGAGAGGCCGGGAGAGAGAGAAACACCGACTTGTTGTTCCACTTATGTATGCACTCATTGGTTGATGCTTGTCTGTGCCCTGAGCAGGGATAGAACCCGGAACGTCGGCGTATCAGGACGGTGTTCTATCCAACTTAGCCACCTGGCCAGGGTAGAAGCTAAATTCTTACATGCCTTTTCAGAAATTAAGATAATGCCTAAAAGAAAACCCCAAAAGTGGCTTGGACATATGTGTTAGTGTTAAATGCCAAAAATAAACAATTAAAAAAAATTAAAAGCGATTGCTTCCACGAAGAAGAAAGTTGAGGGGGTACAGTGGTTTGGAAACCGCCGATATTTGTTTGGGATAAGCCTTGTAGAACTGTTTGCCTCTTCAAACCATGTAAAATAAGTTTGGTAAAAATTAAAACTAATTTTGGTTAAAAAAAAAGACCAACACAACCCTAAAGCTCCTCCAGATAGTTTAGAAAAGTCTGTTTCTACTTCCTTGTTTTCTCATGTCAGACCTACTTTTTTCCAAGCAGTAGTTTCCTGTATGACTCCTCTATTATTCTCTGCCATTGTCCACACATTTTCATAAAATGGGTTTTTTTGAGCTAGCCTGGGAACTGAACCATTGCTTACATTACTTCTCTGGAGACGTATTTCAAGCTCTAACCAAAAGACTTAAAACTTTCAGAACTCCTGTTTGTTAATTGGGGAGTGTACTATCCTTTCTCACAGGACTTGCAATGCCACTGAAAAATATTGGAAAAATCAGAGAACATTGCCATCGCATTCAACACTGTGCCCATTGTTTGGTGCAGGGAGTGGCGTGACTACTGGGAAAAAGGGGTCAGCGGGGAGAGTCGTCACTGAGGACTTCATCAAAGAGGCTCCCTTCAGGCTGAACCTACGACAATGGATGTGTCGCTCATACAAATGGTGGTATCAATCAAGACTCTTTATGCAAGTGGCAGATACTCGCCCCAGACTAGCTCAGCCAGAAACAGAATTTTTTGGCTCACCTCACCTGACTAGGACATCCCAAGGAGTTTGGCTTCAGGCTGATTGATCTTGAGTCCAAAAGTGTTGCTAAGCTCTCCCCACCCCCATTGTTGTCCTCTGCAGCTCCAGTCTTGCCTTCCAGCTTTCCAGCATGGGGTGTGGACAGGTGGGTGGGTAACTATATCAGCTCTGCATCAAAATCCCGAGGGAAGACACCGTGTGGTCCTTCATGGGTTCCGGTGAACCGGTGTTACTATTGGCCAAGCTTGAGTCAGGTTGCCAGAAAAGGGAAGATGGGGAATAAACAGCTGGGCTGCCAAAAATAATACCTATTACATCTCAGTGTAATTGTATGTACCAAATATGCTCTAGCGGGGATTTCGAGAGCCTGGGCCAATTGGCAGCATAAGTAAAAATGCCTCATAAATGCGAAGGCACCGTGAAATGTTGGTTGTGAGTCACTACGAAATGTAAGTCCACATTGGCCCTGCCCAGCCACACTGCAATTACTCCTGGATCCTTAACTCTCTGAATGTTTTAAGTTTTTCTTTCCTCCGAGCAGATTCATTAGTCACAGTTTCCCTGGGTATTGGCCTCTTTCTTCTAACAGAGTCTGCTTCCAACTGCATTGAAAAATTTGCTCATGTCATTTTTCAAAGGAAGTCAGGAGGTAAAAAGATGTCTGAAGTTGGAATAGTTCGAAACCGAACACATAATGGATGTGTGTGTGTGTGATCAGATTGTTCTCAGCATCTTCCACTCTACCGTTTCTCTAATCTACTGCGGCACTTTCTTGGCCTCGTCGCGCCAGTCCTCTGGCCAAAAATGTTTTGCTGATACTAGCTGCAATTTATTGAGTGATAGGATATTTGTAATGTACTTTGAGACTGAGCTTCTAGCCCTGAAGATTAGGCAATTAATTAGTAGAGAAATATTCTTGCCATCTAGAAAAAACAAGCCAGATTATTCAACAGTCTGTGTTAGAATTTCCAATTTTTATAAGTCCACTTTAGACATGGGAGTTTTAATTAGCTGCGAGGTAGTCATTTACTGCACTCAGTGTGAAGTAAGCTGCTGCCTAAATTTACCTCTGATAAACCTCTCATTGATGCCAACACTTGAATATCTAATGCTACATTGAACTTCCGATTTGAAAGTAGGATGGATGAAAGCAAACTACCTATAAATCTGATTTTGCATAAAGCCCTTACCCCAGATCCTGGCAATATTCTCTATAACTGACACTAGCAAAAAAAAACTTTTAACTTTATTTTTTACTGTTTACGCTATCACTGATATTCCATTTCCCCTCTTTCATTTTATTAGCATGAAATTACCAAAACAGGACATTATTGGATAACTACTCATGGCTAATTCTCAATCTACTTGTTCCTTCCCACTGCAGAGACTGAAATCGCCAGGTACTCACTTTTGCAGCCTCCTCTGCAGCTAGCAATGGCCCTATGATCCAGTTTGGGCCAGCTGGGTGGAAGAGATGGGTGGCTGGGGAAAGAGGTTCCTCAGTAAAAGACAAGATGCATGGAAAGAGAGCCCTTTTGTTTCCGTCCTTCCCGCTCCCTTCCCGTTTGGGTCACGTTTGAGAACATGATGCCTGCAGCTCTGGCAGCCTTGTGACAGAGCAGAAAAAGCCCGGGTCACTGGGGACATCCTTGAGCCACTACACCAACTGGAGTGGCCTGTCTTCACATTGCATGTTAAATGAGATTAATAATTTCCTGCAATTTGGCCACTGGACATTCTATCACTTTTAATCAAAGGCATGCTTTCTCTTCAAATAATTCAAAGTTAGAAATTATTTACCCAGTAACCACTCTATGCTTTTCCCCTCCTGACACTCCCGGATTCTCGTTTGGGCGTCCAATTTCCCCGTGTATCTCCTGTAGCCAGTGGAAGCAGACTCTGCCCCCATTTCCAGAGATGATCATCGGTGGTTGGCTTAAGTTAGTCAGTAAATGCCACTACCCTGGCCTCGAATGGGGAATAATTCAAGAGTCAGCTGCAACTTAAGTTGTCCAACCAGATGAATCTTTGGATTCTTGTTTAGAATGCTAGAAAAGAAGTGCTCTTTTACGTTCTCAGTGACTCCCAAAGAAAGCCTGGAACGCCACGTCCATTCTGCCACCATTTGGAAGAAGCAGATGCCGTGGAAGGCAGAACACAAACACAGAAAGAAGCTAAGTCTCGGATAATGTCACTGAGGTGCTAGATCACCCTTGGTTTGGACCTGACATTACACAAGCTCATAAATCTCTTTTATTAAAGTCCGTGTGAGCTGGATTTTCTGTTCTTTCCAACTTTAGAATGCATTCTGATTTGATACACTGCACTTTCTATCTGGACTGTCAGGCAGCAGGCAAAGAGAAAAATCAAATGGCCATTTTTGTAGGGCCAAAGACACAAGCACCCTCCGTATCTCTACAGTATTAAGGAAGTGAATAGTCATTCATCCCTTTCTTCGCTCATCAACACTGGAGGGCACACAACGATGTATGACACTCTCACATGCAATGTGCCCCGCCACGTACCCTGTTGGGCTTTGAGCAAGTTACTTAGCCTGTCTGTGCCTTGGTTTCTGTGTGTGTGAAGTGGAGATAATAATAGTATCTCTCTCAGAGAGTCAAGTGCCTCTAACAAGTCCTGTCCATAGCAAACACCCGGTAGATTCTGATTGTTGGGATTATCAGGAACCCCCAGTTACCTAGGGATTATGCTACAGAGGAACGATGTCTCCTGCCAAATCTTCCAATCATCTTTCTACAAGACACCATTTGGGGAAGAGTTCACTCTTCCTCTTTTTGCCAAAAGAGAGCAAAATAAGATTCCTCCAGGTTTCCAAGAAGACCCCACAACCCTTTAGCTCACACGCAGATCTCTTCTTCTAAGCCAAGTCCTGCCTTTTAGGAGGGCCTGGAGCACTTGAAACACTGTTAATTCTCACCCTCTGTGAACGGGGGTGAGGGACACCCCATATCTCCTCGCCCCAGGAATCCAGAACTAGCCCTGTCCGTGACAGCTCACCAGCACCACAGCCCAGCATGAGGAGAAAGCCTGCCCTGGGCTGGGGGGTGTTTGTGCTTAGCAACTGCCCACCTCACCCCTGAATCCCCCAGGAAAGACCAGGATGGACTGGTAAACCCAGAGGAAAGGAGAGAAACCCAAAGCCTGGGAAGCAGCCTCTGTGAACCGGGTTTATGAAACAACTGCCTCTGTGATTTCATCCCTGGTCGAGGGAGCCATAAAAAAGAGAAATATCGAGCAATCACCACCTCATGTTGTTGTAAAAGACTCAGCGACGGGGCCCAGAAAGCTTGGGTACCAGCAACATGCTGCTTTGACAGAACCTTAAAATGCCTTCTGGAGTCGAGTCAGAGAAACAAATTTCTGAAGGTAACTGAGTGCAGCAAATAACTATGAATGAAGAATTCACTCTGATTGCCAAAAAGGAAGATGGCCAAGGCTCCTAAGGAAAGGGGGGAGAAAAGTGAAAAAGAAAGCAGAAATATTATGATAAGAAGAGAAGGGATGTTCATTTTCAAACAGGAGATAAGATATGGATTAAAGTTCATCCTCAGAATAGTGTAGCAAGAAACTTTATAGCCAAACTGGCCCCCAACCGGAAAAGTCCTTGTTTCTCGGATCTCTTTGAATTATAGGGAAAACTAATTGGATCTTCATGTTTACCATGGAGGAAACCAAGTGTTACTCAGGATGTAAATCCTAGAGGTACTTCCAAAAGACAACATTGACCTTTACAAGGCTCTAAACTTATAGATCTGTAAGGACTAAAAAATTGATTTCCTGACCTTTGACTGGTTCCTTGTCATTTTTTTTCCCTCTGCTAAGAGGCCCCCAATCCCTTTATTCTCTTCCTGGTGATATTTTTCTGACCGTGTCCCCTGTGCCCAGGGGAGGGGAATAGGCCGGCACCCCAGTCCCCTGACAAAAAAAGCTAACCAGCACGTTTGGGTGGCCACTGCGCGCTGAGAAGGACGGTGAGACATTTTCAGTGTTACCTTAACTAATTCATCCTCACAACCACCTTATGAATTTGGGTCTCCAGTTCACACCTGTCTCTCTCATTTCACAGGTCAGATAATTCCTGCTTCCCTCTGCATTTCCTTTCTCCTCCTTCTCCTTTCTTCAGAGTTCTCCAGGCAGGTGGAACAACTGTTGTTTAATGGTAAGCATACTGAGGCCTGTGGACAGAGAGTGACTCGTCGCACAAAGCACATCGGGGCCCTGCGTGGCAGGCCCAGAAGCCCCATGCCAGCGTCCTTCCGCTGCCCATGCGGTGTTCGTTCTCTCCCCGCAGCCTGACCCAGGGGGCCGGAGCGCATCACTGTTCTTCAAAGGGAGGGAATTCCCTGTGGGGTACCTGTCATCTTTCGTGTCGGAGTCTGTAGGGAGAAATGAGGGAAATTTAGAAGTCACTGCAAGATTGGAGAGGGATGAGTGAGGAGTGAGGGGCCCGAGGAACAAATTGACACTCCATGGAGGAGCCAGACTACGGCAGTGGCAGAATCGTGGAGCCGGGGACGGACAACACCGAGTGATTCATCAGTCTGAATGTATCCCCAAACCTCACACAAAGGTGACCCATCTCAAAACAGGCAAGGGATCAGGCAGTGTGCACTGAGACATCCCTACCTCAGGGCCTGCACAGACCCCCGCTCATTGCTCTTTGCCACTTAAATGGTGTTTAGTCATGTCTCCTGCTTTTAAATCACTTTCTTGCCATTAATAAGATTTTCATCTTATTTGTGAACTATCAAGACTATTATTTGCCTACCAGTTTAGATAATTTTAAAATATAAATAGATATATTTTAGAGGAAACCATGTCAGTACTGTAAGTTGAAAGTCGATATTATTTGTCATAAATTAAGGCATAACAAGAAATCCAATGAAAACAAAACAGTGTTACTAGACTCTAGCTGGCTAGTTGTTCACTAAAAAGGAAGTGTACCGAGTGCTAGGTACCACAGATATGGCCAAATGGAGATTATCTCCTTGACCTAAACCAGCAGGGTTGCTAGAGAAATTAATTGCTGTTGAACACCACTTAAATCATCTTGAGAACCACCAATGGTCTTTATCCCAGAAAATGGGGAAGTCTATGGGCTCCACTCATGTTTCCCCCCCAAAAAAACAACACAGTTGCATGCAAAAAGGAACACTCCATCAGAGACCTATTATCCAGCTCTGTGAATTAGGGCATTCACTTCCCTGGGTCTCAGTTGTCCCATCTGCAAAATGGAAGGGCTAGGCCAAATAATGTCTTGCCATCTCTTCCCACTCAGGAGCCTGTTTCCCCTATCACCTACGGAAACAAATACCAGATCTGGGACACAGGACAGCTTGGACATATAGGGCAGCCCAACAGTAACTTGAAAGGTGGTAGAGAAGAGGCTAGTGTCCCTGAACGCTGGAGAAGGGGTGGGTGTGAAAGTGTCACAGATAAAAGTCACCCTCTTCCCAGCCTCCCTTAGGGCCCCCGAAATGATGTGTTCATCCCAAGAAAGCATTAGAATGTAAAACATCAATCTATTTATATTCAACTGTCAGATCTTAGAACTAAATTATCTAATCTGCAGTAAGAAAATTGGACTTCAGCCCTGGAAGGTGTGGCTCAGTGGCTTGGAGCATCATCCCGTAAACTGAAAGGTCACAAGTGTGATTGCCAGTCAACCTTGCTGCCTGGGTTGTGGGTTTGGTTCCTGTCAGGGTGTGTACAAGAAGCAACTGATTGATGTTTCTCTCCCTCCCACGCTTTCTAAAATCAATAAGTGCGAGCTCGGGTGAGAATTATTTTTAATTGGACTTCATTCTTCTTTAAAAAAGATCATGTCTACTTTCTGATATGGAACAACCTGAGTGGACTTGTTTCTGTTGGACTGAGAGGTGGTTCAAGGCAGTGGGTAGGAGCTTAGGCTGAAATCTGTCTCTGGGCAACTAAGTCCCAATCTTCAAAGTGGGGTTCATAATGGTTCCTACTGACAGTACTATTATTATTCACTCGTGGTGACTGGACAAGAAAATATTAGCTGTGAGCACTTCCTGCACATCTCAGCCCTTGTACTTGCTGTTCCACTCTCCCCCCACCCCGCCCCCGCCCTACTCCAGGCTTTTCTTCCTGTTTTGATGATCACCTTTCTCATGCTCTGGCTGGTACCTCTCTCTAGGCCTGTCTCCATGGCCTTGGCCAGACAGAGTCAGCACTCAATAAATCTGTTGAATTGTGTAGAGGCCCCTTCGGAAATAGTGGAGGCAGCCTTTAGCTAAAAGCAGGAAAGATTTTACAGGGATATTTTTACACTGCCTTCAGGCTGGCCGCTGAAAACCCTAAATCCAAACTGCGTTATGTACAAGGAGTATTTGTGCGGTGGATGCTGTCTTTGTAGGACTCGGTTGAAACAATTCCTAGTTTGCTCCCTTAAGATGGGGAAAAGAACATAATATCCCACTTCTGTTTCATTTCACCCCAGGATAAGGTTGAAAAGAGGATGTGAGTTTCCTGACTGTCCTGGTTTTCTTCTTGGATTCATCTAAGAGTGTTTACGAAATATACACAGTGGACTCCTTAGTAACACGCGCATGACTAGCCCCTTCTGATATCTGAGAGATATATGAATTGCTGAACGGCTGATGAGAAAGATCCATGAAGACTTCTTTTTAATTGGTTTAGTAAGATTATTTCCAGTCAACAATTCCCTAGTTTAGTGGCAGAAGATATATCTGTTTTCCATAAAAGTGAGATGCCAGACTTTTGAATCATTCGGCATAAAAACCATTCCCTTAAAGAGCCACTTGCTGGCATTTGTTTTACAGGAAAAAATAAAAGTCCAGATAGAAACTATTACCACGGAATGGCATGCTGAGGAGGCACTAGCAGCGATAAGAACACAAACAGCTCTTATTCCAGCACTAAATTTCCAACTACTGCTGCAGGATCTGCTGGGCTTCGTTGGAAGCACACAGCCAGCCATAAGCCAGCTCGCCCTCATTTGTTTCCTTCAGCTCCATTAAAACTGCCGCCTCCTCCTTGTACGATGCTTTAGCGTTTGAAAATGTCTTCTCATCTGAGTTTTATCTGGTCTGCAGAGCATCCCTGGCAAGCAAACAGGGTGGGTAGGATAGAAAACATCAGAAACAACTCAACGTCCATCACTGATGAAGGGGTCAATGAAATGGAACGTCCATCACTGATGAAGGGGAACATTACTAGGCAATAAAAAGGGATGGACCACTGACGTGTGCTACAAGGCGAACCTTGACAACATTCTGCGAAGTGAAAGAAGCCAGTCGCGAAGGACTGGGTATTATAGGATCCTGTTTATGTGAAATGTCCAGAATCGGCAAATCTATCACAGAGACGGAGAGCAAACTGGTGGCTGCCTAGGGCTGGGGGGTACTGTGGAGTTGAGGTGGAAGACCACCAAAGCTGGGGTTTCCTCTGCAGGGTGATGAAAATGTTCTAAAATGGACTGCGGTGATGGGTGCACGACCCTATGACTATACTAAAAGCCAGTGAGCTTTCAGCATTAAACGGGCCAATTGTGTGGTTTCTGTTATCTCGATGCAATTGGTTGAAAAAGAGAGAAAGGAGTAACAGTTGGGGTCTGCCTTGGGCATGAGTGTGGGCTCCATTTCAGCTCTGCCCCTGGCTGTATGAGCTTGGCCTCCTTCCTTCAACCTTCTGAATTGCAGCTGCCCTGTCTCAGAAGTCATAATGCCTCCCTTTCAGGGTGGTGCAGAGGTTCTGGTCAAAGCCCGCGGAGCTCCTGGAATGGCGAGGCACGTGCAGTGAATACTTCATAAATGGCAACTGTCTGTGACTAGGACGTTGAGCTAACGGAAGCTCGGGGGGTGGAGAGCATGGGCGGTGGGTGGGAAATGGCCCTGACTGGCCCCCTGACACACAGCACAGATCTGCCTTCTTCACTCTGAGGCAGAACAGAAAATTAGAAGGAGCGTCAGATTTGGAAGCAGAGGAGCTAGGCCCTCACTCCGCACTCCTCCATGCAGGCAAGGAGGACACGGCACAGAGCCCCGTGGGTGTGGCCCCTGCCCTAGCGGAGTTCACAGAGTAGGAGCAAGCAGACCGAGCTCAGGCATCGAGTCGGACAGTCAGACTACAGGCTCTGCCAGTGGCTTGCTTCATGATGATCCTGGATGAGTACTTAGCTCTTCTGGGTTTCAATATCTGCAAGTGCCAGATGAGAATAATAATAATACATAACCTATGAAACTGGTGTGACGATTTACTCAGATTATCTACAGAAAGTACGAAACACGGTGCCCGACACACCATCGACACTAGAGAAACCAGCGCTATTACTGCCGCACGGACCCGTTTCCTCCAGAGCGCATTTTGTCCCTGGCTGGAGGCCAACCTACAACAAGTTATTCAACTTTTCTGAGCTTGTCTCTTTATTTTCTCCTTATATTAATGGCATCTCTAAGTTTTTCTGCAAGCCAGATAAGAAAATTTGTGGAAAAAAAAGCGTTTTTGATGTGGGATTATTTTCGTTCCGCAAACACAGCTCTGCTCAGAACCTTGAGTGAACCAGGGTGTACAGCTTTGTTTTGCCTCAAACTGCAAGCCCGTCTAAATTACAACCCTGGGAAATCAGGATGACAGTAAATTACTCGGGCCATCCCCTGGCCTGGGGGACTCAGGGTTAGGGTTCAGGTTGTAAGTCCTAGGGTAAGTGGACGTGCAGCCAGGCTGTAGATTGATGAGCGCTGAGAGGAGCCGGTTATTTGATCCCCAGGAAATGTTTCTGTGCTGGGGTCACTGTTGCCGGCTTTTGAATCAATAAGGCAGCACCTCTCCGTTCTATTTATCACGTCAAGAGAAGTGAGAGCAGCAACAAGCACGTTGGAAGCAGGGCACTAGCTGAGGCCGCAGTCAGCCCTCAGCAAGATGGGCCTCGGCAGAGCATCTCCTGCGTTCCAGGGGTTTCCAGGGAGGGAGGGGTCTTCCTTCAAGAGCGCCACCACCTTTCTAACTTCTCCAGAGAAATGGTCAGAAGACACCAATTCATTCCACAGACCTTCACAAAACCTGTGTCAGGGGCCGGGTGCTATTCCAGGCACAGGGAGTATTCGTGTATATATTTGTTCAGCAGATGAATACGGAGCACTTTACCCTGTGTCGGACAGTCTGATAAATGGAACAGCGAAGGACACTCGGCCCCTCACGGTGCCTCCAGTCGAGTAGGAAGGAGAAGTAGATCCTCGACGGCAGAGGGATAAACAGCATGAGGGAGGACTGCACAGGGTGTGATCAAAGCCCAGGGGAGGGACACTTGGCCCTGTCTGGAGGAATCTAGGGTGGCTTCCCAGGGGAGGTGATAATTTAGTCAGGAGCTGAAGGATGAATAGAAGTTAGCCATGTGAAAAGAAGGAGGGGATTGCAAGCAGAGGGAGTAACGTGTCCAAAGGTCTAGGTGTGAAAGCCACAGTGCTGCTGTAGAGTGGGAAACAGTCCCATTTCACTGTAGTTTAAAAAGTTCACAATGGAGATTGGCCAGATACAGAACTAAAAAAAAACAATTGACTGGAGTCACATGCCACCCACTTGCTCAAACTACTCTGTGGTGTTTCCAAACTGGCCAAACATATTGGCATGTGGCTCAAAACACACACACACACACACACACACACACACACACACACACAATAAGCAAAGGAAGAGTTATTTGCAATAATAGTATCTCGCCAGGTGCGCCACCATCTGAGGGCTGAGAAACAGCAGAGACTCCTTCCCCAATTCCTGTCCCCTGCTGAAGGCCCCACTCAGCCCATTTCAGTCCTCTGGGAAGCAGCTGTGCCCCACAACCTAGAACAGGCACACACACTGCAAACGATGTTGTAAAAAAGAAACAGTCGTCCAAATGTGGGTTCTCTCGGCGACCCTATGTTCATAACTTGAAATCAAAATACCACCTCGCACCATCTCCCCAGACCCCTCTCCAGCATGTTGACTTGGCCTTTGCAGTCACTGAGAACTCCCCAACGGGGGAGACCCCTAGACTCGAGCTGACCCCGTATCAAAAAAATCCATCAAACTCACCCGAGGACATTTTTTCATTGCTTTTAGAGAAGGAGAAACATCAGTTGGTTGCCTCCTGCACGTGCCCTGACTGGGGATCATGCATACTAGGACCAGGGATCAAACCCACAACCCAGGCATGCGCCCTGACCGGGAACTGAACCTGTAACCTTTTGGTTACGGGACAACACTCCAATCAACCAAGCTACACCAGCCAGGGCCAAACTCACACTTTTATGTTGTGGCCTCATATCTCTAAGGTACTTTCCCCAATTTGTGTGTTATCTGGCCTCCATGACTCTCCCTGGGTTCCCATCTGAAGCACTTTCTTGAGTTGTTTCCCATAAACCACTACGGAGAGTTTCATGCGAGGAGGCCCCTGTCACACGCTGTGTCTGAAACAGAAAAGGGATGCTCAGCAAACCAAGCGGCATGGCAGCCGGGTGAGGCGAAGGGCAGAGGCTGCTGGCTTTCCTTACTGGAGTGAGAAAGACAGAGAAAAGAGGAAAGACACTAGATATGCTGGCTTAAAAGACGTCTATGTATCTCCATGCCTGACTGAGGACGGAGCGGCCTAGAACGGTGCTTCTCGAACTCAGTGTGGGTGTGGATTGGCCAGCGAGCTTGCTGAACTGCCGCTTCCGATTTGGTACCTCTGGGGTGAGGCTTGAGGTCTGCATTTCTAAAAAGCTCCCAGATGATACCATGGTACCTGTTACTGCACATTACCCCAAACCTTAACAGTGTGAAACAACAAATGCGCAGTACCCCACACAGTTACTGAGGGTGGGAGGGTGGGAGCAGCTTCGCCGGATGGTTGTGGTGTGGGCTTTCTCATGGAGCAACAAGCAAGCTGTCAGGTGGGCAGCAATCTGGGAAGGGACTCCGGGCTCACTCATGTCACTCACTGCTGGCGGGAGGCTTCTGTTCCTCAGCACACGGCCTCTCCCTGGGGCTGCTGCCCTAAGAAGGAAGTCATACTCTTACACATCACCCCAGGAGTGACGTACCACCCTTTTTGCTGCATTCACAAACATCACTCCTCACTGAAGGGGAAAGGGACTGAGCCTCACCCTTTGACAGGAAGAAAATCAACCCATTTGGGGATACGTTTTTACAGCCATCACACGTGCCCTTGCTGCTGATCTTCAGTCCACACCGGGACAGACTAGGGTTCAGGACTCAGTCTCTGTAGTCAAGCTGCTGAGCTTGGAAAGCCACTTAACCTCTCAGTAGCTCATCCGAAAAATGGGCATAACAATGGAGGCTATCATGTGTTTGCTGATATAATGCACAGAAACAGCCGGCATGGTACCTGGCATGTGGAAGTGCTCAATTAATGGTGATTATTATTATTATTACTATTATTATCCATAGTGTTATCATTTGAGAAGCTGACCTGCTTACCAGTGTCAGGCATATGGGGGTCCACAGTCTGCCCTCTTTTCCCCTTGGTCCCAGTCCTATTCCATGCAGGTTGCTTTCTGTCCCCTAAAGCAGGAAGTTGTATACACTGAGCCAGAATTCCAGAGCCCCCCTACCTTCTCACTGTTCTCCAGCCTCCAACACGGGGGCTGGTGGGTGGTGGGTCAGGGGGAGGGGGACAATGCCCAGACAGCACAAAACGAGTGTTTGAGATACAGCGCAGAGCGTGGTAAGGTTTTGAAGGGTCCCCTTAGAAGAACACTCACTGAATCAGAATCTCTGGGGTCTGGAGACAGAGCCTGATAATCTGCCTTTGTAACACACTCTCTGGGATAATTCCTGTACACGCCAGAGTTCGAGAAGCACTGCAGGCAGATGCAAGAGATTTATTTATGCACCTACCACCCCCTCACCGCGCCCCCCCACCCCGCCCAAACGGGAAGGCTTGACTTCGAGTTCCTGAGAACCATAATGAGCTGTCCTCTTGGGGCCCCGTCTGAGGACAGAGCTGGACTGGCCCTGGGCTTGACCCGATGCAGAACTTCTGTCCTGGTGACTAATGATGCAGCGCGGCCCAGCCTGGCTGCGGTTTGTCTGCAGGCCCCGTGACAGGCCCATCCACCCAGATAACCACAATCTTGCTTTGTGGGATCAAATACTGGCTCAGGATTTATGAGTCCAAGAAATGACATGGCTGTGTTCTTAGAGAGGGGGGCCGCCAGCGGGGCGGTGTTGGGGGGCCTTTTCTCCCTCTGGAGCTTTGGCTGCCTTACCTAGCCTGAGGCCGCAGAGCAAGACAAGGAGACGAGCTGCTGACCATTTTGGGTTGGAACAGGGTTGGCGTGCCGGCGACCAGCACAGCAGCTGCTTCCCGTCTCCGGTCCACCCCTTGCACTCGTGTCAGAGGGTGAAATCATCGCAGGGGATCCGCGGGCGCCTTCTGTCATCCTGAAACCGAAGATGAGGTTACAAATAAAAAGGCAGCGTTCTCCCATTCCGTAGTCAGGGAATGGAAACAATGTTTGTCATTGTTATCGCCGCCCCCCCACCCCCCGGCACCCGACAATGGCAGTCGGTGGCTTCCTGGGGGCTGAGATGCCGCGGACCTGCCTGGGCTGCGGCATCCAAGGCGGCAGCTCTCTGTCTTCATTCCTCCCTTGGGGACCTGGGCCTGTGGCTCTGAGGTTGTTAAAAACTAGACGGCAGGAGCCAACGCCAGCCTGAGCTCACAGGTGTCCGGTTCTCACCGACTGCAGTTGAGCAGCATTCATTCCTTGATGGATTTGTTCATTGAGGCGGTATCGATTATTACTCTTTGCCCGGCACTTTCTTAGGCAACTGAGGCTCCAGCATCCAGGACCACTGAGGGAGCTTACATTGCGGGGGGTGGGGGGATGTCAGTGGAGACAAATCATCAACAAGGAAACGTAAATTAACAGGATACTTCCCGGCCGTGATGGCGCAGGGCTGGGTTGCTGCTGAGAGCGTGTTTAACGACCAGCCTGGGCTATGGTTGGACGAAGCAAAGAGTTAGAGACTGATGTGCACTCTCGACTGGAAACTCTTTCATCATTCCTCTCGAAGGGCTCCCTGACTGACCACTGTCTTGTGTCGCCTTTTCCTTTTCCACCTCGTTGGGATGGAACGGCGTGCAGCCTCACACCCCCGGGGCCCCGTTAACAGCACAGCTGTTACTACACAGATTTGTCCGGGTCAGATCTGACTGCTTTGGCCCAGGGCTGCTGCCAAACGCACAGAGCAGAGAGAGGTACAGTGTGGTCTGCGGCACAAGTCCCTGGGTTACAGTGAGTTTCTGTGCTTGAAGATGCTTAGCATTTAAAGGCAGTTTCATAAAGTCATCATTAGACTAATATATCACAATGGATAGTCAGCAGTGATGTCTAAAAGTTTTAACTGTGATTTCAGAGCAGCCAGAAGCAATAAACAAATTAATTAATTAATTAATGCCTTGAACTCAGGATCCGGTGTCTTTGTTTACACGTTTTGGGGGTGACAGACTGCTCCGAGACCTGTGGAATGCCTTGAACCCTGGAAAGTGCGCACGTGTGCCCTCTCATAAAATTCCAGGGTCCGTGAACTCCTGAAGTCCACCCATGAGTCCCCCTGGGGATCCATGGACCCCAGTTTCCTGCTATAAAATTTATATTCATGGAAAGCTATAAGTTAAAAAAAAGTGAAGGCCATATATACAGCATGATTTCATCTTTCTGTTAAATGGTATATATAAATGAACACTTGATACCTGAGGGGAGTGGATCAAGGGAAAGGATTACTTTTACCTTTTATTTTATAGACTTCATTTTGAAATATTTCATATAGCAAACACATTACCTTTGGAATCATAATTTTCTTGAAAATTAAGCCTTCGAAAAGGAAAAGTCGTGACCATGACTGAGTCAGACAGTGTGCGTGTGTACTGGGCCATCACTGAGAGCGAATGCTTCCAGGAGGCTGTGGTGCGGACCAGAACGTGAGGGGTCAAATACAAGTCCCATGGAAGGCCTATCTCAGGGCACTGCAGACGCAGCGTTGCTGGGTCTAAAAGACTTCAACGGGGTAGTCATGGGAAAAATTGGAAGTGTAGTTCTAAAAGAATTTGTCTAAAGCAAGGAAACTATTCTCCTTGTAACAGTGTGTGTAACACTTTTTCTAAGTCTGCTCATCTCATTCGTGGAAGAGACGGTCCTTGAAACCAGGTCTTCTGACCCCAAGCCCAGTGTTCCTTTCCCTCCCCTGGCTGTCATTAGGCAGTGACCACAAATACAGTGCAGTCCAGCACTAAATCAGAAAGCTTCCCGGGACGTGGTCTGTGTTTGTCCTGGACACGGCCAAGGAAGCAATCCTTTGCCCCAGAACAAAGATAATAATAGCTAGCTACACGTTCTTAGCTCTTTCTCTATCTCAGGCACTGCCCAAACCACAAATATGATCTCTCCTGATCCTCACAACTACCCTATGTGGAAGGTACCATTATCCATTTTATTCATGAAGAAACCGAGGCTCAGAGACATCCAGCGCCTTGTCCACAGCCACAGATGAGAAGTGGTGGTGCCAGGATTCCATCCAGGCTGCGGGGCTGCGGAGGTCCCAACCCTCAACCACCACCTTGTCCTCCTTCTCGTACCTCCATCTCCCAGTGGGCTTGTTCATTGGTCCATTTATCAGGCAACCTGCCCCGGGCCCTGACACCCTCAGGACCTTTGCTTGGTAGCAGGTTAGCTGATTGAATGAAGCTGAATACTTCCCACCTCGTCTGTTAACACCCCTTCAGCAATAGCGCATTAGGGCCCTAAGAGCCCTTAAACCAGCAACACAAAATCCCCTCTTTCTGCAAAATTGCTCTTTCAGATGGCCGTCCAACTCCACGAGGACACGGAGACAGATTCCTCAAACAGAGACTCACTCGGCAGCATAATTAATAAACGTCCTGAAAAGGGTCAGGGGGAAAGATTTGCTGCTGTTTCGCTGGGCATCTGGGGAGTGAAACACAAGCAATTCAAATACATTTTTTATTCCCACTATTGCCTTTGTCAAGAACCGCCATATTCCATAGGCCAGATGGATTAGGATTTTTTTTTTAATACTTCCATGTTTAAGTGAAATAAGACTCCCCCTCCCTCCTCCACCAAACAAAAAGAAAAACCAAGTACAAAGAAAAGGAAAAGGAAAAAATCTAAGCGTCCATTGTTGACAAATGCCATGGAAGGAAGCTTTCTTTTTATCCCATAAATACCTGTTGTCATGTTTCAGCAAACTTTCCCCCCTACAGGAACTAAGCACAAAGTTAATACAATCTGGTCAAGAGAAATAAACTTGGACAGATTGCCCCCCGAAAACCCCTGTGCTGATGGTGAAGGAGGGGTTTAAGTTTTCAGAGAGGTTTGTGCCAGAAAGAGACAGCGAGCTTGGTGCCTGTGACCTGCGTGTCTCCACCCTTCCAGTCCCGAGTTCAGCTGTGGGTTTCAGTGTTCTTGGGACTCCGATTGATAGCTGGTGTCTGCGCATACAACTTGAACTAATTCCCAGGATGACGACCCGGGCCTCCCATGATTTACTAGCCTCACCGCTGTGCGGCCGCCCCAGCAGGGCTGGCTAATCCCTTAATGGTCCCTGCAGTGTGTCCAGGGCTGCTCCGAGAATTCCACAGCCGTCCCTGGAACACTGAGGGGCATTGAATACCCTCTCCCCTCCCCTCTCCGCCTCCCCCCTCCCCACCCCTTATCTTATCAGGTAACTAATTCCCACAAATTATGGTGTGATTCGGGCAGAAGAATAAAATTGCTCTCAAATCATAAATTTGTCACTTTCTGGACAGCTGCTAAGTCAAGAAAACCTTGACCAAGCGGGGCTCAGTCACTGTTCAGAACAATTGAGACCCCTGAGTAAGGTACCTGCAGCCCACCCCCACCCCCGCACTCCCTCCCCAACCCCCCAACACCCCCCCACCCCCGCTCAGAGCAATGTCCATTGATGGGACGGAAGGGAACAGCGTATAGAGAGATTCAACATACTGACCACTCTTAAGGGGAATGTAATCCTACATCCCAGGCCACTGGACTCCCCAGCACTCTCCCAGGCAACACGTCTCTGCGGCCCACAGCGCCCCATCACTTGGGCATCCTCAGGTTCAGAATTTGCCTTAAGATGAGGAACACCCAGGCCTCCTAAAACCGGTCCTACTCAGTGCTGAGAGGGACCACCAGGGCTACAGAGGCAGAGGGCACAGAGGGTCCCAAGAGAACAGAGCTCCACAGAGAACACTGAGGAGCTTTTCTTTCGAATCACAGATCCAAATCTGCCTCCTTCGCACCCGCCCCCACTCCGGCCCTGTTCCAGCCACCACACGTGGGTGCTTGCAAGACCCTCCTCCCCAGTCTTTGTCCTTGTCCCGTGTCAGTCTGTTCCCGCATGGCAGCCTGCAGGATCCTTCTAATTTTTATTATTGAGTTTTAAAAAATCCCATAACATGAAAGTAAACATTTTAAATTATACAATTCAGTGGTTTTTAGGGCACCACCATCTTATGCAAACACCACCTCTATCTAGTCCCCGACACTTTCGTCACCCGCAAAGGAAACCTGCTCCCATGCAGCTAGGGTCCATCCTTCCCCTCCCCCACCCCCGCAACTACGAACCTGCCTTCTGTCTCTGTGGCTCGCCCCGTGTTGCATGTCTCATTTAAATGGAATCACACAGCGTGTGACAAGGCTTTTGGTCTGGCTTCTTCACCTTTGCATGTTTTCATGTGTCGCCCACGTTCCACGGCACGTGTCAGACCTTCGCTGCTCTTCGCGGCTGAACAAGGGTCCGTCGCGTGGGTATCGCACCCTTGGTCTCTGCGCTCCTCGCTGATGGGCAGTCCGTGGCTTCCACCTTTTGACCGTTGCGAACGGTGCGGCTGTGAGCATTCTTGTACAAGTTTTTGTTTGAATACTTGTTTTCAAGACTCTACATACACCCGAGGATTGGAATTGCTGGGTCATGGTCCTCGTAATTTTTAAGTCAGATCATGTTACTCTTCTTCTGCTCAAAATCTCCAATGACTTCCCACCGAGAATAAAAACAAAAATCGTTAAAATCCCCTACAAAGTCCATCCTTCATGATCTGGTTCCTGAACCCTCTCGGAATTCATCTACTGCTGGCCCACTCGGCCCCAGCAAACTGGCCTCTGATGGGCCAGGGCCCCCCACCCCAGGGCCTCCCACCTCAGGGCTCCCCACCCTAGGGCGCCCCATCCCAGGGTGCCCCACTCCAGGGCCCCCCACCCCAGGGCTCCCCACCCCAGGGCCCCCCACCCCAGGGCCTCCCACCTCAGGGCTCCCCACCCTAGGGCACCCCATCCCAGGGTGCCCCACCCCAGGGCCTCCCACTCCAGGGCTCCCCACCCCAGGGGCCCCCCATCCCAGGGTGCCCCACTCCAGGGCCCCCCACCCCAGGGCCTCCCACTCCAGGGCTCCCCACCCCAGGGGCCCCCCATCCCAGGGCCCCGCACTTGGCTGTGCTGCCTGGATGCTTGCTCTTCCCTCCTCCTTCTCTCCCCTCCGTCTCTGCCCAAATAAAGATTCCGTTTAAAACTTCAAAACAGAAGTCTTCTCCCCTTTACTGTGCTTTGCTGGTCTTCACCTGACCTAATCAATATTGGTTTAATTCAATAAATATTTGTTTAGTTTCGTTGTTGTCACTTTCTCTGTTTCCTCCTGTAGAATGTGAAATCCACGAGATCAGAAATTTTTGCCTTTGTTCACCGATACTCCGAGTGCCTAGCACAGAGCTTGGGCGAGAGAAGAACAACCAGCACTTACGCAGGTGCCTGACCCGCTGAGGGGAATTCTCTGTATAGCAGCTATCATCTCCGCCTGCCGCTATGGCATAGACACTAGTTCAATGTCTATGCGTATAACAGGATTTTTTAAAAACTGTCATCCCAAAGTAAATTAGGCAGCACCCCCAGACAGAACCATTCTCCTTATATTAACCCGAATCATCTTGACAAGAAGTCCCTGTGTTGGTCTCTCTCATAAACTTTCTGTAAGGAGCGAAGTGACTTGCCCAAGCTCACACAGCTCGCAACGGACCGAGCAAGGGTGTAAACCCAGCAGAGTGCTTGCTCGTAAGCACAGACATATTAGACTTAGAAATCCAAATTTTCATTTCAAAAATAAAAAAACAGGCTTAAGCCCTGGCTGGTGTAGCTCAGTGGATTGAGCACGGGCTGCGAATCAAAGCATTGCAGGTTCGATTCCCAGTCAGGGCACATGCCTGGGTTGCAGGCCACAGCCCCCAGCAACCGCACATTGATGTTTCTCTCTCTCTCTCTTTCTCCCTCCCTTCCCTCTCTAAGAATAAATAAATAAAATCTTAAAACACTTGTCGTGGTATTAAAGTGTGTTTTACTTGACAGCTAAGGAAAGTTCGGAGGGAGGCGCTGAGCAGAAGAGATGAGGGTTTTAAGGAGGACGAGCTGGCAGCTGCACAGCAGTCGCAGGGCTGGAAAGTGCAGCGGGGAACAAGGTCAATACCATCGTGCTGGTCCCAGGCGGGGACTTGAACTATCGGGTGGGG
This sequence comes from Tonatia bakeri, assembly GCA_004024845.1. Classification (NCBI taxonomy): domain Eukaryota; kingdom Metazoa; phylum Chordata; class Mammalia; order Chiroptera; family Phyllostomidae; genus Tonatia; species Tonatia bakeri. The sequence continues at coordinate 245,636 of PVIA01001084.1, read as the reverse complement.
CCCCTTTGAAAAATATATGATGTTGTACACCTGAAAAGAATATAAAATAATAATGAATGTCAACGGTAATTGAAAAGTTAAATTAAAAAAAAGATAACGAAAAAAAAACGAGTTTGGCAGGATCGTTACTGAAGCCGCAACATAGTTGACTTCGCAGGTGTGAGAAAGCGACAAGCACGGACAGCAAGGCCCCGGGCGGTTCATTCATCTGACGGACACATGTGGTGGAATTTCAACCCACACGTTCAGGAGCAGGAGAAACACAGCTTTACTCTTCTAGAATGACACTTACTTCCCGAATCACACTCCCATGTCACTGAGGTGGAATCTCGGTCAACGTCAAAGACTCTGGTCCAAGTTTCAGGGGACTCACTGCCAGCGCCTGGAAGGTGGTCTTTCTGCTGTTGCGTGAATGTCTCACTACCCCCGTCTGCCTGACGGCCTTCAGGGCTGCGGGCACTGAGCCTTCAGCTGGGCCAGCTACGAGGTTCTACCACCCTGTCTGTTGAAGACACATTCCTCACACCCTCTCCTGGGGGTCTCACCATTTCCTTTCTCAAGCTGTTACAGAACAGACGGGGGCAGTGAACAATATGAAAGACCCCCATTTTCTCCAGGGGTTCCTCCCCCGTACTAGGTTCACTTTGCCCACTGCCTGAGGAAAGACGTCTCTTAATGCCAGAGATCTGTGTAAAGGAAAGGAATTTATTGTTTATTTGAAATAATACAGACTGAAGTTCTCCACAATACCCATAAATGCACATAATCCTTCCTTCTCCCTCTGCCCAGTCTGGGGTACCATATCTTAGGCAGGCTCCCAGTACCATCCACATGGCAAAAAGGGAGCTCTTCCAAAGCTCTGTGGTCCCCACTCCTGCCACAGCCGCGTGGTCCCAACAAGACACCCAAGCTGCGTGGTCCCCGAAAGACCCATGCTCCCAAAAAGAGACACCCAAGCCGTGTGGTTCCAACTCTCCGCCAGAGCTACGAGTTCCCCAAACAGACCCCTAATGGCTGCTGTGACTGGGTTTAAATCCCAGTGCCAATCTTCCTCTGCAGCCTCATTCCCCACTCCTCCATTCCGTGGCTGCCAGCATTCTGGGCCGGTGTGGCCCTGTGGTGTGGAGCCCGTCACCTCCAAGCTCTTCTGGACTCCATTCCAAATCCCTATTTGGGGCCCCCCTCTTGGCTGCACCCTGTCACAAAGCCCCACTTTCTCTTCCCACCTCTTTCTGCCTAAAGAAATCTGTTTCTGGTCCTCAAGGAGAAATTCCCCCTCTTTAAATCTTGTTGATTTCTCCTCATCATCATTCCCTCCCAGTGACTTTTCTACAAATATGAAAACACACAAAAACTCAAAAGGGGGACTCGCTTGTCATTTCTCCTCATCACACCTGTTCCTGAGGAAGAGAACCCAGGCCCTGGCTGCTAGAGTAAGGGGAGAGAGAGCAGAATGTAGGAGAAAAATGAAGAGCATGATATTCAGTATTTCCAAAATAGTGTCCTGTTGTATATTATTAAGCACATACTACGGGCCAGTCACTCACTGTCCTGGGTGTTAGGGATAAACAAAACGTACACAGAGCATGTATTAGTTTTCTATGGCTTCCACAACAAATCACCACACACTTAGTGGCTTAAAAAAACACAAAATTGTAATTCTCTGGATCAGTGGTCTGAAATGGTTCTTACAAGGCTGAAATCACCAGGGCTACGTTCCTCCCGGATGTTCTAGGGGCAGATTTGTTTCCATGTCTGTTCCAAACCCTAGAGGCTGCCTGCATTCCTTGGCTCCTGGCCCCACATCCCTGTGAGCTCTGCCTCCTGTCCCTTTTCCTTCGGCAGATACTTATTACACTCCGGGTCCACCTTGATAACCCAAGACAATCCCCCCACTTTAAAATCTTTAACGTGATCACATCAGCAAAGTCCCTTTCGCCTCATAAGGTAACACACTCCCAGGTTGTAAAGTGTGGGATGTCTTTGGACAACCGGTATTCCATCTACCACAGGGGGGTCAGAGCGTAGACTCGGTCTGGTCAGTGTGATAACAGGAGAAATGCGGGGCTGGATGAACGGCTGTGGGGACAGCAGATTCGAGCGTCAGGAAATACTTCTCGGTTCAGGCTGAGAACTAGAGAATGAATAAGAGTTAGAGATTTGGGAGGAACGGGCAGAGGAGACTCTGGAGGGAAGAATCCAGGCGAGTTTAGAACGAAGGCTCAAAGACAATACAGAATAAAGTAGCTCACTGGAGCCACAAGTTGTTGAGTGAGGCTGCAAGGGCCAGGTGCTCCAAGGTCAGTGAAGTTCAGAGCAATGGGTGGGAGGTGAGCTGTCTGGCATTTTAGAAAAGTCCCTCTTGGATGCTGTGCTGCTGGTATAGGTTGGAGGGGGCAAGACCTGTGATGGAGAGAACAGTTATGAGGCTGCTGAACAATAATCCAGTCACAGATGATGGGGGTAGCTGGCTGGAGACAACTGGGGACGGGGGGATAGACTTAGCTTTAGGATGTCAGGGCTCAGTGATTGATTGGATGTTGAGTGGGGGCATAAGGAAGAAGGAGGAGTCTAGGATGTCCCCCCAGGTTCCTGGCTAGAACCTTGGAGGAAGAGCAGGAAGAGGCCTGGGGAAGACGCAGAACTCTGTTTTGAACGTGTTGACTCGTTGCTACCTGTGGGAGGTCCGAGTGAAGATGCCTGGGAAGCAGTTGGCTACAGCTGTGCCACAGGTTCTTGTGAGGACTAAACAAAATAATGCAGGAAAAGCACTTAGCCCAGTGGCTGGCGCATAGTCAGTGCTTAATAAATATAAGGTATTATCATTATTATTTATTAGTTTTATATTCAGGTCTGTGCTGCACTTCCATAAACTGTGCCCTGAGAGCCATTTTGGGGAAGGTGGGACAAAAAGAAGGCAGATAAAGAGGATCCTCAAGGAAAAGGCTGATTCTGTAGCTACATACATGTCCACGCTCTCACTCCAAGTCCTATGGACACACAGGCAAGGGGGGCAGGTTGCCTGCGGAAGTGGGGCATTAACTAACACTAACCAAATACAGAGGAAACAAAGCCACCTTGGGTGCCCTGGCTTCTGCAGTTCCTGCAGGGTCAGAGTTCCCCAATGTTCCCCCGAAGGAGGCAGGAGGCAAATTGGAGCTGATTGCTAAGATTAACTCCAGGCTGGTTTGTTTTTAACGGGAAGCTGGGTGGGCTTGAGGGGTGGGGGCCATCCTTGCTCAAGGATATCAACCATGGTGACATCAGCAATGAGCTGGTGCTTTCTGTCACTCTGATTCCCACCTGGTACTGCCACCAAAGAGAGTTCTCTGTCAACGCATCTGGGCATACAGGCACTTGTAAGAATGCTGGGGAAATTTCTCCTAGTGATTTAGTCTTAGTACTTGCCCCTCAGAGAGAGGAATTAATTTTCCTGGGCAAAAGTACCATGTAGTACAAGGGAAAGTGTGATGATGGATGAGGCACCACAGACAATTTATTCCCTTTAAATATTATCATTATGAATGTAGAAACTTCATCAGAGAAAAATGGAATTCAAGGAACATTAACCTCTAACTAGTTGCAGTGTTTCGAATCTCCGCCCACTTTTTATTGTCAGCAGGATAACTTTGGGAGTGGTGAGTACAAGGTCAGACAATGCAATGAGAAACAGCCAGAATCCAGATGGGTGTTGTTTGAATACCTTTTAATATCTGCTGGACTCCAAGACTGGAAAAAATATTTTAAAAGAATGCAAGATTCTATCAAGTTTAAATGTCTTTAAAATGAGACTGGAGACATTTAAATACCTTGAGAAACAGAGAAATGCAAAATCCAGTCAAGGGAAGGAGCCGGTCGGGAGGTGCGCAGGCTCCTGTGGGTGCAGAGAAGGGCTAGGGGCCGTGTGACTGGGTCCGGGGGAGGCTGAGGCGCAGGACCACGAATAAAGCTCAGTGGGTCCCACCAGTCTCACGGACAGTTTGGAAGTCAGCATCCAGGCTCAGCCCCACCAAAGGGAACCCGAAGTGTTTGGGGCAATGAAATCGTTTCCTCAGAGGGTGAAAACTTCCTTATTTCAGACACAAACCCCAGAAATGCTTTATGCATAAACATGGAAATGGCAAGAGAATCAAAGGTACTGATTTTTGTGTTACGATATCTGTGTATACTTGATATTTTAAGTGTAGTGTTAAGAGAATTTGGTCTATTAGAGTTCGCGGGCCAGTTTTACAATTCTACTTTATAAAGAATGAGTGATTAATGTGTATGCGCTATCAATTTTTTTGCTTGTAGTTATTCTAGCAAATGTAAAATGGTATCTCATTGTTGTTTTAATTTGCAAGTATAAATATGTGTGTGTGAAAAAATTTTTTCTTAAAAACTTCTAAGAATTCCATCAAGAAAATGATTTTCTATTAAAGTATTTGTATTTATTAAAATAATGTTTCCCTGTCGAGTAGGAAAGTATTAATAGTTTCTATAAATTGCACCCTCCATTCCCAGAACAAGCCTTATATCACCATAGTGGACAACTCTTTCCATAGGCGCTGTGCTGTTCTAATTGATAGAATTTAATATACATTTTTATATCTTCTCCCACAAAAGATGAGTTGAAATGATTTACAGCGAGGGAGCAAGGTAAAGGTGGTGCTGTGTCCTTGTCAGATCTATAGATCAAAAACAAACTGACCAATAACCTCAATTAACAGGTCATTCTCCCCCTCCCCCACCTCCAGATATCTACGAAGTTATGCAATAGAGGGATTGCTCACGGCACAGTGGAAGGAGCATTGACTTGAGAGGAAGACCCACGGCTCCGAAGGTCAGTGGACCCCCACCAGCCTGTCACCCGGCCGGTTACGCCGCCTCTAGGAACTTCAGCGTCTCCCACAGCCCCGAGCAACGGGTGGATGTACGGCAGATGCCTGGTCGATCCTGATGGCAAAGCCGATGATTCGAGATAAAATTTGCCTTGAAACATGACCAGTAGCTTTGGCTCTGCATTAGGCACCATATCTCCTGGCATACAGAGCCTCTGAATATTCCTCTTTACACACTGTATTGAGTCTCCCACAACCGGGTGTCTTAAAACAACGGAAATGTACTGTCTCACAGTTCTGGGGGCCAGAGATCTGAAAAGTCCTTCTTGGGAGCTTTGAGAAAGCACCTGTTCATGTCCCTCTCCTAGCTTCTGGTGCTTGCCAGAAATCCTTGGTGACCATTGGCTTATGATTGCTTCAATCTCTGCCTCTGTCTTCACATGGCATTCGTTCCTGTGTCTTCGTGTCTTTTCTGCTCTCCTGTAAAGACACCTGTCATGCTGCATGAAAAACACACCCTACTCGAGTATGACCTCATCTTAACTCATCACAACTGCAAGGACTGTATTCACGAGTGAAGTCGCGTTCTGAGGTCTGGAGATGCATGTGAATTGGGGGGAGAGGCTATCCAAACCAGCACACACACCTGCAGTCGCTCAACTTTGGAAACTCAATGTCAGGCTATAAAACACATATGTCCCATTTGTCGCCTGCCCTTTGCAGACGACAGTGTGGCACACTCAGAAAACCTGGATTCCAGACATTGTCCAGCCTAGAGCTGGATGACATTGGGCAATTGACTCCACCTCTCTGAAAGATAAAGTCAGGACAGGTGGCCTCTGAGATCCCCTTCAATGAATCTGTTCACAAGGTGTGAGGGCCCAGCGAAGCCTCCTTCATGCAGAGGAATATAGGAATGAAGCATCGGGAAACAAGGCCAGAGGTTGGGGCGAGGGAGGTGCCAATCACCTCAAACAGGCGTCCCTGTTGGGGAGCACCTCAGCATCACCGTAAATCTTGGTGGGGCGGGGTGGGGGAGGGGACAAGTCATTACAATCCTATTCAGGAGCCGCTCAGGACACGGCCACCCAGAAAACCTCTCTAAAGGTGTGACTTCCTAATTATCACCACACAAATACTCTGGCCCATGGGATTGTTTCATCGGTGGCTTTTACAGGATATTCAGGCTGTTCTTCTGAGCCAGTTTTTCATCAAACAATAGAGTTTTTAACCACATACGTTAAAGGCCACATTTGGAAAATGTGGGTTGATTCTACCTAGCAGGAATCAGGAGAACCGATTCCATGTACTGAAAGTTCCCAGATATCGGCTAAGGATCCTACATGGCCTCTTTCATTTAATCCCTCAAACGGCTCTCTGAGGTCATGCGCTAGTTCATTTATTGCCTCTCAGCTCGAAATTCACCCTTCAGTACCTGCTTTGCAAAGATTGACTGGACTCAAGCATTTCTCCTTGACACCAAGCATGGTGTTAAGCTTTGTCAGTAGAGGGTGCTGGAGAGACCTTACAGGATGCTTCTGCTGTCGTTTTGCTTTTGCTTGCTCCTGCAGCTCCACGCATCCACCTGTGCGTGTTTGGTGGTGTTCTGCCCACCCAGAGTGCCCAGTCCCTCAGCAACCTTGCCACCCGGCCTACAGCTCAGTCACCACCTCCTTGTGGCCTCCCTGACGCAGGCACTCCAGCCCCACCCCTAACTTCCCTGTGCACCTGCCTACCAGCCCCGGCTTGCCGGTGCCCTGCAGTAGCAGATCGGGGGATTGTTTCCCAGCCCTCCCAGCATCAATCCCACAAGCACTAGACCAAGTGTGGCCCTGCCAGGGAGTGGACTCTCAAGACCCTACCTTTCTTCGTCTGCCCACCTTGGCTCACCTGTACCTGGGAGGGTTGCTTCCTCCTGCCTGGTGACTGCAGACCAGCCCTGGGCCGAGCAAGTCAGGGAACTGCTCTGCCTCCCAGTGAGCTGCAGCCACACCTTCTCCAACTGAGTCTGAGTCCCAGCCTCAGGGAAGGCATCCCCATCCCAAGTTCGCCCTTCCCTGGGCACTTTCCCTCTGCCCGTGGGTCCCCTTTAAAAGTCTCCTCACATCTTTATAGCCACTCATCTATCAGAGTTTAATGCTCAACATTACACCACCCCTGTCCAAACCTCTCTGTGGTTCCTGCCTCCTGACTGGGCCCAGACTGACACAGGCAAGTACTATTATTGTTTCCTTTCTAGACAGGAGGGGGTGTGATTTAGAGAGGCCAAGCAACTTGCTCAGACTCATGTGAGCAGTGGCAGAGCTGGACGCAAACCCAGGACTTGGATTTTCCCCCCTCTGCTACACTGACTAAAAGTCAAAGTAAAGGTATTGTGCAAACCACATAAGACAGAGTGGCGCTGTCCCCTCACCCCTCCTTTCCCATGCTTATGTGTCCTGGGTGTTTCAGATGAAAACAAGGGCAAAGAATGCAAAACGGAGGCCAGCTCCTAGAGGCAGATTTTCAACAGTCGAGAATATCAATAGTCATCTTGAGCTAATAGCCAAAATAAACATGCAGAAAAAGGATAAAAGGGGGAAATCTACTCAAAAGTCATTCTTGTGCACTTTACATATGGTCAATATTCTGCTCCAGATACATTTATTTGGAGGCTGATGTTTGATTTTTGCCAATTTCCCCAGCTTTGTCTTATCTGCTAAAATGTCTCATTTTGCTGAAGAGAAAGATGCAATCCCAATGTTGGGTCTTGCCTGAATTTGTATTTGGCTTAGAACAGCCAGACTCCCGGATGATGTATGTCCCGTCAGCTCTCAGGGATGCGGGTCCCCACCGGGGCTGCACTCAGCCACCATGGAACAACTTCTATATTTCTGGGAACAAAGCCCCAGCTTCCTCTCGAAGTTTCTCCCTTGGGGAGCACAGCAATGCAAGTCCTAATTAGTCTCAAAATAGCAAACCAAATATTAATTATCTTCCTTTGGGGTAGTTCTAGTCTTTCAGCTTTGGTAGGAAAAAAAAGAAAAGAAAAGTCCCGTACAAGGATTAACCATTGCCTACTGGCTAGATCTGGTGAACTCCGGATTCTGAGTTAGGATACCTGGATTTGAGTCCTGGCTTTGCGACTGTCTCAGGGCACTTGGTCTCTTTGTACACAGAGGATTCTAAGCTCCCCTCCAGTCTGGGGGTACTCTGACTCTCAGAATCTGTTCAACTGCATTTAGTCATAGCAAATTAAGTCACAGCCCCTTTCATCAATGCATGCTTATAATGTGCCTGGAAAATTGCTGGACACTTTAAGTGCATTATCTCATTTGATCCTCACTACAAACCGAAGAGGGGAATTCTATTACTGTCCACATTTTACAGGTTCAGAGGGATTAGAGCATGGTGATAATAAAGCCACAGCCACAACTCCTCTCCAGCGAGCGACCCCAATGGGTCACTAAGTATTCCCCTGACCTGAAGAACGTGTCCCCTATGGGGACCAGCAGAAGAAAGGTAGGAGATGCGTCACTGATTTCTTTTCTAAGTCATCGTCAGCCTCCACTCACTACATGAGGATAAGGCAGGGGCTGGGAGTAGTCAGGGAAGTGGTCAGAGCCCAAAGGGAAGGGAAAATACATTAAATAGCAAAGCCTACAACAATCCTATGAAGTGAGTTTGTTATTCCCATTACACAGATGAAGAAAGTGAGGTTCAGAGAGGTTAAGTCACTTGAATACACTTATCACCACACGTCAGCAGCAAAGCCACAATCTGAACGTGTTTTGTTTGGCTCCTTCTGTCACACTGCATAGGGACAATTGTCTGTGGCCAAAGATTATAGGGCCTGAGCAACCGTGCATGCATTTGTCAAAACCAGGTCTGTATCAGTTGACAATGAAATAACTGGTCAATCCAGTGGAAAGGAGGAAAAACCATCACTAAAAAGTTAGTCCTTTCTGGGTGCTGGCTGAACTGAGATCCCTGGGTCTGGGTTGCAGCCCCTGCCCTGTAGGAGTTCTTCCTGGACAGTGTCATCCAACCCATGAGAGAGGAATCAGCGACACTGGGCTGATCTCAGTGGGGACTGACTTGTGTGGGGCCCAAGGAGGCTTCAGAATGGGCATATGGGAAGCAGGTCAAGAATATGGTGCAATGCAGGGAGGCTTGTACAAACCAAGCCACCTTCAAAACAGAAAGAATTTTTTTTTCTATTTCTCTTTAGACCCTCTCTCTGAGAACCAGATGCTTAAGAAGAATCTCGTAACCAGGCCTTGCGGGCAGAAGAGAATAACTGGGTACGAGGAGACAGGTTGCACAAGCTCTCTCGGGATGCAACTACGCACCCACCGCCCAGCGTAGCCTACGTGGTGTCTGGTAAACTGGCTGTTCAGCAAAGAAACTAACGGAAACAGTTCTGCTTTGTAGCACTTGCTAATTTCCACATGAAAATACTCACAGTTCAAGCTCCGAATGCTTTAACCAGTGGCTTGTAAACTTCTTGAGTACTTAACAATCAGCTCACAAGCCAGCTCTGTACAGCACTGGATAGCCAGCTCTGAGGGCACGCCATCCGGAGAAAGCAGGAGTCTTTTCAGACAATGGCCCAGGGTCCTCCTCCCCATTGTGGCTCCAGGCATGCCAACATATTCCCCTCTTTTAATTCTTGCAGTTCCTTCTGATCAGAATGTTCTTCCCTTCCTCTTCCTTCTGAGATGTTCCTATATGTCATTTAAGGCCAGGCCAAGAATACTGACTGTTAAACTTCTCTAGCTTCTTTAGGCAAAGCTCACTCTTGACCCTTGGCCCATGTCTGTTCATCTGTTTAAGTTTCTGCTTCTCCAGTTATCCCGGGGAGCCCCTGGGGCGAGGGCCATGCCTGTCTCATCTCTGAACTAGGGGCCGAACCCAGAGGAGGCTCACAGTAGATGTTCACTAAATGAACAGAGTTCCACAAGCTTATCTCTGATTTCAAGTTAGGCAGTGAGTGATGTCACTCCTTAACCTAGTTTACACGTTCATGTTTCAGAAGGCCCATAGAAGCAGTTTTTGTGGGAGTAGTTAGGCCACAGTGGCTAGTAGGGTTTGCCCCTGACGCCACTGAGGGCAGGAACTGACCATCTCAGGGGACATAGCCCCTTGTGGTCAATCTCAGCTCTAAAGGGATATTCTGCAAAAACCCAGACCACTGTAGTTGGCCTTAAACTTTTGGGCAATCACAAAAAGGGGTGGGGTGGATTTTTCAAGACTTGAACTTGATCTTAAGTTCCCCAGAGCTATGGGCCTTCCACAGGGATGGACTGCGCGCAGGGAGTGTCCTCCTGGATGTCCCCTCAGGACCTGCCACAAGAACCCAAGCATCCAAGGGAAGGCCCAGACCGACTCTCTCAAACTGGGAATTTCTGACCACAAGAGGGAAAGAGAGGGAGGGAATAAAAAGGGGAGAGTGAGAGGAAGGATGGAGAACAAGAATGACTGGAGAGGGCAGTGACGCTCTCTACAGAAATGGGAGGTAGGAGCTGACAGTAGCAACGACAAAATTCAGAAAATAAAAACACCGCCTTGAAGATTTATAGACCAGCTAACACAGAGCTCAACCGGCAATGGCTCGGGCTGATAAAAAGCGATAGGGCTTCAGCCACATACACACCACAGCTCCTTCGATGCTTCCTTCCGTGTATATTACTGTGACCCTGGTTTTTTGACACTGCACCATCATTGTGACCCCGGGCACCAGGAGCCGTGCCTGTCTCACAGGGGGAGGTTGTCCAGGGCTGACACTGGCAAGGAGCTTTTTCAGAGACAAGTTATCCTTGACTGGATGCAGATGGCCCAGTGAAAAATGAAATCTGCCAGCAGAGGCTGCCTTTATCAGCCATAGAAGTTCAGCAGGGACGAGACTTCCCCATCCCCGGCTCAATGAACGAGCCTCCGGTTTCAGCACCATATCACAGACTGTCCTAATGAATTCTTCTGATGGGTTGGAGCCTCCACATATCTGCTTCCAGGAGTGCATCCTGGCGGTCTGGGGCATGGTACCGAACTCGCCTGGTGTTTGCATGCCGCCTCACGGAGCCAGCAAGGAATGCTTGCTCACAGCAGGAAAGGGCTGTCAGACTTAGCTTGCCTAAACAGGGGCCATGCTGACATTGCTCTGGGCTCCCTCCTTGACTTCAGCTGAAATATGGGGACCCTGGATGGCCAAGAGGCCCCCTAGGGCATGCCAAGCCACACACCCAGCGTGAGTCCACAGTGTCAAGGTCAAAATGACAAGAAAAAGCACTGCTGCTTATTGACTTGAAATGATGAGCCAAGCACCACACCAAGGGCTTTGCCTCACGTGATGCATACGACTGTCCTGGGAAGTCGCCTTATGGATGAGCAAGCTAAGGGATAAGTCAACCTGTCGGACCTGGTAGGTGGCAGATACAGGGAATGACACTGAGTTTCATGTATCGCACGCAGAGCCTATAACCCTAAAAGGCAAGTGTAGAGGGATCAGAGACAAAAATGACATTGAATAGCTGAAGATTTGGCAGCAGATGATCAGATAAATGTGCAAACTTTTCAGTTTCATCCAGGCTTAGTAGCATCATGGAGACTACCATAATTGGAGAGATGAATTTACCAATGTGGTTTTATTTTTTTTGAGATTTTATTTATCCATTTTTAGAGAGAGGGGAAGGGAGGGAGAAAGAAAGGGAGAGAAATATCAATGTGTGATTGCCTCTCGTGTGCCCCCTACTGGGGACCAGGTCTGCAACCTGACTTGGTGTGATTCGAACCAACAACCCTCTGCTTTGCAGTCTGGAGCTCAATCCACTGAACCGCACCAGCCAGGGCACCACTGTGGTTTAACACACACACACACACACACACACACACGCAGACACTCTGTAAATTCATCTCAGAACCCAGTACCAGAGGTTCTGATCTCCGCTTCTTGCAGTTATTTGAGCCACCAGTCTGCTCCTGGGGAGCACCTAGCCGAGCAATGAAGCTAGCAACCTAGGAGGCAAGCTGTCGCCTGGGCCCCAGTTTGGCATCTCCCGATTCCTTGATATGTCCCCTCTGCTGACCAACTCCAGGTGAAAAAGACATGTCTGTGGCAAGGCATCTGAGTCCTTTCTTCCTCTCCTCTCATTCCAGAAGTTGAAACCAGCAGGAGGTGTTTTGATGGGTTCAGAGAGGACCTTTGTAGGAAGGATGCCACGGCACACCTGGAGCATCAGCCTGACGTCAGGTGGGTTCCAGCCAGTGCCACCTGACAGCAGCCTCCTCTCTGAGGAAGTGGGGAAGGACCCTGTATGCCCAGTCCCTTTAGCCCCCTGATGATTTAGCAGGTCAAACCAGGAAGACAGAGACAATTGTGTGACAAGAGAAGGTTGGCAGTGACAGACTCCCAGTTCCTGCCAGCTTCCCCCAGCACAGCACGGCTGTCCCACTGCAGTGAGGCCGGACCCTGGCTCGCTGGCGGAGGTGGCCCAGAGCAGTGGAGGCCAGGCCCTGGGGGCAATCCTTTTTGAATGGCTTTGACCTAAGAAACCTTTGACTGAGAGTATGTAGGCTAAGCTCCTGCGGCATTCCCTTTGTGTTCAGATGCCTCTGGAGAGAGGCACTGCTGTCATCTGAGTGGATGATCTGAGGTTCAGGAGGTATTTCATGGCTCCCAGGTGTGAATGGCAAAACCCATTCTCTGAACCTCTGCATTGCCCGCCTCCCCCTCGCTGAAATGTCCCTCCCTCCTGGAGGACGTGGCCGCCCCAGGACCTCTTCCAACAATCCTTGCCTTTAGCTCCAGGCCTTTCTAGGCTGCTCTGTCAGAGGTGAACAGTGGGACAGGCCAGGGGCTGGACCAGCAAACACAACCATGTGTCGGGACACGAGTGGTTGGATATTTCTAGAACCTGTATATGGGGACGGTCTTTCAAAATGCACATCTGCTCAGCTGCTCCTCCCAGGACCCAGGAATCCCTGCGTGGGGATCATGGCAGCAGCTGTGTCCACGTGGCCATGTCAGGAATCTCCCTGACACCGCCCACCCCGGGAATGTAAAGGCATCTTTATAAGGAGGAGGCCACGGGAACAGGCAAACTCACCCTCACTCAAGTTGGTACTGGACAAAGGAAGATTTGGACCAGGGTGGCCCCTCTGGATTCCCCCCCACCCCCGCCCATGAGACTACCATAAACCCTCACCAGGGAGCACCAAGCCCATCGGCCCCTGCAGAGAGGGGTTTGCTTGGGTCGGGCCTGCAAGGAAGGCTGTGCCTACATTGAGTGATAAAGGCCACTGACATGGTTCGCCATATTTTTAGGCCTCAGAAAAACTGGGACAGGCGACATCTGTGATAGGTTCCCTGGACCTCTTTGTTTGGACGGTGAGGGCCCAGAGACACCTGGAAAAGTGGAGGCTGCCTGCTGAGACGAGGCGACAGTCCTGTCCATGGGACACAGCCACAAGGTTTGCCCCGCTCCCTCCCTCACTGGAAACCAGCCGCTTCCTCCGTGGGCTCCCTCTGACACAGAGCTCCTTGGGAAAGCAGGATGCTGCTTCTAAAAAGTGCTCATTGACCTTGAACTTTTAAATGTATTTCTCAATTTTCCCCTTTTATCACTGTCCGGCTAACATTATGCCATGTCATTTCTTAAGTTCCGGTATTTAATATAAAATATTGAATGAAAACACATTTTACAAACAGCCTCCGAGACTGGACACGGGAGGAGGGAACATTTTGCCAGTCATGTCTACCCTTTCTGTGGGCGCCGGACAGACATTCCCAGTATCCGAACACACAAGGGGGCAGGAAGGCATTGCTGTCGCGTTCCTGCCCCTCGGGCTCTCGGGCCGGCGTGTCCGAGATAGGGAGAGACAAACAGTGCAGCGCATGCGTGAAGAGCGCGGGCTTCGAGTCAGCGTTGGGTTACGCTCTCCACTCTGCCGTGTGTGACCTGTATGACCCCGTGTGAGGTACTTCTTAGAGCCTCGGTTTCATCATCCGTGCAATGGGAATGTTCTCGATAGGAGAGTGCATGTAGAATGTCACTGGTCTGGCCACACCAGTCCAGTAAATCGCGCCCATTATCACCATTTTCATGTTAGCGCCTGAGCATCGCTGACTCGGCTGTGTGTTCAGAGAGCCGGCGGGGGTCACACGCGGGTCAAGCCCTGTCAGACAGAAGCCCTCTTCCTGTCAGACCTCACTGATGTCTGCACGCCGCTCCTCATCTGTCTCATGTTTCTTCCCAGAGTCGTCTCCCTCCTTCCACCCCTCCTTCCCCTTTCTCCTAGCGTCCAGCGGCCTCCTCAGTGGCCCTCGGCTTCCCTGCCGTGGCAGGCCATCCCTCTCACTGGGCGTCGACATCGCCAAGCTCCCGGGACGCTGGGAGAGGAAGCCACTTGTTTCGCCCAGCCCACCCTCTAGTCATCTCAGCCCCATCCCCAGGGACCATCCTTCAGTCCTCCTCTGCTCCATGAAAACATCCCCTTCATCGCTTCAACTCACATGGGCTAATTTGGTCTGCCTTAGCTACTTGCGTCTGAGATCTGTCTGCCTGAGACTGCCACTCATAACTGGCTGATTTTCAGCGTGTGCTTCAAGACACAAACTTCCCAGAGTCTGGGTCCTCAGACCTGGTCCTCGTCCCTTCGTCAGCCTGCGAACCCCGGCGTTATCTGGGGGGTGGTGACTGCGTATGGCTGTGCGCAGGCTGGTCTGCTGGGTTTCCAGACCTCTCGAGGTGACCCTTCCTGTGCTGTCTGGCTGCCTTTTCCTCTCAAGGCCAGTTGGAAAACTAATAGAATCATGATTTTACTTGAAAAGTGGAAAAAAAGGCCAGAGCCCTCCACTGAAGCAGCCACTTGCTCCTCAGTGGAAGAAATCCGATCAGGTGTGGTCATCATCATCTTGGTGATTTAAATAGATCACCAAGTTCTATTAAGTTTTATACAGATTTTAATCACTTGATAAATAAAATAGAAGCAAAGACCAGACTGAAATGGGCCGAGACCTCCCTATGTTCTCAGGGATTGGTCCCCCTTACAGTGGTCGTTCTACATTTACCTGGGCAAATCCCCACAGGCAACTCCACCTGCCTCGAGGTGTGAAGAAAAATGCCCCCGGTTGAGAACCACTGTTTTACACGCACACACACCCCTCCCTGACGGACCTGTGAGCCCAGGTCAGAGGCGCAAACACCCGGCAGGAGGAACATGCCTCTAGGAGTCCTTGCCTTTGCCCTTCAGTGCCCCAGAGAGCTAAGCGAGTGGTTCTCAGTGGGAGCAACAAGGCACGGGGGATTCCTCCCTGCTGGTGAGGCTGCTGGCTCACGAGGCTGAACCCTCCCCAAAGCTGTAAGATTTCAGTCTGTGCATGCCAAGGAGGCAGGGGCCTGTTGTTGAGAGGAGGACTGAATGAGGCGCAAAGACTGGATACGCAGGTGTGGCCATGCACCACACCTTGTTACCTGGAGAGGTCTCCCACCATTGTGGAAAGTCGCTGGAGAGGATGCACAGACTGTTTGAAAATAAACGTCCGCATGGATGGATGCACCTGGGGTATCACGTGCAGTTCTTCTGCTTTCAGCATGGATGTCCTGACCCACGGCCCCCTGGGCCGTCAGAGCAGAGCCCCAGACCACTCTAGAAAGGTTCTGTGCAGTCTCAGGATTGTCAAGTGCAAATCCCATCAGTCGCCTTTCAGCAAGGATTTACGAGCCACCCTTTCGGTCCTTGCTACGTAAACCGCGGTCCACAGGCCAGCAGGGTGGGAACTGTCTGGGAGCTGGTTAGAAATGCACGACCTCGGGCTCAGCCGCAGAACTTCCGAATCTGAGTCTGCACTTGAACAAATTCCTCGGGGAATATCCACGGCTATTAAGGTCAAGAAGCCCTGATGTGAGCAACACAGGAAAGGGGATCTGCTTCTTCCTCCAGAAGCCCCCGCACGGCGGGGAAGACGTGACTCACGGATACGGAACAATGGAGCCGCGCGCAGGTCAGGCCGTCAGGCACGTTTGGGAGGGAAATGAGCACAGAGCACGGAGACCAAGTCCTGCCCCAGCCACCGACTTTCCCCGACCCTCAGCTGCCTCAGCTGCGAAGTGGGAATAACACACAGGCGTCCTGTCTGCCTTACAGTTTGTCCTGGAGGGGAAAACAACTCCCCCGCCTGGGAGGCCGTTCACTGTCACACACTCTGAGTGCTATGGGATCCGGGGATGGGAGTGCTAGGGGTGACCAGAACAGCCTGGGAAGGTCCTCGGGGGACAGAAAGTGGAGACTAAAGGTGGCCTTTTAAAAATACTGAACAACATACTGAACCAGCACTACCGTAAAGCAAGACGGAACAGGCACACTTTGAAAACTGCACCTGATACGGCCTCTGGGCCAGGCCGCCCGTGGAGCTCCCGCTGACCAGCTTCCGCCCTGACAACCCGCCAGTGGTCACCGCCGGGGGTCTCGGAAACACACGTTCGACGCCACTAGCGGGTTTTACAAAAGGCACGAAGGACGTCTCTGTGGGGAGGCTGGCGAGAGCTCTTTGGCTACAAACCGGAACTCCGGTTGGGGGTACACGGAGTGGATCTGCTTGTTATTTTGCAGAGCTGACCTGTGACAATGCCCGACACTGCGAGGACATGCAGGGGGGCGGGAGATAAAGGAAACCAGCAGGTGGGTCGTCATCTCCCTGGATAATATTTCTTAAGCCTTTGCTGTGCACTAGATGTTTTCATGCTTTCTCCCCCCACCCCTTTTTCATTTAATCCTCACTCTGACCCTATCGGGCAGGGCACTTTCGTTTCTGTATCACAGATGAGGAAACTGGGAATTTAGGATGAGAACCCAGGTTAGTCTGCTTTCCAAAGCCCCTGACCTTAACTGTAAGTAAAACTGCCAGGGTAATGTGAGAATTTCTGGTTTTCCTCGTGCCGTTGAAACAATACGACTTTGCTTTTGTTGTGAAACCTGGCTCCCTTGGACTCACTGACGTTTGCCATGCTTGTCCTGAGCTTCTCCAGAGAAATGCTGTCTTCTGGCAGGAAAAGATAAAAAGGGCTGATACAAATGAGTCACCACGCTCGCTATAATTAACAGTGATGCAAGAGCCAGATGCAACCTAAGAGGGGCCCCCAGGACCTGACTGCAGGCGGCCAGAACTTGGAGCTGCACTGCAAGGCAGAAAAGAGTGTCCGTGGCTGCTGAGCCGCCCGCTGCTCATGAAACATTGTAAAGGAAGATGTGAAACCTAGAATGCGTGCAGGCTCCACGATGAATCTCCTTGTTTACAACGGAAAAACCGCACACCAGAACCAGACAGAGAGTTTATAGTTTATAGATAATGTAGATCTTTGCTTTCGCACTGGGCCGCCTTGCAAAGTCTAAGTGGTTTTCAACCTGCTGAGCTGATTCACAGCAACTATCACTGTCAATTCACTGGCACTGGGTGTTCCGCTTGCAGTGTGTGTGTGAACCTTACAAAAAGGACCCGTGAGCATTAGCGTCTCCCTACATTCCTTTGCTGACTTGGAAAAAGAAGTGATGCCAGGATAGGCTGATTCAAATGGACCCTAGAACACAATTCCCACGTTATCCGCAAGCCCATTCAACTGCAGCACCGGCGTCATCACTGCACGAGGCCGGCAGAAGACAGGGCTCTCTGGTGCTTCTAGGACAGACAGTTCCCTCCTCATTTTTGACAGAGAGAAATAAATAATGCTCAGGACCTGGACAGACTCAACAAGTGGCCTCTGATGCCAGCGGCATCTTCTTACCTCTTCGAGAGAGGCTCGACTGTCCTCAAGATGTGAACTCGATACAGCTGATAGAGTCTTGCCACTTTCCTTTTGAACAGACTTTAATTGAGAGCGGAGTGAAAAATGCAGGTTACATTTTTAGTGTCATCATTGATATGTTGTAAGATCAACACCAAGACAGTGATGCATCTAACGTTTATACACTTGCTAACTTCAGCTGTCAAAGAGCAAATCATCACCAGATATATATATTTACACAATAATTTCAAGCAACAGTAAATAATAAACTCCCCCCCTTAAAAAACTGAAAAAAAAAAATCACACACACACCCAATTACCTTTAAACAATGGATTTCCTCCCACCAGTAAGTATCCTTTTTTGCACATATACTTGTAGACCAAAAGTTACTTAAGTTACTGAAGAACAGACTTCTCAGAGGAGATCCTGGATCAGCCCCTATTTCTTTTAGAGTCGCTTTAATTTTTACACCTTGACGCCACATAACCAGCGTGGCCTGTACACTCTAAGGACTCTAAGGGGCACCCCAAATGACAAAAATGAATTCTATTTCCTTCGTGTGAGGAGATATGTACATCTCTGAAGGTGCAGATGGCTGCAACTCAGAAAGTCAAAAATAAAAACCAACCCAAAATCTCAGATCTCCAAGCACAGTTTCTTAAGAGCATTGTGCTAACGTTAACATTGAATTAACCGAGTGGTAAGATTCTCTGAGATTTCTCTACAGAGGTACTGGTTAGTTCTGATTCTTTTCTCAGCTGCTGGAAACACATGAGTCTTAAAAGTTGCCGGGTGGCACAGAGCCTGCCTGACCTCTGGGCTGCGGGAAGGGACTCACCCCAGGGCCTGGCCCTCTGATTTATTTCTTGCCGTTGCTGTTAATGAATGGAAACCATGACAAAGTTTACATTAGCAGACACGTCCACAAGCCCTGGCCTATAAATATTCTACGACGGAAAACGGTACAATGACTCCATTCCCCGTGAAAATGAGCGTAAAAGAAGGAGAGGGTGGGGGAACACTGTCAACAGTGGCTCTTCTTACACTGGGAAATCCAGACCGAACGGTGACGGGCGTTTAAGGGACCAGACGCTGCCCGCCGCTTCTCCGGGGCCTTGGGCCTTGGGCGTCAACGCCAAGTTGGCAAAGCAGAGGCCACCTTCTCCGGGCAGAGCCGGTAGGATCCAGTAGTACACGCATCTCGTCTGGGAAGCTGCATGAAGATGAACTGCCACTCCCTCCTGAGAGAGGCAAGTAAGGAGGAGTTTTAAAGTCAGATTGGAAAGTCGTTCCCACACTGTCCTGCCTGGGACCCGGAGCTGTCCCCGGTCGGACCTCTCAGAGGGCCAGCTGGAGCTTGGTCATGTTTCGCTGGTGCATGTTGTGATGGCGGACGAGCTCGTCTGACCGGGCAAACTTTTTCTGACAGCTGGGCCACCGACAGCTGAAGGGCTTTTCACCTGTGGACACAATCGCCAGTCAGATACTTGCAGTGCAAAAGATGGGGCAAGTTCACCTCTCCAAAGCCCGTGTTAAGTCCTCACAGGCACCCACTCCAGACTCCCCCTAATTCTGTCCCTAAGCTAACACACCAGGCTCATTCCAGGGGCAGCTCTGAAACAGCCGCACCTCGGAGGCCTCACGGATGAAAGTACTATTAAAAAATTATAAAATATTATTAAGTCAAAAGACTTGGGAAACAGGAGACTGTGAATGGGAATGTCTAGGTAATTCCTATTTGATTATGGGGGGAAAACTTTGTTTCCACCTCTCCTGTTAGCCTGTTTTGTGAACTGTGTACATTTTTTCCATCTGCTGTCCAAGTAGGGACTTGAGGTTAAGGGGGCTGCAAGGGTCTCGGGACCATCCCCCTGGATATTACTGACTAACCGCCACCCAGTGGTGGAGCTGTGACGGCAGCTTCACTGTCTCTGCCTGCATAGGGTCCTGGACAGGCTGAGTAGTTTTAAACAAGTCACTGATACTACTGTGTGTGGTATTTGCGTCTTTTTCCTTCAAGTGTCACTCAGAACATAATTCCTATCACACAAAAATTCTAGTTCAGGCATAGCCTTGAGGTTTTTAACAAGCTTGCCAAAAGATCGAGGTTTCCATCTAAGGTGCCTTCAGAAGGTTTTTTCACACCACATTCTGTGTAGGGAAGAGAAGTAGCATTTATCAAGTGCCTTGTGCCAGGCATCGTATATATACGCCTGGCCTGCTGAACCGCACAGAACACCTCTGTGAGGGGACCATTGTTTCCCCCTCTCTACAGGTGAGGTGGACACCTGGGGAGGACAGGCCCAGGGAATACTCAAGTCTAGGTCAGTGTCATTTCAAAGCCCATGCACTTGGTGTCTCCCACCTCCTGTGCCTAGCTGTAATGGGAATAGAGCTGTGACTTTGTGCTAAGTGCAAATGCCACAGAAGCCACCTTGGGGATCTCCAGTATTGCTGGTCCCACTGTGTCTTTTCTGAGAACTCCTGGGCAGGGCAAGCACAGAGAAATGCCCCAGGACAGGTGCCAGCCCAGGGTCAGAACCAGGGGGCATGGGGCAATCAAGTACAGCATTAAGCAGTCTGCATGTAACATGGGTCCCTTTGCACACATGCAGGCATTCACAGGGAATGGGGTCAGAGTACAAGGAATGGAAACCCTTCCCCTCCAGATTATGAGCTCAGGATTAAGACAAAGAAATGACACCAAAGCACCTGAGGCAGGCCAAGGAGATGCCCATCCCACCAACTCCGGGGCACAGGTGCCTTGACTCTGTCTACAAGTATGGCCTGTTTGGTTTGAGAAGCTGGGCACTCATGACACCATTCCTGTCACCTCCCACCACTGTTCCTCTGCTCTGCCTGATTGGCCCCTGCTGCCCGGCCCCCGCCTCCAGCCGTGCTGCCCAAGTTGTGTCCATGTCCAGCCCTGTCCTTCGCTGTCTCTGCTCGCCTCCGCCTGCCAGCGGCGTTCACCTCTGCCGACTCAGGCTGTCTTCTCAACTCTCTTCCCTCCCCGGGCTGGGCAGTGAACCCCGAAACCCAACAACTTCCTCCAGCAAAGAAGGCAGTGAGGATACGGTGGGCTGGGAGCAGATAAAACTGGGTTTGCTACTTACTGGCTTTGGGACTTTACATGAGCCACCAAAGTGCTATGTGCCTCAGTCCCCTCATCTGTAAAATGGGGATAAGTCACGCCAGCCCTCCTCTTCTTACCAGACTGGCGTAGAGATAAAGATAACCTAGGCCTTGTTTCTCCTTCCAAAGCTATAAAACACACAACAAAGACGGTGCTGTTTGCATTACGAATCACACCAGCCTTGTGGAGAAGCAAAAACCTTAAATGCACTATTCCCCTCTCGATACTAGCAGAAAGGAAATAATAGCCACATGCCGACATCAGTCAGGCAGACAGTGTGACGGCTCCTGGAGCACTAAGTTTTAGCAGCCAAAGGATTCGGGCCTCTGAACACAGTGTGGTGAAACGTGAACTTTCAAGAGGATAAATGTTTAGCTTGCTAGATTTTGGCTTCTTAGAATTTCTGCTGTTCTTCTGTAAGGTTGATTATCGTATCAAGCTGGGTGATAAAAATATGATGCAACGAACTGGGAACAGGAGGGACCTAACTTATCTCTTCGTTTTTACTCTGGACGCTCATGAAAAGGGTTCTTCTGACATCTCCCTTCTGCTCTGCATCCACCCCCTGTCCCTTCTTAAACAATGTTCTTATTTAAAGATAACCACATACCATTCTTTCTCTCCTCTCAGTCTAAACCTGCTTAGAATCCTTTTACACTACTTTTTTCCAGTCTCTCTCATCAGAAACAACTTCGTTCAACGGCAGTTATAAAAAAATAATGAAAAATAAATGTGAAGAAAAGTTTACGCACTTGTTTTACCTGTATGAGTCCTGGTGTGGGTCTTCAGGTGGTCAGACCGGGAGAACTTTCGCTGACAAGTTTTACACTGGAAGGGTTTCACACCTAAACGGACAGAGAAGGTCTAGCCGCAGCCCTGGCGACGCGGGGGGCGCAACGAGGCCCACGAGGCCTGCTTCCCAGCAGCCGGAGGAGCCAGGCGTGTCCAGCCACACCTGCGACGTCTGCCTCACCCTCAGATCTCCCCCACCCGGTCCTGCGCATAACCCCTGAAGACCTGCTTCTGGTCTTGGAAACAATTATTCCCTAACCACAGCTGTCCAGCTTCTGACCAAGGTCTCAGCTGTGTCCAAGACTGGAAAAGAGACTCGCACGCTACAAATGGAATTCTGATCTCCACCACCTCTGGTCTTTGCTGATGCTCAGTGTATCATCAGCAAGTTGCTAGTGGGATCTCGTTGTTCTGCGGTTTGCATGATAAATGTGAGATGCTTCTTTTTCTTTCTTTTTTTGTTTAAGAGAAGAAAAAAATCCCCAGAGATTGGGGGCGGGGTAGGACTGAAAAAAATGAAACAAACGGCTGACCCTCTCACACCCATATTTAACAACACAGAAAAGCACCAACTCAGCCGTAACCCAAGGGAACACGCTGCCAGCAATGAGAAGTGAACCTACAAACCTGTGTGTCTCCTTTGGTGTCTTTTGAGCTGGTCTGAACGAGAAAACCTTCGCTCACAGTCCTTGAAGTCACACTGGTACGGTTTCTCACCTTGGAGGAAGACACATACTCCATTTGAAAGTGACACGGGAGTGGAGATCTCCTTAAAGGCAACCTCTCCTCTGGGGACTGGAGGGACTCCGAAACGCCTAAGACACTTCGGTGGAGCACGTCAGGGTGGACTTGCCAACTGCAGCGTGCGGTTGAAGGCCTACCTACGCATAGGCTCGTGGACAGCGGGGGTAGGTTGCGGGGGGGGGGGGGCGAGGTTAGGTGGCTGAGGATGGTCCCTCCCCTCCCAGTTCAAAGTGAACGGAAACTCAGGCTCTGGAGCCTGACACGGGGGTCACATCCAGCTCTGCCACTTCAAGTGCTGGGTGAGGTGCAGTTTCCTTATCGTGAAATGGAGCCAGTAATCTGACTACTTCCGAGGATTTACAAACTGATTAAACCAGACCATCCGCATGAAGGGCTTAGCCTAGTACCTAGCACAGAAGCCGGGCTCAGAAATCACTGGCAGAGAAGAGTTAGACAAATAATAAACCAAAGAACCCTTAACCCCTCGACTGAGTCGGAGGCAGAATCCTAGGATGGATGAGCCTTGGAGCCGGCCCCAGGACATGGGTATTTTCTATTTTATGGCCTGAAGATTTGGTGTTCTTTGCCACCAACTTCTCGTCCCCGAGTCAGGCATAAAAGGCTCCATGATTGTGAGACGCTCAAGTTAAACGAGGGTCAGAGCGTTCAGAAAGTTTTTGCTGTCCCTTTATCAGAGAGACGCCAGTAGTGGGATTGCACAACCTCCTCCGTCAGAATGAAGAAGCCCCACCCTGTCCTCGCTTGAGAAAGTTCAGCCAAACACTGGGAACAGAGCCCCAGGAGTACACTACTCGACCTCGGGCCTTTCCACCTTCTTATGAGAATTCTGAGTCACCGGCATTCTGGGATGGAGAGCAAGCCACCCCAGGCTCAGCAGGGTCTTTCCGTTGCAGGGCAGTCCCTAGTTACCTCTCCAACTGCAGAACCTCCTCTGTTTCCCCGATGAGTCTGTATTCCTGCCACGCCAGAGCTCGCCATTCCCGAAATCCCTGCCTTGCACTTTGCTCGCACTAACTAAAGGCCCTCAGTCACTCGCTATTCCACATTCCTACCCAGCAAAATGTCTGCTGCACATTCCTCACAAATGCCTGTTCCTCTGTGATGCCTTCCTGGAAGATTCGTGTTCAACTGAAAGCCCTTCCTTCCCTCGTGAAGGACTGATTACAGAACGTCTGACGTGGTGGGCTGTGTCCAGGTCTACCTTCTTCCAGGGGCTGGAAAATCCAAGGGCAGGGGCCTCTCTTTAACTTTCCACTTGTATGTAGCTAAGGGACCATCGCTCTACCTCTGCCACCTGGAGAGGACACCACTCCTATGTGGTCTCATTTCTCTTCCCTGCCTTCCTGCTTCTGCTCCTGTTTTCCTTCCTCTGCCCACTCGTATCAACCCCGATGGTCAGCCCAAGCCCTTCGTCCTCCAGGAAACCTTGACACCAGCTCAAACTGATACTCTGAACAATTCTTCCCAACTCCTCCAGACTCCAGTTTAATACATTATCATTTACTCTCTCAGTCCCTTTTCGTTGGTGTATATCCTGGCTCCAAAGCAGACCATTCGCTCTTTGAGGAGGGGGCTTGTGACTTGGGAGTTAAAAGGCATGAGTTCAAGTCCTGCTTCCACTGTACCTACTCACCTGATCATCGCTTCATGTGTGAGGATTAAATGAAATAACGCATGGAGAGAGCCTGGGACATAGAAAGCATTTAATACAAAATTACTTAATAGTCTGCACTATAATTATAAATAATTTTTTAAATTGCACTCTTTCAAGAGAGGGGCCACAGGATTGTTATATACCAGCCTGCCCTCCTCATCTTCTGCAAGAAAGAGCTCCTTAAACACTCCAGCAGGCCTGGTGGTCTTGGCTATCTTGTCTATTGTCTAACCTTCACACAGACATCTAACCTCCTTTCTTGTCTGTGTCTCCTTCCCATTAGAAGTTTTCACAGCTATGTTGTCTTCAGGGTATGGCATTCCCTCACATTTTCCCAGGCAGAATTGTACTTCGGCCTTTCCCTTATAACCTTATCGTCTACTTTCCAAGTGATCCCATTCAGGGAAATCTGTAAAAACAGAACAGGCCACCAGACTGCTCCTCTCCAGCCTGAAAGCAAATGGCCTACTGAGTGCAAATTCGGGTCTATGCCAGAATCACTCCTCCAGATGCAACCACTTAGCAAGGTCTAACGGTTGAGAGGCCTGAATGCAGGCCACTTTCTTCTCCAGCTTCCCCGAAGCAAAGCCAGCGGCAACGGTAAAATAATAATGGTGATCATCACCACGAAGCCACCCCTCCATTGTGAAAAGAATGGCCCCGATGCCCTGTGGGAAAGCCTGCACTTCCAGCTGTTTCCTGCAGGGGAGACCCCCCTCACTCCCACCTAGCACCCACTGGCCAAGGGCAAACATTTATGAAATGGTCATTCATGTTCAAGGTGGCCAACAGCCAGACACGGCCGGCCCTCTTTCCCACAGGCAGACCCGCTGGCCTGTGGGAAAATCCACATCATCAAAAATCAGTCCTTTTTTTTAAAGATTAAAAATGGAAATTAAATATAATCCATTTTCTCATTCTCATCTGGTTGGTTATTATTAACCCAAGCAGTTAAGTTTTTCTTTGGACCATCTCTTCCTAATCTTAGGATAACCTTGACCATCAAGCTCTCCAAATCGTCTGATTACCAGACTCTCAAGCTAGTTCCTCTCTTTTTAGAAATGCCCATCGTATTCTAACAGTAACGCTATCCTTTAGTCAGACTGTTGACATAGGGCACTGCACTAGGCGCTCCACACTCCTTTAATTCAATCTGACATTACATTTTAATGTAGCCTCAACCATGGTATAAGGTAGGCATCATCAGTTCTATTTTTCACATTAAGCAAATGAAGTCCAAAAAGAGGTTAGAACTTGCTCTAGGTCTCCGCACTCAGTGATGAAACCAATCTCAAAACACAAGGCTCTTTAATCCTAGGCATTTCTCCTTCCACCACTCCGCTCTGTCCTTTTTGCAGTTCACTGACTTCTTTATGAAAGCGTGGACAATCAGGGTGCAAAACGGCCTTGCAGCCTTTTTCTACCACTTATGCCAGAACTTTCAGAGAAATGCCTACTTTCCATCCCTGGAATCTCCTGTGTCCTTGGCAGTGTGAGAACCAGGAGCCAGGGCTCCGGAGCCACCCCTGCCCAAAGGCCACAGGAGCCAAGGCTGGGCGGCGGACACACTCACCAGTGTGCTTCCGGCTGTGCATCTGTAAGTGAGACAGCTTAAAGTATCTCTTATTGCAGCCCGGGTAAGCACACATGAAGGGGCGTTTCTCACTGGTCTCAGAGGCTGACCGGACAAGAGTCGGGGCTACTCCAGGCACACGCCGCACATCCTGCAAGCAGAGTGTAAGAGAAATGGAGGCTTTAAGCCACACGTGAACATGCATGTCAGTCCAAGAGAAAGGGCACACGAAGGAAGGAATGGCAGATACGAGGCCTCACACCACCCCCTCCACACACCAGATGCCCGCAGCAGGCACACGAATGGATGACAGATCAGGACGTTCTGTGATGCAGTGCTCTAACATCATCACCGCTGGCCAGCCAGAACCAGTACTGAAAGTCTGTTTGGGGTCGCTGATCCAGAGTATCTGGAAAAGCAATGCTAGTGACCGGAAGAGCTCCCAGTCCATCCTGTCTCTTCGCTTCTGCACTTGATGCAGTGAGGTTTGGAAGTCCCAGGTTCTACTCCATTCCCTCCCACTCAGAGTCCCGGCCACACAACTGGCACCCCACTCTGAAGTGGGTAGGGAAGTCCTTATGAGAGAGACATGCAGGATACTAGATGCACCCCAAACTAGCCAGACTGTCCACGTGTGAGTAAAGAAGGAGCCCATGAGATTGGGGGGTTCTGTCTGTGAAGGGGAGCTGGACACCCCTGGGGCTCCATGTAGCCAGTGCAGCCCTTTAATAACAGCACCAGAAAACACCGGGCCTGCCTTCCACGCACTGTCCACGTCCTTCACAGGGTGTTCTGCTGACCTCCTTTACCTGGTGAGTCCTTCGTGGCAAAGAGCTAGAGGAAACAGATGAGGCAAGCTCCCCTTCCGGCTCTCCAGATCAGTAAGTCAAAGACTGGAGCAGTGCAGGTGCCGGAGGGGCAGCTGAATCCTCCTCATTCTTACAGACCTGCAAGTCGAGGCCACAGAGCACTTCCATGTTTTAAGATCTGGAAATACTTCTGAACTCACCCACTCTCTGCCCCGGGCATTTGCCACACCACCCCCAGTGCCTGTGTTCTGCTTTCTCTTTCACACTGCCTGGCACTGTGAGGTCTCCCACTCTGCAGAAAGAGTACTGCAGTAACAGGCGACTTGGATGTTGGTAGGCCATAGTGTCTTGAGGCAAATGGTGGTATAAATCTCAATGGTGAGCCACTATGTTTGATTGGTATGCTCCAGGAAGAAAGGACTGGGCTGGAGCCAATCAGAGGCCATGACAGTGAGACTGACAAATGAGGCTTGGTGGAAAGGAAGGCAAAGGAACCTGTTTTCATTTCCTGTAATTCACTCCAGATGCAATGCACACGGCGATAGGATACAAAATTGAGCTGTCAGTGGTCCTGATGGAGGTTGCTGATGGTATTTGTCGGAGGACAGTTTGAATGACTCTTTCTGTACTTCCGTCAGATTTCAGTATTTCTGTGACCCTTGCCTTTATTCCCCCCACTGGAAGGCCTGGGGTGACGGAGCACACTGTTCTAGCACCAGGATGCCTCTGGAAACATGAATCAGAACATCTCGGAGCTACTTGCCCTACAGATCACATGGGGACCTGGCCCACACACAGCTGATTTCTAGGGTACTGACTAGTCTGGGAAAGTGTCACCACTTACTCATGTTGCAGCCAGGAGTCACATGCAAAAGTGACCAATACAAACCCTTGGGAACTGCATGTAGTTCTGACTGCCAAAGGGGGCTCTGCGGAGGTGACCTTCACTGAGTTCCCCCGATCCTGCAAAAGGGTTACCTTTTCACTTCACTTTCTGCACTCTCCTTAGAGACTCCCTCCTCCCCCAAACTGCTCACAGCCTTCTGTCTCCCCGTGAGGCAGTGTAACATGGTGGTTAAAACCAGGGCTTCTGGAGTCAGGCAAGATGTGTTGTAAGTCTCTGCTCCACCTCTTACAGAGATGTGGTTTCGGACAAGTCACTTGTCTTCTCCAGACTTCACTTTCCTTGTTTATAAAATGGAGCTAATAATAGTACCCACCTCATAAAGGTGTGCTCAGGGTTAAATGGGGTGGGAGAGTCAATGGGTAGGCATGGAAGAAGCTTAAATGCACACTATGAAGTGAAAGGAGCCACACAGGCTACGCAGAGTGTGATTACATGCCACCGACCACATGGCACTCTGGAGAAAGGCAAAATGATACAGACAATAAAAAGATCACCAGTTGTGGGGGCAGGGGGAGAAGAGAGAGGGGGAGGGATGAAGAGAGGGAGCATAGGACATTTTTAGGCAGTGAAACTGTTCTGTATGATAGTCTAATGGTAGGTACATGGCGTTTTGCATTCAACAAAACCCATAGAAGGACACAACACAAAAAGTGAATCCTGATATAAACTATGGGCTTTAGTTAACAACAATGTGTCACTATTGGCTTATCCATCTTAACAAATGTGCATATCAAAGCACGATGCTAATCACGGCTGCAGGGGGTGGGGGGACGTGATACTGGAACGCTCGTTACTTTCTGCACAATTTTTCCTTAAACCCAACCTTGCCTTAAAAAAAATTTAAGTCTATTTTTTTAAATCCATGTATAAAACTTAGCACAATGCCTGGCATAAAGTGTCCAGCCATAGGCAGTGTTATTATTAGTATTATAGCAACACTTGGCCAGATAGAGTCTACCTTTGGGTACTTCACAATGCAGACCAAGTCTTCTTAGAGGTCAAAAGCAAGCCCAGCTAGCCCCAAATATAAGAGCCGTGCAGCCCACCATGGAAAAGGCAAATTAAATCATGAAAAAAAAAAGGAAGAAGGGGATTCTGCAGGAAGCATCTTGGCCTGAGCCAGAGAGGCAGCCCCCTCCACACTGGCCTCCGGATGGGAGGAGGCTGCCCTACCCGCCCCCATGGAAAAGGAGGGGTCCCTGCTGTCACAGGAGCATACAGTTTGGAACAGACTTGCCAGGGTCAAACAACCATCAGCATGGAAGTGAAAGAGTGTTGAGAAGGGAAAGAGGCAGGGAAGTTCACTCCCAGCTGGACCCCACGTACTCACCTGAATGCCCCTGAAGACGCCGTGGGTGTGTATCCTGTACTGGGCCCCGCAGAGAATGGGCGTGGTGTGGTTATCGCTCTCATACCCTGTGCCGTGGCTGCAAACACGAAGAAGAGAGAAAGAGGCTCAGGTGGGTCCACAGGCGCCATCTGAAATGGGCATCTGCAGCAGCAGGGATGTTTTTAAAAGCTCACAGGATGGCAGCTGGTTTTGGCCTCCCTCCACTGGGGCTACTTTGGAAGCAGGGTTTTGTGAAGGGCGGGCCACTCAGTCCTGGCCTCGCCACCACACAGCGCTCCCTCATGCTCAGATCCTCACAGACACGCCGCGCCGTCCGGGTCCATGCCTCTCTCAGACGAGCGGGGGAAGTCACAGTGGCAGGAGTTCATCCCTAGCAAGTTGTTTACCGTCTGGATGGCAGGGCTGACAGCTGCAAATATCTCGGGAATGAGCAGATGCCTCAAGTTCACATCAAGTGCAATGGACGTTTGTCAGCACCTCATGACTCAGTTTTTACCAGATAGCACCAAGAAAGTGATGACACAAGAAGAGATGTCACATCCTCAGAAGTGGTTACACATCTGTGGCCCTGCTCCACGTATCCTTCAGATCAGCTTTCCAGATCAACTTAACTCTTTGCAGCCAACCCCTGCCAAAGATGGACACTGGATAATCTCCCCCAGCACGAGACTGACCGGTCCCCAAGTCGAGGCTCAGGCTAACCTTGGACTACTAATAAGGGCCGAGGGATACGGAATGTTGAAAATAACCACTTGGAAAGGGTGCATGTTCTGTTCCCAAAGTATTCTCTCCTTCGGGAAAAAGCTGATATCTGTCCTGCAGTTATTTTACTTCCAAATGAGGCAGAGGAAGGGTTTTTATTCCACATGGGCAGCACATTATACTCACATCTAGAGTCACCATGGAGAGCTTTTATGAAATTCCTCTGTGAAACGGTGCAGCTGCTTTGGAAAATGCCTGGCAGTTCCTCAAAAGGTTAGACATAAAGTCACCATGTGATCCAGCAATCCCACTTCTAGGTGTGTCCCCAGGAGAAATGAATCATGTGTTTGCACAAAAACTTGTGCGCTTCACTTATGAGCGGCACTCACTCCCCCTAGCCGACAAGTGGAGTCGCCCTGAATGCCCACCAGCTGATGCAGGGCGGGGAAACAAGCTATAGTATATCCAGAAGGTGGAATGTTATTTCACCATAAAAAGGAATGAAATACTGATACATGGTAATGTGGACAAACCTTGAAAACATCATACTAAGTGAAAGAGGTCAGTCACAGAGGACCACCTACTGTGTGATTTCATATATACGAAATGTCCAGAATCGGCATGATTATGGACAGGAAGCAGCTCCCTGGTGGGCTGCCCAGGGCTGGGGAAGCTGGAGGGAAGTGCAGAGTGAGCACTCAAAACGTTCCCAACCTGTGGTGACAGTCGTGCAAGTCTGGACTAAGATCGTTGAATTATATACTCCAAACGCGTGAGCTAGACCTGTAAAGCTGCTTTTCGATAGTTACCTCTGGGGAACAGGGTCCACACACCAGCATGGGTTTAAGCCTCCAGGGGCAATGAATGGCTGTCAAGGCTGAGAACCTCCACCCTCTGGCTGTTACTCCAGAGGTTCCAGGGCACCGGGTGTAGGAGCAGGTAGCCAGGCTGATGAGCCCACCCCATCTGAAGCTGTGGAAAAAGCCTGGGGCCCTCTTGACTGTCACTCACACAGGGGAAGGAATTCCCAAGAGGGAAGAGTGTCTGCCAGGACGACTGACATGTCCACACGCCCTGTGGCCACGGCAGCTGTAGGGTCTCACATTTGTTCTGGCTCCGAGCTCTTGAGAAAGGACTGTCTGTCTCCTTTGCACAGAGCAGTGACAGAAGCCTGGGGAGGTGCGTGGCAGTTTGCGCCCCCTGACCTACTACACACACCTTGTTTGTACATCTTCCAGGTGATTTTTGACATATCTGGAGGGAAATGTCTCAAAGAGCTGAACCAGGGTCAAACATGCAAACACTGGAAAGACATGCCAAACCCAGATAGTATCTGCCTTTCTGAAGCTTCGAATGTGCTTGCCAAGAAAAAGAGGCCGTGTCTGCGTTCCTTACAATTATGCAGACAGCTGGGGAAGTGAGAGCTGAAGACAATGGCGATGGGGCAGCCGGAGGACAGGACAAGAATGCTGCGGCCAGAAGACTTTGCCTCCAAGGCTGTGAAGAGATGCTGCCTTTGCTTGGTTTAGCCTTCTGCGTGCAGCCCAAGTGTGACTTACAGATTTTCTGGGGCTGGAGGGTCTCTAGGATACGGCAAAAGAAATATCTTCAAGTTCTGCCATCAAAGGAAAAGAGTTAGGAATATCCTGTCTTGGCAGCTGGTCTCTGGATGTTTCTGGGTTTCTGGAGGGTGGGGGGCACGGGAAATAGACATTACTCAGGATACTTGTCCCGGGAAATGAAGCCTTGTGACACTCGAAAGGAATAACATGAGCTTCCCAGCCAGATGCAAGCCAACAAACAAAAGCAGCAACCAGCAACGAGATTGCATCTGCCAAATACGCCACTGGCCTCTTTTACCAGGCCCATGACTTAGAAAGACGGCCGGGCCCTGCCTGCTGGCTCTCGGGTCTACAGAGGACAAACACACAACACAGTTCCACACTGTGGAAACCCTGCAACCCAACACTTTCCTGTGTGGTCTGCACAGGACGCCGAGCACAACCCGTGGGCTCAGTGACGACTCTCCCCAGATAAGGAAAGGAAATCAAGTCCGTGGTCTTGGAACCACACACGGATAAAGGGG
Organism: Tonatia bakeri; assembly: GCA_004024845.1. NCBI lineage: Eukaryota > Metazoa > Chordata > Mammalia > Chiroptera > Phyllostomidae > Tonatia > Tonatia bakeri. The sequence goes on along the minus strand of PVIA01001084.1, from coordinate 214,282 downwards.
AAAAGGTCATCTACTCCAACCGCCATTCAAAGTTCCTCTAGCTTGTCCCCAACAGTTGAACAATATGACTGGTCACAGGTTGTCAAGGCAGCCCAGTCTGCTTAAGGGAAGTCTCTGTTGATAGGAGAAGCCTTTCTCAAGCAAGCTGAAATCAGCCTCCTTGTTTCTGTCTTTGAAGAACCACAAAATGAGTATCACCATTTTACAGCCATCTCTGTGTTCTCTCTGCTGCTCTATGGTAAACTTGGCCTTGAGGACAGAGGCCAACTTGCTCCTTTACATATCCTCTCAATTTAGTGACTGAAGTAAAAGGTGCATAGTCCATAAATGTCCCCCAAGGTGGGCTGAGTCCAACTCCTCTTGCACATGACAATCCTTTAGGTATTCGAAGACAGCTCTCCAGGCTACAGAACTGTGGTTCTCTCCACTGTTACAACAAGAACTGGTACCCAAAGTCCTTTATTAGCTGGGTCCTCCTCTTCTTGATCCCCTTCATTTTATTAAATCCCTCTCAAAGCATGGGCTTAGGATGGATTCCGAGGCCCCAGAAGATTGCATCTGTAAAGGAGTGGGGAGAGAGAACCATCCACGAACACAAAAGCCTTTAGAATCAGGGAACTGACTAACACCAGTGCCTGAGACTAGAGAGCACATGCTTCACCCAAAGGGGTTCCATTCCAAATTCTTCCAAATCAGGATGCAAGTCAAACACAACACAAAGCACTGGGCCTATAGGCTGCCGGGGCTCAATCCCTGGGCTAAGGGCCTGGGGCTTCCCCGCTTCTTCTGGACAGAGTTACTGCCATTTACACACCTAAAAGCACATCACTTCTTACCACTGAGGTCACAGCAGTCTTTGTCAGTCAAATAAAATCTCCAACTACAACCCCACCCCAGAATGAACTGCAGTGAAGGCAGTTATCTCCTACCTTGAGCCTGAAGACAGAATTTTTTAAAAGATTTTATTTATTTATTTTTAGAGAGGGAAAGGGAGAAAAAGAGGGAGAGAAACAACGATATGAGACAGGAATAATCGATCGAGCTGCCTCTTGCACACACCCTGACTAGGGCCTGAACCCACAATCCAGGCACATGCCCAGCACGGGAATCGAACCTGCGACCTTTTGCTTTGCAGGACAACACTCAACCAACTGAGCCACAGTGGTCAGGGCAAGACATGATTTTTTTTAAGCTGCAATTCAGGCCTACACACACAAATTCCATTCTATTTCTTTTAGCAAGTCATTCTCAGCTGTTGAAATCTTTTTGACTCTTGATTTGGCTTCCAAACATTTGCTTTCATTCCTGTTTCATGTTACCTCTACATAAAGCAGCTTTCCTGTGTTTTCCTAAGAGGAAAGGAGCCTCCCTGCTTTGTTGGGAGCTATTGCATTTACAGTATGCATACTTGGTCTCTGGTACTCATGAAGTGATAGGATTCTAGCCGGATCCTCTAGCTGGAGGGAAGACACCATGAAGAACCTGGTCGTTTGCATGGGGTCCAGTCCAACAGAGCATCAGCCGTCAGCCATCAGCAGGAGCTAAGCTGAGACAGAGAGGCTCAGGCAGATGGTGGCTGCCATCGGAACAACAGCCACTGGTAAGACCCAGCTGCTAGCTCAGATGATCAAGTGAAACCAAGCTTTACCCCTGGAGAGACCAGCCTTAAAACCTGCCACTTACTGCGGATGAATCAAATAAGAGCGAGGGTAGGATTTCTAGAGGTCTGGAGCCATAAGGCCCTCCGAGAAGGGCAAGGAGCTACCAGGCTAATGAATAGATTTCTGAAGCCAAACATGCACCTGACAAATTAAGGGACCACAGAGCCCCGGGCGGTTGTGAGGTAAAACTTCATCTTAACCCAGAGATGAGGGTGTTATCATTCATGGAGCTGACACCAGAAAGAAGGTTCTAGGGCAGAGTGTGAATCCCACTGACGAAGCAACCGAGAGACCCCAATCTCCCTTCAGATACAAATGCATGTAGTGACTTGATCCACCTTTAAACCCAGACAATGGGAAGGAAAGTAAAGGAACCCCAGTACTCTGCACAACCAGGCACATGATGCAAACCTGAGCAAGGCTTGGCTTGCTTAGGATAAGAAATTGGTGCTTTATAAAATGTTTTCATGGCTCTCCATTTTGTTGCCTAGTACACTTCTGTTTGACAGATAAGACACCTGACCAGAGGAATGACAGGGAAACGGATCTCATGACTCCTTGGCCAAGATCATCGTCAGGGGGATCACAGAGATTTGCAGTGAGAGGGAACGAGGGCCGCTGTGGTTCAGAGAAGAGCCAGTGGGCCAGGTGCCAGCAGGTGAAGCTACAGGCAAGGGAGTTCAGAGTGATGTGACTGCGGCTGCCCTCCCGCCACAGAGCACTGCACTAAAAATCACGTGCAGCGTGATAAAACCCACATAAGACAGCCCGTTTGGTTTTGTTGCTCAACCAGGCACATGTCATTCACTCAATGACTTGTTCAGCTCATAATTCCCTATCTTGCCCACTGGGACATCAAAGTAACTATCAAATGTCTTTTTGCAATAAAGATCCACTATACTAGTGGCTTTCCACCACGAGACCAGTAATTCCACCACACACAAAAAAATAGACCTGAACACTGCCTTGTGTGTGGTTAACATACTTTAGTTCCTAGTGATCATTTTCTTTCCTACAAGCTCCCAAAGGTCTGGCTTAATAACTTTCCCAAGAATTCAAGCTAACCTCTGTGCTCTGTGCTTTCCAGAATTCACTGTTGTTGTTTTCTACCTGAAAACTAAGACATTTACCTGTCTTAGTGCTCTTGTCACCTCTCATAGTCTCCATGAATTTCCAGACTATTGGCCAAGGGGCAAAATTATTTTATGTCTTTGTTAAACTGGTCAGAAAATGCATTTGGTCCTTTTTTTTTTCTTTAAAGCAGAGCCACAAACTCAGATGAGCCTACTGGGGCCAAGCAAATGAGAAAAATAAGTGAAATGACCCTGGAGAGCAAGACGGCACTGAACTGACAGGGACAGCCGCCCTGGCCACCCCACTTCCCATCCAGAGGAGGTAACCAGGACTCCACTCTACCAGCCAGGTGCTGTCAATGATCATGACCCCAGCACTTTCAGGTCTTTCCATTCTCCATGAAAAGTCGGAAGTCTGGAATTTTAGATAAGATCACCTGAGTGTTAAATTCTGGCAAACAATGGAAAATTGATAGACTCGTTGTCAGGTCATACAAAACATCCTCTCACCTGAAGACCACCAGCTTGCAACTTCTGCTTTAAGGCTGGGCAGTGAAGTTGAAGCTGCAAACTGGAAAATTCCATCTCGATTCTGTTGTTTCACCCCACGTGGCAACAGAGTAGAGGTGGGAATGCATCAGGTTCTTTGAAAACTGACTAGTACAACTTTCCAAACCCTAGAAAGCTTAAAAGGATGCTATACTGGGACAGCAGGAATAGCCAGCACTGTTAGAGCAAAATTTAGAAGTTATCATCTACGGGTTTACCTCTAAATTTGAGTAGTTTGCCTCTAAATTTCACTGGCCCATTTAAATGTAGGTTTACGCATGGAAGGTACAGAAAGGAAACCGTATTTGCCATGCAGTTCATTCAGGTGCGTTAACATTTCCTTCAGCTACTATAACAAATTACTGCAAATCCAGTGGCTTAAAACAACACAGATTTATTCTCTTACAATTCTGGAGATGAGAAGTCTCATCATCTATAAAGTGAAGCTAATAACCTATTTTAATACATTAGTTTGAAAACCAAAGAGGTAAGCTAGATGGGGGAGTAAAAGTTCAAGTCACTCAGTAACCTCATCCCAACAAAATGCTCAGGTCAACGATTAGAGGTGACAGGAGGCCGACAATCACATTGTTTCTTGTATGCTCCTTACAAGCCTGATGACTGAGAGCTATAAAATTTACAGTTTTTATCCTCAGCACAACCCCAGGAGTCATTAACGTAAAACACCTGAGGCAAATGACAACTTCCCCTGGCTGTAGCTTCATGTAAAATTAGAAAAACAGCCCCTCCACCTCCCCAAATAGAAGGAAATGAGGTGGGTAGAGCTCAGTGTGTGGCGTGCCCTCCGTAAATGTTAACTGTCGCTCACTGGTCTTCTCCTCCACGTCACGGCAAAGAACACCGAGGTTTAAGGAGAGGATGAGTTATTTGCCCAAAGTCAGTGAGATGGCAAGTGCAGAGATGGGGTTTGCTTGCAGGTCAGCTCAGCTCTTCCTTCAGAACTAGGGGGGCAGTTCTGGTGGGGTAACCCATCCTGGGTTCACGTCTATCACCACAACATTTGAATGACTCCCGGCTCTTTTCTCCAGGGCTGTGAATGAAACCAAGCCTGTTGAAGTTTTTAAAAATGTAGTGGAAGTCAGAGTGGGAGCAGCGAGGAGGGACCAGTTCAGGATATCCACATGCCAGTCCACTTCACCTTCCGTCCTGAGGCACAAGAGGTTCTTGGTACAAAGAAAGTATGAGACGCACTGATGGGAATGGTCTGCTTATGTGTGATAGAGCAGTCGAAACTGAGCACAAGTTTGATTTTAAAAAAGTTCTTTCTACCTAACTGGGAAAATGAACTAATAAGCAGACGCACACTCCCCTTGACTTCGTTTCTGGCATTGGGCATGGACTGTACATTTTCCTAAACAGGTTGGCAGTGTATAAACATGTATCCTAAGAAAGTACGCTTTTCCAAGATAGCTTTGAAATACATGATCACTTGTCCTTAGAAAGTTTGCAAAAAGAAAAATGTTCCTCATATAACACAAATTATGAGCCGCCTTCATGCTAAAAACTTGTACATTGAGGTTTGGCCCAGAAAAAAACAACGCTTGAAGAGTAGCTTCTTTAGAAATGATTAATTTTGATATTACACAGACACAAGAAGATTAATAAAAAAAGAATTGAGATTTTACAGATGAGGAAAACCAGAGCTTCCCTGAAATCCCTTATCAACAGAAGAGGTAAAAAAAAAAAAAGGAAGCAAAGAGAGCAATTTGAAAACGATTAACATTTGATATGAATATTCAAAAGGGGAAAACCTTGGCCTGTCATCTCTCTTTTCACCCTTTGTCGCTGGCCAGGGGGGCAACCCCATCCCCACCTCTGTCTTCTCAGCCCTGCAGAGTATATCAGAGAGAAGAAAAGCACCTGGGACAACTTCAAACTCTTGTGTCTCAAAATAATAAAAAAAAGGAATTTGCCCGTCAACCCCTCTTTACTCTCTATTCTTGATAGTGAGGTTCGTACATGAGACACTTAAGTGCCTGGTTCCTTTTGGCGTTGGAAATACACTTCGCTGTGAGCCTGGAGAACTGTCACACTTGTCTCATGAGCTGCTTCGGAGAGACACGAGCAATGGAAAGCCATGTTAAGAAACTGCGCTTTGAGATGAGGCCAAATACACCATCACTGGTCAATTAATTACTCTTGCAAAAAAAAAAAAAAAAGACAAATCTAATTAAGCCTCTCGATCTACCTGCCTAACACATAGAAGACACAGGAGATGGAGGCCCAAAGTTAAAAGGCTGTAAGAGGAGGCAATCTGCCAAACCCAGACTCTGGGGATTTCTGCTGACCAACTGACCTGCTATCTCCAACCAGTCAAGAGAGGAGAACGCAAGAGGGGGAGAGGGTGGGAAGGACAGTTATGTATAAAAGAGACTGGAGAGAGGACGACCAACAAAATAAAGCAAAACCAACAAAACAAGCCTCGGCACAAATGCACACCACACACAAGGATGAGCCAGAGATGGTCAGATGTTGGGCCCCAGAGGACTTAGGGCCCAAGGAACCAGAACCTTCCTTTAGGAAGCCTCAGTGGTCACACCGGAATGCTTAGGTTTAAAGCTTTAATGAATGAAAACAGAATTTCCCTGTAGCCAGAGGAATGCCAAAACTCACTTTCATATCCATTTATAAGGCCCACCTTAGAGAAATGAATAGATAATGGATTATCCTCTTGCACAAATTCCAAGCTGGAGGCAACCTAGCGCGGCTACCTCTAGCTCCACACAGACATTAGTTTATTCTCCGCCTGAGTGTGATGAGCTAAGGGCACTATTGAAGTCAAATTCAAAATTCTGCACAAATAGTATCAGCGATGCCATCTAGTCATTCTCTTTTCTGAGCCTGTGTAATTTAATCTTTTATAATGGGAATCTAACAAATCAATGATATATTTAAAGCCACAAGATTAATCTGCTCCTGAAAATATAAAGGGAAAAGACAAAAAAAAAAAAAGAAATTTCTTTCCCTACCTCAGCAGAGAAAGTAGAACCTAAAAATAAAACAACAAACTTAAATTTGATTGAGCTAAAGAAAACATGTTAAGTAATGCCTGTAATCTGATAATTCATAGGTATAAAATTTCCTCAGAAGTGTAGTCTACAGAAAAGAATCATCTATTTTTTTACTTAAAAAATTTACCTTCCTCCTGCCTTCAGGTGTTCCATTTCAGGTCAGACCTCAAGAAAACTATGAATTTTTTACTTTAACAAAAACAATATATATTGTGTCCATTTTGATGAAAGAATTGCACAATGATAATAATTCTCACTATTGTACCTTTTAATGAACAGTTTCCCATGGGCATTAGAAAGAAGACTTTTCTCTCACTCCATCTTTCATTTATTTTCTATCCAAGTCTCATTCATGTCTATGGCATCCATCTCCACATAATATCTGGAGGGGAAGAGGACTCACCCCACTTCCATTAACTCTGACTTTGTAAATTATTGAGTATCTCTTTCTCTGACCGCTTCGCATCCATCCCACCTTCCTCTGATAATACAACCCTCTTCTCCTTTCAGGGAACCACCCTTCTCTAACTCCACCCTCAGGATCCAGGGGTGAGTACGTAGGGCCTGGCCAATCAGATCACTGCATTTTCTAGCCACATGATCCAATCCAGGCCAATCAGAGCCTTCCCTGGGTCTTTTGCTGGAGAAGAACCACCATAGAGGTCTCTCCTTGAGCTATTTGTGCCTCAGTAGAGACAACCTGCCTGAGAAGGCAGCCAGCACAGAGAAGAGCAGAGGCAGGAGACAATGAAAGTGTTCTGATGGCACTGTCTGAACCCCTGAACCCCTGAATCCAGGCATGGGGTTTATAAATGCAATGCACTAAGCTGCTAAATTTCTCCTTTGACCTGTGCTAGTTACAACTGGGGTCCTGCTACTGTCTACAGAAAAAAGCCCAGATTAATATGTAATCTAACAGTTATCTGAAGGTAACTGGATTTATTTTTTCAGCAAACATCAAACAGGATACCTGTAAATGAGTACTGGTCTCTTCAACGTATTGCCTTCAGGAAGATGCCCATTTGTCCCAACCATGCTATTATTGCTAAAACCTGGTTTAAATTCCTCTTCTGAAAGTTTCTTTATAGTCACAGCTCATATGTCTCCCATGCAGCCCAGTCATTGGCCACTGTTTAATAGGGGACACCGGGTGAATGGTTAACGGCGTGACAAAAATGCTTGTATAAATCAGCCCCTATGAACCATCGAGCCACCCTCACAATTGAATTGGTGCATGCACCTCCTCCAGCTGACTTTTTTCCTCTTATTTCACACTCAGAGCAGAGCTAAAAGATATTTTAAACCCAGTTTCTCAAAACAGTTAGGGGAGAACATAATCCAAAAATATCCTTTATGTTTACTACTGGCCTGTACTATTTGGAAGGATATGTTTTTTTAATTTTTATTTATTGATTTTTAGGGAGAGAGAGGAGAAAAAGGGGGAAGAGAAAGAGAGAGAGACATCAATTTGTTGTTCCACTTATTTATTCATTCATTGGTTGCTTCTCGCATGCGCCCAACAAGAGTGAACCTGCAACCTCGGTACATTGGAATGATGCTGTAATCAACTGAGGCCAGGGCCAAGAATATTTTTAGGTATGACTTCCCTCCTACGTCAGTGCATACACACACAGGAATTCCAATTCTCACAAACCACCTCATCAGACCATGTAAGAAATATCCGTGTCTCCCCTTACACGTGATCTGACATTGAAGTGCTAATTCCCAGTTTTATCGAATCCACTGGATTCTATATCCCCAGTGTTTTGCTCTATGGCCATAGATTGCTACTAGCTTTACCCCAAGAATGGGGGTCCCAAATCCACATGACAGATGAACCTTGCACTTCACACAGGTTCCCAAAGGCTCCCGCCCAACCTGTTCACACAATCTTGAAACAGAAAAATTTACTCAGACATGCTCAGTTACTTCAAAAAATCTCCTCCCTAAAACCCCAGCATCCTGCACAGAGCTCTTAAGACTAAGGTCCCCCCTGCGTCTCCCGCTGAAACGAAGGCCTATAGGTAGGAAGGCTGTGTGCAGAACAATCTTTTCTGCAGGCCCCACCCTCAAAACCGACATTAGTAACACAGCAAAATAGTTCGTGGTGAAGAAACAAAGGAAAACCTGTAATACACCCAAAGGAATCACTCTCAAACACATTCTCTCACACTCTGAGGGCGGCAGCATTCTGTTAAAAATCTTGAAAAGGAGGAAATTCTAAACAGGGACATCTGACATAGAACAAAACTCAAAAAAAAGGTTGAAAAAAATACCATGCTCTTGAAGAAAGGATTACAATTTTTTCCAAAAGTCAATCTTGTCCAAAGCTTATTTTTAAACTGGATGCAATCCAATCAAAATTCTAATTAAGACTTTAAAAAATAAACTTGCTGTTTCAGAACAATTTTAGATTTACAGAAGATTTTCTAAGATAATAAAGACAGTTCCCCTATACCCCATGCCCAGTTTCCTCTATTATTAACATCTCACATTGGTAAGGTGCATTTGTCACAATTAACGAACTAATTTTGATAGACTTTCTCTGAAATTAACAAAACGAATCTAACGTTCATCTTGGAATAAACAAGAGACAGTAGCAAGAAATCGTTTTTAAAAAGTGTAATGCTAGGGAAATATCGGATCATTGAACAGAATATAAAGTGATAGGAAAAAAAAAAGAACACCAGCCTGACACTTGGCAGCAAGAGCCAGACTGATCGACAGAAGAAAACAGAGTCTAGAAATGGATCCAAGGAATTTGACAGGATCCAAGAATTGATAAAAATCAGTGAGAAAAAGATAGATTATTCAAAACAAGTTGGGGACACTGGTTAGTCCTGCAGAAACAAATCAAGGTGAAATACAACTGCCAAATAAATGCAGGATGAATTACATGTTTAAATGGAAAAAGCAAATCAAAAATATAACCAATAAATAAGTACATTTAAAAAAGAATTTTGGGACAGAAAAAATCTTTCCAGGCATGATATAAAAGCCAAAAACTCAAAACTAAAACTTAAAAGTTAAAACCTGAAAAGCCAAAACTTGAAAACTTGAGCTATTATTACTCAAAAGCAGCCCTGGAAAATACTTAATACAATTACCTTTTTTTTTTTTACGGTGTGGTAAGAACATTTAAGATTCACCCTCTTAACAATGTTCAGGTATTTAATACAGTGTTGTTATGTACAGCCACTATTCTGTGCTTTAGATAAAGCCGCAGATATATGAACTAATCACTATGTAGGTAATCATTCTGCAAACTTCTATTGTGGTCATCATTTTGCAACATATGCTAATATATGTTTCAAATAATCACACTGTACATCTTAAAGTTATATAATGTTATATGTCAATTGTATCTCAATAAAGGTGAAAATACATGTAACAAAAAAAGATGCATGAACTAACATTTCCCATATAAAAAAAATTCTGACAGAAAAAAAAACATTTATAGTTCAAACACAAACCACAGAAAAGATTTGCAGTAACTATGATGAGCAAAGAGTTAACATCCCTTTAAACAAAGAGCTCTTGTCAGTCAGTATTGTTACTAAATGAAGTGTCCCGATTCCTCCTCGCTAACTGGGAACACGCCCTGAGCCTCTGCTCTCTCAAGGACATTGCTTCAGCAATTCCATCCCCTCCCATCCATTCTCGGGTTGTTGGGTTTTTTTTCTGGGTTTTTTTGGGGGGTTGCCTCCTTGATTATTCTCATCACAAAACAAATATGTGGGTACTTCTTTATAATGCTTTGGTATTGTCTGAATTTGTTTAAAAATAATAAGCCTGAGTTACTTTCATGATCAAAGGAAAAAAATTGTTTTCATTTTTCAATAGTCTCACCATCTTAGCCTTAAGAACACTACATCTATGCCTTTGCCTTTTAAATGAAGAGTCAGAAATAAATAAATCCAGAATAAATGAACTTGTTTGCTTTTAACGGGGGGGGGTGGGATTCTAAAATGCACAGTAGCCCTTATTTCAGATCAACTTTCATTTGGATGACTTTTTATTCATGTAGCTCCTATATCAATGTTTTTCTAGCTACAAGTGAAGGGTTTTTTCCTCGGATAGAAGACAGGGAGAAGGATAAACGGTGAGTAGAAGGTCTCGGAAGGGACCATGGTGGGATCAGCCGTGAGAGGTTCAACATCTCCTTCAGTTCACGCGAGAGATCCCCCACTCATCTGCTACCCTCTCCCCCTCCAACACACACTCACTGTCACACGCACACCTCGTCCACAGCAGATTGGAGTCCTCCTGCAGCCCACCTCGCCTCCCTGTGCTGAGCACTCCCAGCTCCTCATTTCCAGGTTGGCCCCTTCGTCACCACCCGCCCTTTCTCTCTCTCTCCTGCTCAGCTCCCTCCTGCTCCTGACGGAGCACACCTGACATTCTTCCTCTCCTTTACAAGAACACAATGACTCCTTGCTTTAAAATAAAATAGTTAGGAACATGGTGTGGAGACGGGAAGTCTATAAAGCCCAACATATTTTTTGAGAGGTTGACAATATTTTCAAGAGGTTGACACCCTCGTGAAGGTTGAAACTGCAATGGCCTACAGCTATGTGTTTGCTGAGTCAGATCTAAGCAGAATCCAGTCATCTGTTAGAAAGCGATACAAAATGCATGTGCACGCATAGAAACAGGCCTGAAGGCATGTGCAACATAATACTCACAGTAGTTTCTCTGGGCTATTGAGGGGAGTGTTATTAGCCCTGGCTGGTGTGGCTCAGTGAATTGAGAGGAGTGTTGTTTCTTCCCCTACATATTTGTATTTTCTAACTTTTCTATAACTTACACATAATTAAATAAATCAATTGGCCATATGCCTAAAGGAAAAAAGTAGGAAAGGTGAACAATTAGGGAGGAGAATGCAGCAGCAAGTCAGTGAAAAGTGAAGGCAAAAAAGCAACTGAATTAATCCCCTTGGACAGGAGCAGGGGACACGACTTGAAATGCGAGTCTCCACCCCCATCCTGAGAGCCCCGCAGTCCCACGCTCTGCTCCGCACCAGGGCTAACAGCGCCTAGCCAAGGCCGGTGCAAGGCGAAGAACTGATGCTGACAAAGCACCAAAGTAACCGTTTATTTAGAAAGAGAACGTAACTTTCTGCTGGGGGCGGAGGTGGAGAAGCACCTCAGGCATGCTCGTGTTCACGGAGCCGCTTCTCTCCACCTTTGCTTTCGCGTCTCAAGCTCCAGGGGTCCCTTAAAAGCAGGCTATGCATTTTCAAGAAGTCAGTCTCTTGGACGAGTACCTTATGTTCACGAGCTGGAGAGGGAAGGTGCTGGGCTGTGTATCAGAGCTCCCAGCCAGAGAAGACAGCTATCTCTTCTGGCACAGGTTCTCGGGGATGAGACCATGTCTAGCGGGGAATTTTCTCCAGATTCAACAGCCTTGGCCCCACCAAACCTCGCAGCTTTGCTCGCACCATACATCACTCGTCACGAGGCTTTCGCGTTTCCTTTCAAGCGTCCACAGGTCAGATACTGTGTGTTCCCAACAGTCTGTGAACTTCTTGGACCAGCAAAGGGACATTCATTTTGCTCAGCACTCCTTTACCATTTCCCATTGTGTTCGATTTCCCACTCCCCCTACCCATGTCCCCAGAGAATAACTTCTTCCTTGTTTTAATAACTTGGACCACGGTCAAGGTTGCTGTGTTTCTCCATTTTACAGGATATTTTTTTTCAGGAGAGACAAAACAGAGGCTGACAGAGTAGCCAAGGCTTGTGAGCAGCCTTAAAAAATCAGCAGCCATTAAGAACACATAGAAAATCTTTTTCAAGAAATAAAAAGCAGGCAATGCCAAGGCACCATAAACAGAATTATTCATAAAGATGAACTAATGCTTAGAGAGGGTCCCTGGCAATTTTTTCCTTTCAGTGACCCACTGGAAAAATCTAAGATCGTTTGTTTGTGGGTGAGGTCAAGGGTCAGAGTTAAGAGAGTGGTTTCAGCCCTGGCTGGCCTAGCTCAGTGGATTGAGCACCGGCTGCAAACCAAAGCATCGCAGGTTCGATTCCCAGTCAGGGCACATGCCTGGGTTGCAGGCCACGGCCCCCAGGAACCACACATTAATGTTTCTCTCTCTCTCTTTTTCCCTCCCTTCCCTCTCTGAAAATAAATAAATAAAATCTTTAAAAAAGAGAGAGAGAGAGAGTGGTTTCCCCAGGGGCAAGCAGAGATTAGAAAATGAGTAAAGGGCAAAGGAGACAAGGGTAAAACAGTGGCAAGATCATCCGCCCCTCCCCTCTCCCCATTATACATCAGGCTTTCCTCTCTGCTTCCCACGTTCTCCCCGAAACTGGCCCCGCCCACTAGCCTATCCCCTCCCAGACATCTAATGAAAGACATCTCCGTGCACTGGTTAGGATAAGAGGAAACAAACCTATTTTTTTAATAAAAGTAACATTGTCAACGAAAGAAGACATGAACAAATATTCAGTGGGGGTTAGTCTGAAGTACATGATCTTTTAATAAAAAATTGATAGTACCTCATTTTTATGAGCAACATGGGAATTACATCTTTCTTCTGCAAAGCATGAGTGAAACCTCCCGTTTTCCTGTTCTACGTCTACCTTGTCACCACGGTTTTCTTACCACTGATTTCAAAATAGTGTCAGACACTGCTTACAGATTAAAGCAAAAGATGGGTCTTTTCTCTTTATTCGTCTTTATGAAGTATCTTTTCTGAAGTGTATGTTCAGTGTTCTGATATCATAGCAAAATAAAGTAAATTTGGTACTACAGGGAATAATGACGCCTACCCAGATTACGTCCCTCCCAGGGGAAAACCAAACTTTCTGCTGGAATAACAGACTCCGTTGAATCCTGTTCTTGGCTGTTCGCGGGCCTGGAGGAAAGAGCTAGGGAGTCACTGTCCTCATGAGCTAAAAGAGAGGCAACCTGTGAGTCACACCCATCCATGGTTTGTAAAATCAATCTACGTATAACCACCAGCACTTGAGGAACAACATGGAATAGAGCAGAAACTGTCAGCACGCACAGCATGGACCAAGGGTAAGTACTGTTTTCTGAAACTTCATGTTGTGTGTGTGCGTGAACACCCAGGTGTGTGTATCGGATCTCAGTGCGAGAGGTATTTCTACTGTGGTCACAATCTGAAAGCTCAAGAAACTCTAGTCTAGGGCCCAGAATCTAGAGTCAGACAGGCGAGGGTTTCAGCATGACTCTGCCACTCGCTCCCTACGTGAGCTTGCTTAGGTGGCTGAATCTCACCAGCTCCTCGTCTGAAAGATGGATGTGGCCACAAACCTAGGACTGTCATAACATCAGAAGAGGAAACATGGGTAAAGCCACTCACACGGGGTCCCATACTGTTAACATCCACCCTCAGACAAATGCTCCATTATTCACAGATGGCAGCAGAGGCTGGCGGAGTTGCCACAGCTCTGAAAGGACACACCCAGGGTGAGAGATCAGGTTAGTAAATTAGGCAACCGCACACCGGATCTGCTCTCCAAAGAGTTGCTCCCCTGCGAGACCATTGCGGCCACCCGATCCTTGTGATACAGCTCTCTGAATGAAGTTAGTATTCTAGAAATACAGCTTGATTCCAGAAATCCTGTCTCACAATGTAAGCATCAGACCTATGAAAAAACTCGTCTAGTTTTTTTTCTTATGTGGATTGAAAAAGACAAATTATTCATACTTCATGTTTCATCCTACAATATAGCTTCTGACTCCCCAGCAAGTGACTATTACCACATGTCTAAAGACCTTGAAAGATATCAAAATTATCTCTACTGTGGAAAGACCCAGATTCAGACAGATGCCAAGATTCCTTATTGTAATGTTTGTAATTAAGCAAAAACAAAAACCCCTGCACTCCAACATGAAGAATTTTTAAAAACTATAACATACACACTTCAGAATCATGTTCTTTCTATTCTTGGCATTTAGTTGGGGGAGAGATACTGAATTCTGAGTGGAGAAGGGAGAAAGAAAGGAAGAGATCCAGAAAGAAACAGTAGGACCAAGATGCCAAGAAACGTAAGACAAGCTGAGAGGAGGCAGAATGCTGAACTTGTCAGCATCCCCTTCCTTGGGTGCAAGTGGGGGAAGAGCAGAACTAAATCAACAGGAAGCTTCTTATTTTGGGGTCTAGAGAGAGGAAGTGGAGAGCTGGATAAAAGAGAAAAATTAGGGGTGGGGTGGGGAGAAGGATCTAACGGTAAGTCTTAAAAGATGAAAAAAAGATGAGAAACAACTCTGCTGATTATCGAAGGACAATCCGAAGAAACAGCACTGAGCCAACAACAAAAGGAGGGGTGATGAGAAGAGGGAGGCGGGTTTTGGGGTTCGAGCAGAGAAAATGAAGTCAAAGGAAATAGTTCCAGAAATGTCCCAGGGTGCCGGCTCCAGGACTGAGGAAGGCGCAGGTGTCCGGGAAGGAAAAGTTCTTTGCAGGAAGCCTGGCCATAGACTTGGGGCGGCAGTTAAGCTCTCCCTTGGAGATGTAAAGGTGGAGAAAAGGCGAGTGAAGAATGACTGAAAGAGCTGACTGATCTACCAGCGATATGTGTAATGCCACAAATTCAGTAGTTTACGAAAGTCATGAGGGAATGAGCAGGGTTCCTACTGCATCACTCTAAAAACGGTTTTCCAGGAGTATGCTGATAAGAACGCCACCACCTCCACTGTCATCCACAGCATGTCCTCAGCAAATGAGAAGCAGAGAGAGCAGAGAACTGGAAGTTTCCCATCCCAGGGCGCCGACGGCTCTCCTGATCACCCATCGTCAGTCCTAACGCCTGCATCGCCCCAGGCACCACCAGCAAGGCCTACGCCATTTGCCACCATCGCATCGTCCACTCACTTGCTCTGCCCTTCTGTCCATTTCACTGAGCTGGAGCTCCCAGCAGCAACTCTAGAAGAGAAGAAGAGGTGGGGAATGGGGCATGGAGCATGCACGGCTCTAAAAGCCCCCCCAGAACCCAGAATCCAATGAGAAGCCACTAAATACACAGAAATGTGAAGGCGGCTGTCTGGTGCAGAGTGCTGACCTGAGTCTCCAGACTCACTGGAGCTGCCCGTGAGGTGGAAGGCCCCATAGGGAGGCTGGAAGAGCCTGGGCTTTTGGAATTCGATCTGGGCTTGGAGTCCCAGCTCTACCACTTCATGTGATGTGAACGTGGGAATTTAACTCTCTGAGCTTGATTTACTTCTTTGGAAAACAGGGTGCCAGTACCAGGGCCTCATGATGTTACCAGGGAGACCAGATGAGGTGAACTAAAAGATCACCCGATAAATCACAGAAGCGTCCTGAGGGTCATATCCAGCTGTCTGTCAACCCAGACGTCCTAGAAAGCTGGAAGTACGTTCTTTCTCTGGAGAAAGCAAATCCCACTTGCCTGTCTTTGTTCATTTTCAGGTGGAAAGAATTGCCCCTACCTACCTATGTTTGATAGTTTATGTTCTCCCTACTGTAGTTGTGTATCGAGTGTGAAGCAGCTTGTTGGTGCAACCAGGTATAAGAACAGTAGATTCTGCCTTGTCCAGATCATTCTCTCTCAATGTAAATTTAGATCCTCAACTTTGCAAACGCAAAGCATTTCTTGATAAGATATGTAATGGGTAACATCTGTGGTATCACTGGCAAAACATAAACATTAAACGAGGTTGAATGGAGGCAACTTAGAAGAACTCTAAAAAGTTTCTCTATGTAAAGGCCATGTTAAGGTTTCCCAATGTTCTTAAATCCCTTGTCCCAGACAAAAACGATCCCTATTTATGTGCCTGGAAATTTAATACTTGAACACAACCCACCAACTGGCGGTGGCAGGAAAACATCTCGACTCTGAAAAGAGCCTTGCCTGCTCTAAAACTGTACTCTTGTCAGAACGTGTAAGCGCCTTTAAGATGGTTCAAACGGGTGTTAGGCCAGGGTCGGAGGGCAGTGGAATAGAGACGACCTTACCCCTTTAACGTGGCCCCCAAGTTCATCTGGTTCCAGGTCATGCACTCCAGCTGGGAGGTCATCTGGTATAGATTGTCACTGTCAGAAAAACAGGCAGCGTCAGAGACACAAAACCACAAAAATATACACGTGCAATTGTCTCTTCAAAAAAAAACACTGGAGTTTTAGCTTCCCTTTCCGTGAAAGCCTCCACACTCTCCAGGATGACAGAACACACGGGTCTGAAATAACTTCCATTGCATCCCACTGATCTCTGCAGAGTCAGACACTTCGTACACCGCAGAAGGTATGTGGGGGTCATTTGGAAGCCTTTAAAAAACTTACCATGGCAAACATTGAAGTTCCTAAAGAGGTATTAAACCTCTGAAGGGAAGAGGCTAAAGGTAATGAAACTCTGAAAGGCCACACAGGCTGGATAACTCAACATGAAAGTTAAAAGCCTGGAGCTGAAAGTAAAAAGGCAGCAGATTAATTATTCGTGAAAAAGCCATTAAGTTGCTTTAATCAAAAGGTAAGTGTCACGTGGCTCACGAGGGCCTGAGAAGTCAGAGTGATGGGTGGTGGATGGTCCAATACTCAAGGATGTGGTGAGCAAAAGGAAGAGGATGATAAACTCTACGCACAGCTAACGGAATCATTTCCCGTACATTTTATAATTCTGGTACAAGTACAGGGAGCTTTTTTCTAAAAGCCCCCCAACCCAGTTCTAAAAAGTGGGATGAGGGAAAACAATGGCTGATCATTTACATTGAGACCCCAAAGGAGAAATACACGATCATGAGAACCAATCAAAAGTTATTCTCCCCCCAAAAAAAGTTGTTCTCTCCCTTTTACTTTGCACATCCAACTCCCATTAGCGTCTTTATTACGTGTGGTTATAAACGTCACTCTACATGCATTATAGAAGATTTTTCACATCCAATCCCTGAAATAACACCCCTCTCCAAGGAGCCTGCAAGTGCAAGTCTTTTAAATATCTCTATTACACGTTTTCATTTTTATTTATTCATGAATTACTTATGTTCTATTTATCTCATGCCTAGAAAGCTAGCACACACTCCATCCAGCATATTACCAAGCTCTATTAGGAATAAATTTAGTCCTGAACTGAAATGGTTAATTGTGAAATTTGAAACCCAGGAGATTAATGGTTTGTTTGGGAGCCCTTGGTCTAAACACAGTACAGAAGAAATTTTCATTCTACCTTCCTGGCAGAGGTAAACAAAGGCTACGAAGCTTTCAGTATCTAACGCGCCATATCAGATTGCAAATTCTGGACAATCTCCATCTTGTCACGGCATTCCTTTGGGTGGCATCGTCCATCAGGGCCAAGCAACGCTGAAGTTTAATTAAGAGAGGGTGTCGTCGAGCCAACCAAACTGGGAAATTACACTAACGCAGAATGAATGAATACGGTGCTCTCTCTTGGTGTAGCTCGATAAATCATGGCCAAGCCCATCTGCCTCCCATATAATCACCCTGAAAATTATTTGGGACTCCTCAGTGGCAGGTACTCAGGATAAGGAGAAAATCAGATTCCAGAAGGGAATTTTACATATGAAATGAGAAGTGACTTCAATCTCAAAGTATGTGTAGTTTCATTAGTCAGTGTATATCTGGACCCCATCATTCATCCCCATGTCTGACTGGCTATTATGCTACTACAATGTCCTACATATCAATGGGGAAAAAAATGATTAGTTTCTCCTGCAGCTTCCCTGGTTTGCAGCAGCGGCCGGTGCTGGTCTGTGCCACTGCGTTTCTCAATTCCACGAATTCTTCCTGTAAGGCCAGTGTAATTAATTCCTGAAGGACCCCAATTTTTATTAGAAGTGCCAGCCTGCTGCATTTAACACAGAAGAGTTTCTTGAACTTTCTTTGGGTTGACAGTTCATTAATAAGCAGCCTCCTCCGCAATCTCTACTGGTTTTTGTTCTCTTGCGCCTTTTCATCAAGCAATCCATTTATTAATCTCGCCATTAATCTCAGCCAGCAGGCATTGTATTCCCCAGGCAGCTCTATGTATTTGTCACCGATTTTTAAAAAATTGTTCACCCACTAAAATCACTCAGCTCCAGTTGACAATTCTCCTAGGTCCTATTGGGATGTGGGATCTTTCTGAAATTATTTCATCCTTGCATAAGTCTAAGAAAATCCTAATTTTCAAGAGGGCTGAGAAAGAAGATGAGTGACGGAAGTTTACATAGGGGTTAATGAGTCCCAAATATCTAACTTTATGGTTTAGGAATTTTCTCACAGATTTCAAAAAATAATCCAATAGAATCCTGAGGGTCACTAGGAAGTACCCCAAAGAGGAAATATTTTTAAGGACATTTTCTTGGACCCCATAAAACAAACTTTCTTAAATACAAGTTATATCTTATACATCGGTATCTTCCTAGTAGGTGTTACTAAATACTCTTCATTGCCTTGTCCAATGTGGCAGCCACTAAGTCACATGTGGCTATTGAGCACTTGAAGTATAGCTAGTGCCACATGTTGAAATAAGATTTTGACTATACTGGGTTAAAGAGAATATTTCAAAATTAATTTCACCGTTTCTTTTTTCATTTGGTTGCTAGCAAATTTCAAATTACATATATGACTTGTATTATGTTTCTGCTGGACAGTGCTACTTCTATAAATTTTAGAAGCTTGAGCAAATTAAGCAAACCAATTCAGCTCTCTGCACCTCAGTTTCCTCACCTTTCTAATGGGAATATTAGTCTCAATCAGTTTAACTTCACAGAGATGTTGTAAAGCTCTAATAATGGCTCTCTGAGGACTAGACAGATACAATATTTTAATATTTCTAATCTAGCAGATTTTGCACAGTGCTTACTGGTTCTCCATGGCAACTTTGTGAGGCAGGTATATTCATGATCCCCACTTATCAAAGGAGGGCTCAGAGAGGTGCCTGCTGCTGACTTGCCTGATGCCCCAACCCCCACCCTGCCCTGTGCCTTTGAAAGCTCCAGGCATCATGTGGCCACTGAGCCTCGTCTTCTCACTACCATTTAAATAATAGTAATAACAACACAGACTGGAAGAGTCTGGAAGTGGAAGGGAACACATTCAAGGAAGCACAACCTACTCTGTCTCCAGAAAGTTACAAGATGCAAGATGCCCAACCACCCCCTAGAGCTAACTAAGGACAGTGTGCCAAGGTCCCAACTGGAGTCCCGCCTCTTGATTGCAGTGGCCCTGACAGCCCAGCTTGTAAATCCTCAGAAGGAGAGAGGTAGAGTAGGAAGAAGGACTTTCAGAAAATCCCCAGCTACTCCTAGGTCTCCTGAGACCAGCGATAGGATCAGAGCACCATTTTAACCACATCCTGCCTTCTGTTGGCCAGGGCTCCTCAGCAGCTCAGGCAGGAGGCTCGCCTGGCACAATCCTTCAGCTGGAAGCCCAGGACAGCAATGACAATAACTGCTGCTGGGGCGAGGACAACATGGGAACTCGAGCTAAAAATACTGGGCCCGAGCATGCTCAGGCTCTGATCTCTTTGGGCAATCAGTCAACACCCAGCTCTCATCATGAAACCCCACAGAAAGAGGCAGCACTGGTCAAAGAATATATGGCCCCTGACAAATAAGGCATCTAATTATTAAATAGCCGCTGAAGGTGTCAACCACCTCATTCCCAGAGGAGATCAGATAAGCAGGCGGTTTGGCTCAGAGCAGCCACAGTGGTCACGTAGGCATTTCAGCTCCCCGACTAACTGTCCGTTCGGAAGTGAACTCTGAAATCGCAGGCTGCCAAAACATATTCCCAAAGTCATGGTGTCCTTTATATTTTTTAAAGTGGGTCTTAAAAAAAAAAAGACACTTGTTTCCTATGTAAGAAATGTTTGAAGTTGGAGGAAAGAGAGAGGGGAAAGAAACTTCTATAACTGGGATTAATGCAAGCTGGAGTAAAATAAAAGGAAGTCAGTCTTTGCAAAGAGGGGAACTTAAAAGGAAATCGGTAGTAGATCATATAGAGTTTGTTTTGGCCTGGACTGCAGTATTACCGAGTTCTTGACCTCCGCACAGAAAGAAAGGAAGACGAAAACCCTCAGCTATGATCTGGACTAGAACTCCTCCACTCTTCAAATGCATCTGTAATTCAAGTACATTTTCATCTTTAAGTGTGTTTACTATGTTCAGTAGAACAAGGCAGAAAAGATCTTAGCGCCCCTGGAGTGGAACCACCCAACCTGGGTGAGAGTGGAGTTACCTCTGCCACATGGTTGGTAGCTGGCCAAGTAAAATTTTTTTTCCATTACTGTTTACATTCAATATTATTCTACATTAGTTTCAAGTGTGCAGCATAGTGGTTGGACAGTCAGATACTTTACAAAGTGGTCCCTCTGATATTTCCAGACCCAGTTGGCCCCAGACGTAGTATTACAATATCATTGACTGTATTCCCTGTGCTGTGATTTACATCCCTGTGACTACTCTGTAACTCCACTTTGTCCATCTACACTTCTTCATCCCTTACCTTTTTTACCCAGTTCCCCAATCCCCGCACAAAGCACCACCTTGGTGGAAGAAAAGACTTTGTCCATGGGATGATTTTTTAAAGCCAAACAGGAAACAGGCAAACGTAACTGGCATTCGTAACGAGAATTCGTGTTTCCAGCACTTGCTGGGACAGCTCTGGCCCACACTAACAGAGAGGTCTCTGTGGCTTCCCCTCCACCTGATAACCAAGGCTCACGTGCTACTAAGGTCGCGGCCAGACTTCCACGCTGCCCTTTTCCTGCGTTCTTCTCTCTGAGGCGCCGTGGAGGCTGCCTGTTGAGAAATTTCTGCCCAGCAGGCCATGGTGAATAATTATTTTACAGTCAATCTCTTGGTATTGTAATTCCTCTCAAGCTCACCAGTTAACCAAAGAAAAACCCACTGGGGATTCAACTTCTATTAATAAACACTTGGTCAGCAAAAAAGTTGAAGGAATATTGAAACTAGGTTTTCCCTCCTCCCTGGAGACAAGTCCAGTGCAAGTTTTTGGCTTTGATATCAAACACCACAAACCGACCACCTTGGAAACCATTCCAGACTCTCTGCCTTCCTGCCTACCTACGTGGGAAACACACACCAGTATTATCAAATAAAATCTGCAGCCCATGTAAAGTGTACTTGGATACACAAGTGAAAAGAGGCAGCATTGATTATGATTTCATTTCCTTGGACATAAACTGTCCTCTGATTTATATCGAAGTCAAAAACTAACTTAAAAAGGGGATTGTAAACCTCCCACTGACCTGGATTCCCCAGAAACTCTGGGGCTACTAAGGAAGTTTCATTCCCATGAAAGACAATCTGCTGGTACCAGGCTCCATTGTCAACCTCACCATTCGTGAATCCACATTCAGTTAAAAAGTCAGCCCTGGCGGGGTGGCTCAGCTGGTTGAGCATCATCCAATACACCAAAAGGTCAGGGTGCATACAAGAGGCAACCAATCAATGTTTTTCTCTCACATCAATGTTTCTCTCTCTGTCTCTTCTCCCCTTTCTCAATCTCTAAAAAAATCAATGAGCATATCCTTAGGTGAGGATTTAAAAAAATTGTCCAATCAACAATTACTGTCTCTTGAATTGCTAAGGGGCAGAAGGAAACATTCTCATTTACATTAGTGGCACAGTTGTTAAAAAAGGGGTATGCAAACCACATAAAAGGATAAAAGGAAAGAGAAACAACTAGAATGTCTCAAAAGAGAGTGTGTATGGGAATATTTTTCCAGCATAGTGCACAGAACTCCTTTTTAAAGTAGCTCCGAGAATCAAGCTGTGCAATGGACACACTCAAGGACCGGAGGTCAGCAACCAGAGGAGGCGGAGGGGGCTTGTAGAAGATGGTTCAAGGGAAATGAGCAGGGAAGGTCCAGCTTGTTGCTTGTTCCACGGAGAAATCAGGGGGAACATTATATTAGACTTAACAAGGGTGGACTCTGCCACTGTCTCCCCTCAGGGGAGCATGCGGTCCAGCATTCACTGGGACCTTGCCTCTGAGCAAGCAGAAAGCTGGGTGGCCCTGGGAGCAGGATTCCTCCTGGGTCCAGGGACGGGGAGAAAGGTCTCTGCTCTGGATTTCTTTAGCTGTCTGGGACTGAACTTCACCAACAGTCACGTCCAGTGGTAAAGGCAAAGTTAGAGGACTCTACCATTGGAAAGACAGAGCTGCTTTGTTAGTTACAACTTCAGGAGAAAGTCCAAGTTGGCTCCAACGATACTCACCAGGGAAAAATAGTGCCCCCTCAACCCACTAAGTGCTTACCATTGAAAGGTACACGTAAACTAATGGATAATATGTTTCCTTCAAAACTGTGGGAAACAAAGACCTTTTTCTTCAGGGACACCTAGGGAAGATGCCACCTTTGGAGAGAGAGGATGGCACTTGGGGATCAGGAGAGGCAGCAGGTGGGTGCAGTGGGTAGGAGCACAGATTCTGGGGCCTCACCCACTGGACGTAAACTGTGCCCCTTACTGTGGCACTCTGGGCAAATCCACCTCCAGGGCCTCGGTTTCTTCCTCCGTGACGTGGGGGTGATGCCTCAAAGAGTTGCCATGTGATTAAATAAGTCAATACTTGTAAACCTTAGAATGGTGCCTGGCGAAGTAAGTTTACGTAAGAATTTGCCATTGTTATTCACCAGCAAAGGCATGGACTATATAAGGGAATATTCCGAGTGGAGTGGCCCGGTATGCCTCAGTGATCCAGAGCCCAGATGGGGTTGAAGTCAGAGATGCTGAGGACCGCGTCCTGGTTCTGATTATCCCTCACTGTGTGAGCCTGGCCCAGTTACTCTGAGTCTCTAAATCTATTTCCTCCTCAGTAGAACGGAGTTTAGTGCACCCACTTCAGAGGTGAATCGGAAGAACTACATGAACAAGCTGAGTGAAGCACTCGGCACATGTAGGGATCACGTACTAATAAATCCTAGTCCCTGTGTTACAGGGACTCCAGCTTCCACCCAGCGTGACCACGGGCTTCCCTAGGACTGAAATCCAGTTCCATACGCCTTCACGACCTACAGACAAAACTCTACCCACCTGCAACATGTGGCGGGGAGGGGCAGAGCCAGGGAGGCAGGGAGGGTGGGGAAACTGTCTCCTATCACTCCCCACAAGTTGACTGGGGGCATTTTCTACTCACTACTGTTTACACCAACGCACAAATGTGTATGGCTGTAACCCTTCAGGTCTGTTACCTTCGGGACAGGAGAGGACTTACCATGTTTCTCTTGTCATCAATTTCTCTCCTGACAAGCAGAGAACTCTGAGAATCTCCTCCAAGCAAGTTCACATTGCACTCTGCTTACTTAATGCCTGTATATGTGCCACTGTCTTCCCTTCACGCGGGGGAGGAAGACCAAATCCGAGTTTGGGGAACAGCGCTTTGGGTAGAGGGGTGGGGAAGGAGCTGGGCAGCCTGCCTCAATGGGCCGACTGCAAGGAGGAGAACGAAACACAAGCAAGCCTTTCACAAGAGGTCCCAATTTTAGAGGGAAAAGCACCACAGAACATCAAAAATCCAGAAGTTGAGTTATTCCATGATTAGAGTTCAGTCCTATTTTTTATGCTTTTTCAAACATTGTTGTGTTCCTAAAAGCATTTAAATAACTCTTCAAACCTTTTTATTTAGGAGAATGGAAAAAAGAAAATGACACAATCGTGGTAATATCGATACACAGACCTAATTTTAAAATGTCCCTACACCTGTCCATTCATCACTAATGTGAGGGAAGCACCCGATCTTTTTTTTTTTTTTTCAATTAAGCTAAATTAATGCGTAATTAGTTTTGCAGCGTCAGGCATGGTTACTACAGAGAATTTTTATAAAAAGCAATTTGCTTAAATGTCATGTCAGAATGCCTATACAGCTCTCTCTCCTCAAGCCACCCAGCCCAGATAGTTGAGGGAGAAGAGGGAAAGGTTCCACAGGAGGCCCCTGCCAGGGTGTTTCTATGAAAAGGGCACAGGAAGGGAACACAGTGGTCCCCAGCCGGTGGCAGCCCCAGGAGAAGGACTTCACCTCTTTCAAGGACAGCGAACAGAAGAAACCCGAGCTCTTGGGGAGGAGATATGGCCTCAGCTGTAGTGCCAATAAACCTTCTAGTAAAAACAACACCACCGATACATAGTTACCATTTATTAAGTACTTGCTATATCAGGCAATGCTGAACCTCAAGACTTCTTCTCATGATACCTAATTACCATCTGGATTCCTGCCTTATTACTTCAGTACCTGAAGCGTCCCTGTATCAACAACTGTCATAACAGGTGGATGGAAGCGAGTTCCTGCGAACACCGTGGAACTCCTGTCTGCACAGCCACGTAAACAGTGCACATCAGTCACGTGTCCTTGGGCTCGAAGCACCTGATCTTTGCAAAGGGATTTGAAATCTTGCGATGTTAGGGTGGCTGGAGCTCCAAAGACTCCAATAGCACAAACTTCAAGGGAACAAACTCTATTCCTACTGGGGTCACAGACTCTGTTTTAGGAGATGTTACTACTTAGGAAATGTTCTGTAATAGGAGAAAGTGGTGTTTTGTGACATTCAGAAAAACAAGAAGCAAAAAAGTTATAATTATGTATTAGGTTGGCCCAAAAGTTCCTTTGGCTTTTTCCATACGATGGCTGTAGTTGTCTTTAACTTCATTTGAAACAATTTTGTTAGACTGTATCGTGGCAGCTGTCATATCAGCGTGTATATTTTAAAACTTATCAAAATTAGTGAATCTTTGTGTAGCTATTATAATATTGAAGATGGAAGAAAATATGCAATACTTATGCTCTATTATTTCAAGAAAGGTAAAAATGGAACTGAAATGCAAAAAAAGGTTGGTGCAGTGCTTGGAGAAGGTGCTGTGACTGATGGAAGGTGTCAAAAGTGGTTTGTGAACTTCCGTGCTGGAGATTTCTCGCTGGACAACGCTCCATGGTCAGGCAGACCAGTGGAGGTGGACAGCGATCAAATCTAGACATTAACTGAAAACAACCAACACTATACCATGTAAGAGATAGCTCACATACTCAAAATATTCAAATCAGTAGTTACTGGTGAAAGTGAAAAATGTGTCTTTTATTTTACAGAAAAAAAAAACATACAGGCTTTTTGGCCAACTCAATAGAAAGAAAAAATGGATAAGCAGATACTTCCAAAAGATGAACCTGACAAAATTGCTTTCTACAGTGGCTAATTAGCAACTGGACTAGAAAACTGTGAAAATTTTATGTATAGATTGCAACTCAAGTGACTTTTCCTACTCCTATAGTAATCTCAAATTTAGCCCTCAGTCAAAATCCACCCCAGACACTCAGTGTGGAGAATCGCCATTAAACTAGTGACTGTGATCACTTTATCCCTGGCTCCATTTTTTTGGGGGGGAAGGGTGGCTCAGTCCCTCTGATGGGCCCTCTGTGTCCCACAGGGCGGGGGTGGGGGGGTAGCTATGCTTCAGAGAAAGGAGAGTGAGAAATGTGTGTAGCTGCGTGTCACTACTGACCCAGACTCCAGTGGCCTCTCAGTCCCCAAGGCCCAGACAGCACCCACTCAGGCGACAGGTCTTCTCCACCTGGGGTCAAGAAGGGAGGAGCAGGCAAGGCCATCCCCTGGTGAGCCATTTCAACTGCACTCCCAATGGCTGCTGGAGTAATGGCAAAGCCACTCTGGCAATGAGCAGAAGCAGCTCCTCAAGAA
Organism: Tonatia bakeri; assembly: GCA_004024845.1. Taxonomy (NCBI): domain Eukaryota; kingdom Metazoa; phylum Chordata; class Mammalia; order Chiroptera; family Phyllostomidae; genus Tonatia; species Tonatia bakeri. The sequence goes on along the minus strand of PVIA01001084.1, from coordinate 188,324 downwards.
GGGGAGCAGCACCTCTGACCAGTTTTGCTCATTGACCAGCACAGAGAATGGTTGGGGGTTCTGCATCCATTCCTCGCCCTGACCCGCGGAGGGGAGGTGCAGAGAGCTCAATGGCAGGCTTGGGGCAAAGCAGGGGCCTGCAGTGAAGAACTGAACTGGATTTGAGCTGGGAAGGGAGCAAAGGAGGGTGAGTTGTGACCTTTTCCTCTCCATCTGTGCAACTGCCTGCATTTCTTTGCCCTGTCTCCTTCCAGAGCCCTAAGTCAAAATCCGCCTCTAATTCCTAAGTCAAAATCTCTCTTTCTCTGAAAGAAAAGGAAGGGAGGAAGGGAGGCAGGGAGGAAGGAAGGAAGAATGAAAGAAAAAAAAAAAGGAAAAGAAATAGGAAAGGGGGGAAAAAAAAACCGTGATCTCAAATCCAAGATCCGATTAGATACGCCGGATTTTCAGATCAAAATAAAAGCTTTTCAAAGCCCGCGCAGCTCAGGCACACAAACGTGGGAAAAACTCGGACCCATACTTCCAAGGTACAGGAGGATCAGACCAGTCCTAGGCTCAATTTCATGAGCAGGCCAGGACTTGGGGACGCGCCACCTCGGGCTCTGGAGCGCGGACTCCTGCCCCTCCTCCACCTGTGGGACTGAAGGTCCCCCCGGCGCGGCTGTTCCCCCCACCCAGTCTCCCAGGGCGGGCGCTTTCCTTCCTTCATTACCTCACTACCTCCTTCCCTTGACGTCAGCCCCGGGTCCTGGAGCGCAGGGGAGGGAGGATGGAGATGAGTTTGGGGGAGTCGGTATCAGGATCGCCGCAGCGCCGGGGTGAGGGGTAGGGTGGCACATGAGGTAATGCGCGCCCAATCCCCGGCCTCTGAGCCCGCGAGCTGCCACCTCCCTCCCTCCTCCCGAGCTCCCCGCCAGGCGCGGGCCGGTGTGTGCACCAGTTACTAGGCAACCCTATCGGAGACGCGGGATGCCGGCCAAGTTCACCCAAAGTTGAAGAATAAATTTGAGGGAGAGTAGGTGGAGGGTGGAGCCAGAGCCAGAGAAGGCACGAGGGACAGGAAAAAAGCTTCGAAGGAAAAGAGGCTGCCTTCCGCCTTCCGCCTCCCGAGAACAGGAGAGGGGCAGGCGCCGGACCGCAGGCACCGGAACGCATCCCACACGCGGCCGCGCGTCCCGCCGCAGCGCGGAGCCAGGGCCGCCGACAGGGCGCAGGCAGCGCCGGGGCTCCGTGGGGAAAAGCTGTTGCGCGAGGGTGCGCGCCCTCGAAGTGGTCGCAGAGAGGTCTGGCGGGTAGGCCAGCGGCCGGAAAGAGATTTGGAGAGTGAGGACCGCGTGGCAGTGGACTCCGTGTTTAATCTTTGGTCCTGAGGATGCTAAAATCTTCCCAGCAAAGAACCCTTTTAAAAAGTAAATTTTCAAAGCACCTTTCTTTCTTGTTCGGTTCCAAACAGTAACCGCGCTCGTTTATAATCAAAATAAGAATCAGGAAACGAGGAAATCTATTTCTGTCAATCGGCGCACGGAGGTCTGTTTTAATTTATCTAAGGAGCCGGGTGGGCTAAAAGCGTCGTTTGCCGCCCGCACCCTGCACGCCCTGCATCGGACTTTCCCCTGCCCTCCAGTTTCCAGGGACCCAGACACCGAGCCCAGGGCCTTCCTACCTGCTGTAGGGCGTCCTCAGCAGCAGGGCCTGGCTGCCGGTGCAGCTGTCGGTGGGGGTGTGGCAGCCGTAGACTGGGGGCGGCACGGAGTACTGCTGCTCGCCTGCAGAGAGCCGGGGAGAGCGGAGTGAGCGCGCCCCGAAGGCTCCGGGATGCTCAGAGGCGGGCAGACACGGGGAGAGAGCATCCTGAGCTGGGCTCCAAGGCCAAGCTGGGGGTAATGGGGCCTGGATGCCTGGCGTGCAGAGAGGGGAAGTCCAGATCAGAATGAGCTAAGCTTTCCACTGTACATTCTCTTAGAAGTCACTGCCTAACACACCGAAAAGACCCTCGGGGCATTCTTAGACTTGGTTGAGTGGAGCAGTGCCTAATATAATCTGGGGGAAGGAAGGAATAGATCTTTTCTTTTACATTGAGAGATTGGGCTAATTATTTCTGAAAATCCCTTTACAGGTTCTCTTCTCCCCTGCTCAATTTGCCGTAGGTTGGACATTGGCTGGGGGGCGGGGGGCGGCGCGGAAGCAGGGAGGAGGACCCCGCAGCCCTCCCGCCTGCTTACCCAGCGAGCCCTGCTGGCCCATGGGGTCCTCGTGCTTGAAGGAGTGGTTGGGGAACTGCGCCGCGTGGTGCGAAGGCGTGTGGCCGTAGCTGGGCGTTCCGTCGAAGGTGACCGTGCTGTAACCTGCGGGCGGGCAGAGGGAAGAACTGCGTCAACTGGGAGACGTGAACCAGACCCAGTGCAGAGGGGCTCCGGGCCGCGCGTTCGGATCCGCAGCGGAGGGTTATGCAGACCCGCCGGCCTCCAGGGCTGTCGGCGGGAAGACCGGCCCAAGCCCCGAGAGGACCAGCTCCCGGCCCCACGTCGGGTAAAACCCGGACCTCGCCGCGGTTTCCTAGTTTGTTTACGCCCTTGCCTTCCACCTGGACCGAACCCCTCGCGAGGAAGTATGAAAACCGCCCACCACTCGGCGGAGAAAGTTGTTCTCCCCCAAAACCAGACGCCGCGTCTCTCGCGCAGGGGCAGCGCCGGCGAGAGAAATGAATCTGCCCGGCTGACCCCGCGCTGACTCGGGGCCGTAAATCAGGGGCTCGAGCACCAACTTTCATTAATTACTCGGAGCCAGTTGAACGGCATGGGCTTTAAATGGGGAGAGTAATGGCCGAGTAATGTTATCTGTCTGAGGCTGGGCGACCCGACGCCATGACACCCCGGGCCCTCCGGACGGCCAGGGAGGGGGCCCTGCCCATGGGCCCACCAGCCCTGACCCTGCGTCCTCCCCGCCCCGCAAGGACCCATCGCACCCAGCGGGTCCGACTCTGACCACAACTGCGAGGACCAGCTTCCTCGAGCCCCAGGCCTCAACACTGGACCCCAACCTCACAGCAGTGCAGGGCTCCTGTGCCTCGGTTTCCCTTTCAGAAATCGAAGGCAATGCCGCCTGTGTTCTTCCCCAAATCTCCGAAGGTAAGAAAAACAGTAATGTGGTGTCTCAGCTGAAAAATGTAGTCTCCTTCTGTGACTGTTGTTATTAAATTCCTTTGAACGCATGTCCCTCCAGCTTCTGGAAAAAAGGTTGCAGCCTCTGGGGGAAAAGGATCCTAGGGCTAGGAGAAGGGTGGGTCCTGGGCCCCTGAACTCAGTGGCAGGGACCCCTCCTATCTCTGGAGTCCCTGGCCTGAGGTCCAGGCCACGTGATAAATGAGATTGGTGGAGACATTCAGGAGGGATCCCTGTAGGACCACCGGGCTGGTCCCAGTCCCCTCACCCCACCCCAGCCCCCTGCACTAGGTCACCAGACCCCACTCCACTCTTGGGACTCGGGTCGAACTGTCCTCATCCCCCAGGAGATCCCTCTGCAACAAATGCCCCAGACGACTTAGGCTAGACAGAGAAAGGAGGGCACTACCCTATCTTTGAAACAGAACCCCCCAAAAGGACACAGAGCTTCCACAGGGCCCCCTCGGGGAATGTGGCTTGTCAGAGTGGGAGGAAGAATGGAGGCAGGTCTTCATTACCGGGTTGTACAGAGCAAGCCAAGTGTCAGGCACCGATGGGCGCCACGGGACGACGATTTAGGAAGCCACCAGCTTCTATACTTTGCATGACCCGGAGGCCTCCATTTCTCGCCTGCTAAGTGGGCAGAGATAACCCCCGCCCCGCTGGCTGTCAGGCGTGGGTGAGCGCGCTGGGCCTTCCAGGCACTTCCGTTTGGGAGCGGAGGCCAGGCTTTGTAAGAGGCCTATCGATCAGCTTACAAACGAAATTTGGCTCCTACAACCCAATTTTGCAGAGCAAAGGCCGAATTTTGAAAGGATTTTTTTTTTAAATAAAAAAGAAGAAACGGAAGCGACAAAGAAATTGCCTCTTGACGAACCCTTCTCCATTTCTGAGCCGTAGAGTAAGCAGTGGCCCCCGGCACTGTGCTGTCCTCCGAGGCAGGCCCCGCTACCGCCGGTTCGCAGCGAAGCCTTGGGTGCGGGCTGCAGCGCGGTCCTCACGCCGGGCGAGGCTCCCTAGGGCCCCTCCCAGACCCGACACGCACACCCCGGTAGACAGGGGCCGGCCTCCTATGCTCTCCTTTAGTTTCCCGGGAGAGGCTGTGTTTCCTGAAAGCTGGGGCCAAAGAGGGAGGGCTCTTTTAATTAGAAGCTTATCTGACGCGGGACTGATTAGAGGGCGCTGTCCTGGGGCTTCGCGCTAGGTCTGTGGCGCAGAGCGCGGGGGCAGGGGCCGGGGGAGGGGCAGCTGCGGGCAGAAGGGGGCAGCGTGTTCAAAGGCGCCTTGTACAGCTTGTCCAGGCCTTAGAGGAAGAGGCTCCAGCATCCAAGGTAGCGCCTTTCCCACGGTTAGTCTCGGCCGGTGAGGGAGTGCAACCTTGACCGCTCCGAGAGGCAAGACACTCTGCGCCTCCCTCCCCCACCCGCCGCAGTGAGGAGCCCAGGAGCCACCGGACCAGGCCAGCGTCCCCACTCCCGCCCCTCCCAGGAGCTGGGGGGTGCGGTGGACAACAAGCTCAGTCAAGAAGGTAGTCGGGTCAGAAAGCTGATACGGATGATTCCGCAGCTACTGAAGGATAGGGGGAAATCTGTCCCACAATGAAATACCCTTTCCAATGCGACCCAAGAAGGGCGCCCTTGGCCCTTGGGGCAAGCTGGTCTCCCCAGTGACCTTAGGGTGGTTAGTGATGCCAAGGCCTCCTCTTGCGTTTTTGTTCGGAACTCCAGTGAGGCTTGGGGAACCTGCCTGAGTGAGGAGCAACTTTCCCTTCCCCAAATGCCAGCACTTAATCTGGGGCTACCCAAGCCTTCACCCCACTCCTGCCTTGGCAACCCCTCATACACTGACTGCAGTGGGTCTGGTGTCCATCCAGTGGGACGGAGGAACCCATGTCAACATTGGGCCCAGATCTCTGGGAAAAATAGGTAGAAATAGTCTTAAATGGTCTGGGTTTGAGTGCCAGCTCTGCCACAAACTGAGATGTCTTGCACACACCTAACCAGTTAGAACTTAAGAACAGTTAGTTCTAACCAGTTAGAATCCAAGAACAAGGGGCTCCTCCACCATCAGGCTGTGAGCTTCAGGTAAAGGTTGAGACGCACAGTCTGGATATTCAGTCCTCCGTGTCTGGCATGAGTAGGTGTTCGGTAATGTTTGCAGAACTCATGTTTAGAAATGAGGTTAAGACACCAGCTATAAACGTTTTTAAGAAATAGGCAAAACATATTCAAGGAATACGAAAAAGCGGGGGTGGGGTGGTGAGAGGGTGCCAGAAATCGTCCTCTGTTGTGGGCTGTGGCTGGCTGCCCTGTTTGGGGATGAGGGTCTGGGTCTTGACGCCTGTCCACTGGAGTCTGGCCTGGGGCTGCCGGTGGCCATTCCCACACTTTGGGAAAGGAACTGACGCCCTAGCTTCCCTCAGCCCAAGCTTCCCACCAGTTCCTACATTCCTGGAAGAGCCACGGAAACCCTGGAAGTCAAGGGAATAAATCTGGAATCTCCAGGCTTCAGGGCCAACACCAGGGCTGAAGCTGGAACAGCTTCTGACATCCCACCCCAGCTCCCAGCTGCCAAGTGATTCCCGAGAGCTGAGCCAGTGACCCATCTACGTTTTCACTGCAAGCAAAAACTAAGCCCACGGAGAGAATCGGACTTACAGGCTGTGCCCCCTCCACCCTGAGGGGAACTTCTTCACCTTTTAGTCCTGGTGTCCAGCTCCCAAACATTTTCTCTTTGGCAGCCGGCCTATCTGCTACATTAGTGCCCACTGGCTAGGAAGCCAACAGTTGGCCTCCTCATCCCACTGGGCTGATGGGATCCCGGGCGACAGACCTGCCCTGGACGGCTGGATGTGGGGCCCAAACAAAGCGACAGAGCCTAGGTTCCGAAAGTGTCCACAGGACCTAGATGGGCTCAAACAAATGATAACGACACAATAGTATTTTGCTGTCAGGAGACTTAATCAATGGTTTCTCAGGCCTTTCCACACAGCACACACCTGCCTGCCATTGGTCGCCAGACCAGCTCAAGGCAAGTTTAGACGGAGGCTCTACCTTCTGTATTTAGAACCTGAAGCAAGACAAAGTCAGCCTTCTGTGCAGATCGTCACACCCAACCCACTGCCCAGGGTGTCCATCTCAGCCCCCCTCCTACGGATTGGGACACTGACACCTGGGGATTTGCTAAAGGTCCACCAGTCTGCTAACCAGAGGCGGCAGGATCAGAAAAGACCAGCCTCTAAGAGCTGTTCCAACACCCGTGGAAAGAGCTACAGTACAGGGACCTGTGGGTCCGGTCGGCTTAACTGTCCTCCAAGGGACAGGGAGCCCAGATTCCCAGGACCAGGAGAGGAGGGCAGTTTTGCTTTGGCCAGGGCTTCTTGCGGGCCAGAGACTCCCGGCTGGGCTGGGGTAGGGGCGGACCACCTGGAGGGAGCATTCAGACGCTGAGCGCGACCTCGGAAGAACAGAGTCCTTCTTTCGCGTCTGGGGAGTCCCAGCGCCCCCTGCAAACAGCACACACTCTGCTTCCACCACCCCACGCATTCCAGGAACGTCCCAGTCCCTAGGCCCGCGAGAAGTTTTGCTCCAGGAAAAGCATCCTCCACTGCGTTTGTAAAGTATTTCCTAAAATACTGAATCAACCCGGACTGGTTTGGGTTCTCAAACAGCGGGGGGGGGGGGCAATGACAATAAATTTAGAAACCAAACTACCGGGCACAGTTGGCTCTGTTCTGGTTCCTGCCTGAGAAAGACAAGCGCGGGTGCCAGCGCAGGCGAGCAAGCTAGGGCTGTGAACCTCGGTGGACGATGACGGAAAGAAAATAAACCTGCCCTCCTTCTAACGCCCAGGTCTTGGAAAAATCTCTCCGCAGCTGAGACCCGCGTTCACCAAGGAGGCGCCGGAAGCTCAGGCCTTATTTCACTGGGTGCAGTAGGACCCGGCCCCGCACAGCTTGGAGCCGGGTAGTTGGGTTTCTCCTCCAGCCCTGAAGCCCTCGTGGCCGCCACCTGAACCTCGGAGAGATCCGCTTCCACGCCACCATACTAGGGAGCCACACGCTGACGCGGCCGTGGTTTCAGGAAAGCCACTGAGTAGTTGCCAGCCTGCTCACTGATTCACTGCCGTGTTCCACGACATCTATCGCGCGTCTAATGAGTGCCAACAGCGTATTAAGGGCGAGCGCAGTTCCTGGACGTTTGGGCGCTGCGGAGGCAGCACGGGCTGCTCATCTCGTGCAGATCCCACTCTGAATCCACAGGCTGCCTAACAAGTCCCAAGTGGCAGTCTGGCGGTGCCTTGAAGGACAAAACCTCTTCCGAGGCACAGCCAGACACTGCACAGATTATCCCTTCCCACTCCCGAGGGCATTCGCGGTCCCGGGATCTCCAGGGTTCGGAGGGGCCCCCGAAGACCTCCCGCCTCAAGCGAACAGCCCGGCTCGCAAGGACGTCAGGAGCCGGCCCGAGAGTCCCCCTCTCCCTGGCCTCCGCTTCCCCAGCGGCTGCTTCCGCTAGCCTCGCAGTTCTAGGGGCGGCAGCCGGCAGGAGCTAGGGTCAGGGAGGGGTTGGACGGAGAGCGAGCGCGCTACGACGGTCCCCTGGCCACCACCCCGCGCGTAGGGGGCGCTCCCCGGCCGGCTTACCCTGGTTCCGAATAGCGGGCTGGCTTTCCAGGCAGCTGGGCAGGTAGGGCGCGTTGGGGAACATCCTGGCCTGGCCGGAGGACGTCTGGCTGGGGGGAGGAGGGCCGAAGGGTCCGTAGCGACAGGCTCCAGCTGTGCCCGTGAACTGGCCGGAGAAGTGGACGGTGAAGGCGCTCAAGCACTGCTCTTCGTGCGGCTCCGCGCCTCCCCAGCTCGGCTCCTGTTTGATGAAGGAGTGAGGCGGCGGCGGCGGCGGGGGCGGCGGCGGAGCCGGCGGAGGGGCAGGACCGCCCAAAGAACCGTATGCCGAGGCCCCCGGGGGCGCAAAGTCCAGCACCGGTGCCCACTGCGCGGCGCCGCTCACCGGCAGGGCGCAGCCCCCGCCACCGCCCAGCGAGGGTACGGCTGGCAGCAGCGCGTTGAGGTCCCGCAAGTCGGAGCCCATTTGCTGCAGTTCGGCCCCGGACGTCCCCCGACTCCTCAGGTCTTGCCGACGCTCGGTGCTCGACTCCGCCACGCCTAACTTGGCCCAGATGCCCCCGGCGCCCCGGATCCCCGACTGCTCAGGCTGCTGAAGATACCCAGGTCCAGAGCGCAGCGTGTGCGAAGACGCCGGCTCCAGGACACACGTGGAAGCCGGCTCTGGCGGCAGGAGGAAGTCCAGGATCGCGGTGAAGAGGCGGCGGGGCCCGGGTTCCTGAGCTGCAGGCCCGGCTCTGGGCGGGTGGGTGGCTGGATGAGTGGGAGGGCGGACGGGAATGGGGGAGCAGACGGGCGGTCGGGTTTCGGAGAACACGCGGGTGTGGGCGCTGCCTTGAACTCCTTACCCAAGCTGCCTGGCTGCCCCCAGCTTCCCAAAGCTCAAATAAGAGGGGCCGGCGGCGTGGGAGGAGGAGGAGCCAGGAGTGTCGGCCGCTCCATTCACATCCCAGCCCAGTTGGGTCCAGGCAGTGCGCGCGGCTCCTCGGGGGCGCCCTCGCAGTGAGGGTGGGGGGCGGGCCTGAGGGAGCGTCCCTGTCGGAGACACCCTCCCCTCCTACCTGCCACGCGCTCTCAGCTGGCCTGTGGGACACAACCCTCTCCCCCTCCCCTTCTCGGCCTTCGCGAGCGTGGGCGACTCGAGGCACTGGCGAGTCTCTCCAGGTGAGCAACGAATGTCCCCTCCGCAACTATGGGTGACGGAAGTAGGGATGGGGTTGTTCATCTAAGAGGGCGGGTTGGAGGGAGGGGCAGGGGGCTCTACGAGGGCGGGAACTTCTGGAAAGCGCTGAGAACTTTCCCGGACTCCAAGGAGGCGGATTCGCTTGCCCCGCGCGCAGTAGTCCGGGTCTCGCTCTTACAGCGGTCGGGCTGGAGCAGGTCATAATCCCGGGATCACTGGGAAGGGGCGTGGCCCCTTGTGGGTTCTGGAAGTCACACTCAAGGCAAATGTGGGTGACGGGGGGCGTTGCTTCAGTTGTGGTAAACGGGGCGTACTTCGACCGTCTAGTAATTGGTTACTTGGGGAGGTTGCCGCCTACCTAACATTGGTGTCAGCGGCATTTAACCTCCTTTTCCAGTGAAGAGTATCTAATTCTTCTACGGTGAAGCCGGGAAAATAGTGGCTAGTTTGGGAACGAAGAAAACCCTTAAGGAAACGTTCGCAGCCTCCATATATTCCCGCCGGAGAATCCTGGCGCCCAGTTTGGGGCTGGACAGGTTTTGGGTGCGAAGCCCGTGGGCTGCGGTGGAGGGGGCGGAGTGGTTCCGGAGCCGCTCTCTAAGCTCTGCTTCCGTCCACGGTCGGGAGTATCGTTCTGAATTCGCAGTGACTGCTCAGGAAACGCACGGAGTTTAGGCGGACCACGGAGGAGAGCCTCCGGAGGCCCACGTTCCAAGCCAGTGTTCGCACCGTGGGGAGCTCAGGGATCCTGGCCTCTCCAAAGCAAACTGCCCCCTCCACCTAGTCACTCTCTGGGACCCCCTCACTTCAGAGCAAGTGTTTGAGATTTTGTGCTGTTTTGTTTCCAAAAATAAGTCAGTATCTATGTGGGAACTGACTCTAAGCAAAGAGAAGCGCCGGGAACCCTGGCTGGAGTGTGTCTCAGCGGCGCGTGGGAACGCCCAGGGGAGCCAGGGGGCAGCGGCGACGGCGCAGCCTGGGACGGCAGGAAGCGGCCGGTTGCCGCCAGGTCTTTTACACCAGGCTGGTCGGGGATGGGGCCCGGAGCTTTCCAGTCAAGACCATGTGAAGCAGCAGTGAAAGCAGTTAAGAGTTCTACAAGGAAACCGAACGTTTTAAAAGCCTTGACTTACTCCCTGTGCCTGACGCTTCGGTTTTAGTTCATTTGCACTGAGTAAACGAAGTAGCGGTGCGTCCTGGCAGCTGACCCAAAGCGTGTGCGTGCTCAGGGCCTACGCGCTAAGCGCAGTTCTCTCCTCTTGGGGTCGCTGGTCCTGGAGGCGCAGGAGACCGGGAGGGCAAAGGTCAGGAACACGCGGTTCCTGCTGGCTCCACCGGCCACTATTGCGCATTGGACACCTTTCTGTGCTACTTTAGTGCCTGCCTTTGCTTCATCTCCACTCAGAAGCTTCTTAAAGTAATGAAAAAGCTCTAGAGGCCAGGGCTTCTTCACCCCTACAGTCTGTGAACCCCCAACCCCTCGCCCGAAAGCGCCATCTCTCAGCCGGCCGCGGGGCACGAGGGCTGGGCGGAGGGTATCTGCATTTGGTCTTGTTGGTGGAAAAGGGCCCAGCGAGACAAAACTTATGATACCAAGTTGTCCCTGGAACGAATGCCCCAGACCCCTTTCCCACCCCCCAATTTTATTTCTACTTCGAAGTCGTTTTTCTTAACTAAGCCTCACTGAAGCGCTACAAGGGAAGGCGGATCTTTTATGAAAAGCCAGGGATTTCAGTTTCCAAACGAAAGGCCAAGACTGATTCTCGCTTATTCTCGTTTGCACGTTTGGGTGGAATATTTGGAAGAGGATAGAGGGAATGTGAGCTTTTGTGTTTCTGAATCACATATAAGGCAAAGGCATTTAACTCCCTGCCTTTCCATTAAGATAAATAAATAAATAAACAAACAAATAAATAAAGGTTTTGCCCAGGAAATGGGTGGGGTGGAGTGAGAGGAAAGGGGGGGGGGTGTTTGAGCCAATTGTGGTGTGATTCCCCATTTCAACCTTGGGGTGCCCCCTTTCCCTGATCTGGTAGTCCGGAGAGGTGGGATCCAGAAACGCTGCGCGTCCAAAGTCTCTGAACGCCTACCCGCACCCCCATGCCCGGGAGCCCAGGCAACCCAGGGCCAACGCTGGGGAAACTACTGCGGTTGCAGAGCGCCTACGCTCCCCACTTCTCCTACCCCTGGGTAACTTCTCTGCGGTTACCCAGACATCCGCTCCAGCACGCCGCCCTCGGCTCTCTGAGCTGGGCGAAGGGGCAGACAGTGTGGTCGGGAGGAAGGTCCATCTTCCACCAGCCGCGCAGGTAGGCGCTCTGCGGCACCTCCTGTGGGGTGAAGCCTGGCCCACGTCCAGGGGAAACGAGGGCTGCAGAGGCCTGGTCGCACCCTTCTCTCACCCACCTTCCCGCCTCGTCAGCCCGGATGCTTGTGACGCAGAGGTTCTTGTTTGCACCACCGATTAGCAGAGACAGAAATTCAATTCCTGGTTCTACATAGGAGGAAACTGAGGCCCAGACAGGAGGAGGAAAGGCGACTGTGGAACTCAGTAGTTACGAGCAGGGAGCTGGTAGCCAAAGAATGGAGCATCAGTTCTACCAGGTCACGAACAGCTGAGTAACCCCGGACGCTTTTCATAGCGTCTGTGAGCCTCAGTTTCCTCATCGGTCCAATGGATAATGTGATGCTAGCGTCTGCCTCCTGGGGTCGTGAGCAGTAGAGAAGAGGATAGTGCTGGCCTATGTACACAATAAACGTTACAATTTTTTAACTACTGTTGTTCAAGGACACGTAACAAGATAGTGGTAAAGCCGAGCTGAAACCCAGCTCTGCCGACGTCCAACTCGGGGCTCTACCCGCTACCATTCCTCTGCCTCTCTAGAGCTTATCGGTGTGGGGAATGAAGAATGAGGAGAGAGAGAGGCGCTGGAAACCTATGTGGGTTTGGACAGTCGGTAAAGTGCACCCTGGCCTGAAAGGTGCTTAATTATTGCAAGATCAAAAAATCGCGACTGAGTGGGAGGGGGCGGTGAGAACCTATAAACCCTCCACTTTGACCCTGGCGCTGTCAGCTGCAGCAGACCCAGCCCTGAGTCCGGCCCTGCAGCCGCGGCTCCAGGGACCAGCGCGTACTCCCCGGCTGCGCTCCGGGCGTCACCTCGCGGCTGCCGACAACTGAATAAACACAGCAAAGCGCTGCGATCTGTCAAGAGCCGAGATCGCCTGCCCGCGCCGGGAGGAGCAGGGGCTTTAACCGTGCCTGGCGCAGGGGCCAGCGCCCGGAGTGCCACGCGCAGCACCAGCAGCCTGGCCGCTGATGATGCTCTCTGCCCCGCCGGCTCCAACTCTTAAGGGTCTGCCAATCCCGGGCTGCTGGGCAGGCTTTTAGGCTGCTTTCCAACCCCGAGCTGGCGGTAGAAATCACACTTCTTTAAATTGAAAATAAGGGAGGGACTTTTGTTATAGTCCACCCCCAGCCTCCCACCCGCTCCCTCTTTAATTTGAAAATTAACTCGATCTTTTGACCAATACCCCCATCGACATTTAAAACTCAATTCTCTGACTCAGTTTGGAGGCGGCACGCACTGCCGGTCGCGCCGTGTAAAAATTACCCCCGACCCCCAGCTTGCATCGTTAACCGTCTGTTTTGATGCCACCACGAGATGGTCCCCGAGCTCCCCGAACGTCCCCAGTGAAAAGATTCAGCAGCGCGGCGTCTATTCTTATATCGTAAATCTTTTTAAATTCTGGAACTAATTATATAGAGGATATGTCTCAATTTGTTCTGCATTAATGCCACAGTGGGGATGGAGGCCGGGCCGTGGCCAGAGCAGATACGTAGGCCCATGAAATTGATGAGCTGAGAGCTGCTTCCAGTCCTGAGCGCACCATCTGGAATTCCAGTCTGAGGTTACAATTAGAACTCCTGACCCCAGATTCAACTTTGCAAACAACAGGGGGAAAATGGGGAAAAGGAAGAAAAAAGAAAAACAGAAAAAAACCACCCAGTTTATTCTGCACCTGTAAAAAAAAAAAAATCCCCACACAATCTTAAAATCTTTCCATCTCAGAAAACTCTTTCCAAGTATTCCTTTTGTGTTTTTTAACCTATAAAAGATAATGGAACATATTTTATAGACTGGATTTTATCTTATCCCCTTTCTCTCTCCCAGCTGCACTCGGTTTAATAGTTGTCAGTTTTTCCTCAGTGTTGGATTTAATTATATGGGACCAAAGGATTCCTCAGCAAGTTAACTTGCTAAATATTGTCACTTTTGTGATTCGGCCTCTGAGAAACAGCTTCATTACAGAAATCTATCTGGATCTAGGAACTTTTTTGACCATTGCTCCAGCTTAACTGTAATCAGAGATTTTATTTGTGTTCTAATTTTATTTGTGTTTTAAATTGGTTGGGCCAGTTTCTTCCTTCTTTCTTTAGTAACATGCTGCTTTATTTTCCTCTCACTTTGACCCCCTGAAGAAACGAAGGACCCGGCAGTACCGGGGAGTCTGTTAAATTTATTAGCATAAATGCTTAGACAAAACGAGATATAAATCATTCAGATGTATGAAGCCATAAAGTATCCCAGTGAAGTCAGTCAGTCCCTCCGCAGGGTCCTGGTGTATAAAGGTTCATATAAAACAAGTTATCAGTGTTATCTTTCAAACTAAGTAGATGCTGCAAAAATACCCAAATGCTGGGTTAGGAATGTGGGGGCAGTAGCAAGCAGGGCAGGGGGAGAACGTTCTCTAAAGGAGCCTGTTAGTGTGGTGGTGCTTCGAGAAGCACGACAGAAAGGGAAAACTCAGCAGTTTGCATTTCGAGTGCAGTCTTCAGTAGGCAGCTTTCTAAAGGAAAGATATGCGGGATATTCGTGATGGGAAGCAAAGAAACAAGGAAAGGAGATAAGGAAATAGGGAAAGAATTGAGAGCAAAAGGCGCTGCTTTCTGCATAATGCGTTTTTTTTCCCAAAGGTCAGATTAGCTTTTTAAAAAATCTACTCGGGAGAGGCACTGGCTCTTTGTACAGATAACGGATGAGCCCTTAGCGAAGAGCCACCTGGGCCTTCGTCAGCAAACCCCGGATATGCAGCTGGTCCGCAGACGAATGTGTATCCACTCGGGGTGGACGAGGAATAAAGGGGTGGAGAGTGAGGAAGGAGAGTTGCCAGAATTCCTAGCAGAGGTTTATCAAGGCAAGGAGTTTAAGGAGCAAGGACTCGCAAAGATCATTATCACAGCTCTCCGTAAATCTTGGCAAATAAGGCATTCTCTGCCTTTTAGAAATCATTGTTCTGAAGCTTTAAAAAAAAAATCAAGAAGTCTACCACAGAAGGGGAAGTGCCCCCCCTTTTGTTTCTAAGACAGCACCTGCATCCTTCAGGTGCCACCAGTTCATTCAGCACGCAGGAACTATTGATGGGCACTTGCTCCGTGCCATGCACTGTGGCAGGGGCTGGGGATGCAGCCACCAGGACAGGCTCTGCCCCGCGCACAGAGCTTCCATTTCAGTAGGAATGACGAATTACAGGCAAACAACTCAGCTACTTTCAGACAGGATAACCACCATACAGGAACAAGATCTGCTGGATCGGAGGACGACGTAAGGTGAGACGTACTGCTCCCCCCGTTTACCGCCCTCTGTCCACACTGCCACACTTCAGTGCGTTCACCAAGTATCCCACCCTGCTGTCCAGACACAGGAAGGATCTGAAGGATTGAGACTGCCTGGGCTGGGTAAATCCCTGCCCACGAGTGGCTGGACTTTATGGAATCAGGAGGGCATCTCTTTCGATAGAGCTGGGTTAAAATCGCCACCACCATCTGAGGGATTGTAGAAGCTACTTAAGCTCTGAAAAATTCTATTTTCTCCTCAAGATAAAAATAACAACAGCACCTATTCAAGTTGTGAGAACCAGATGAAATAAGGCATGTAATTGTTTAGCCCATTGGAGGAAGCATTCAATAAGTGGTGGCTGTTTTTCTATTTTGACATAGATTCTGCTTTTCTTTGCTTGTAATTAATGGATGAGTTCTAGACTTAGTGTCATTGGTGTGAGTGAAGAAAAGGTAACAATCTTTGTTCTTGTTGGATTGGAGAGAAGGGCAGGAAGAAAAGCCCTTTGCCAAGGAGTCTGACCTTCAGCAAGATTGTTGCTGCCTTGAAGTAAATCGAAATCATTTGTCCTAGACCTGGACTCTGAAACAGGAACATGTGCCTTTGCTTCAAAATCAAGCCTAGATTCTTTCCTTTTAATGCTGAAGTCTATAGGTTAACTTCAACTTGAGAAGTTGAGGATTGCATTGTTCCTCCCAGTCACATTTCAGGTGTGCAGCCTGGTCCAGAGTAAGACTCTTGGGCTAGGTATAAAAACACCTGGGCTCACTCAAATCCTGCCTCTCAGTGCTCATGGCTTTGGGGGACTAACTTAAACTGTCGATTCGTCAGCTCCCTTATCTATAAAGTGGAGATAATAGTAAAAATTAAATAAAGCATACAGAGATTTGAAAACCGTGAAGGGCTAGGCAATGCAGAGAACCATCCAGGTGACTGGCCATGGGAACTGACCATGGAAAGGAATACTACTGGGAGTGCTGGGTACATAGTTTGCTCTCATGGGTCTTCATTTGTAAGGTGAACTTAGTAGCTTTCTCATAGGGCTGTTGTGAGACTTGAATGAGATACATGTAGCATTTAGGAACAGTACTTGGCATGGAGTATATGCGACCTGAGCGCTGCTGTCACTGTTACTGTTACCCTTGTCTGGACAGCTTCCTGGGCCCAGAGCTGAGCCTTATGTTTCCCAGCGATCGCTTCTGACTCTGGAAGTACAGAACGGTACAAAGAGCAGGGCTTAGCGATCAGATGGCTGGGGTTTAAGTTCTCTGTTACTCATTTTCTGTTTGACTTTGGGTGACTTCTGCATTTTCTCTGAGTCCTAATTTTCATAACTGTAAACTGAGGCTAATGATACTTTCACCTCAATGAGTTATTCTGAGAACAAATTAACACAGCATATCTCAAGTGCCTCCATGGTGCCTGAGTGTAGTCAGAAATCAACAAATGGTAGTTGTTAAATTTTCCATTTGTCTCTCAGAGAATATCAGCTGACCTCCCCCAAAACAGATCAGCTATCAAGAACTTGAATGTGAACGTGCCCCCAAACAAATTCCCATCTTCGTTTACTCTCGCTGGTACCACCTTCATATGTGAAACAACTTTCGCCACCACGGCATCAACAATGTTTCCTTTTTCACTAGAAGCCCTTTAGACTAATAGTTAGAATCCCATTTATTTCCCCTGAATTTCTTTGCAAAAGACCCAGCCTATATCAAGGACTTTGGTAATGCCATGTTTTTCAAAATAAGCAGGAAATTGTTCTCAGCCAATGGAGAAGGAAAAAAACAGCTCAGCTCTCTTCCTGGAGTTGCCACATAGTATTTATTAATAGCTTTGTAAACAGGCTTGAACATAGTATCAGCTAGCTGCTCAAGATATTACAAAAGTTTATGAGAAGTTGCTTAGGAAAAACAAGATAGAGTCATTAGAAATCTGATACTGGTCAATAGTGCATTTATTCCAAGTCTCCATAAATCACAAACCCATGAAGCTTCTATTGTGATCACTGTTGCGGATCTAAGGGGTCCCCCCTCCCCTCGGGTAGGAATTAAATACATTTAAGAAAACCCAAGTTGTTTTTTCTCTATGGATATGGAGGCTAATTACAAAATTTCCCAAGAGATAATATATATATATTAAACCTTAATCGACAGCTATGACACACGATAAGTAAGAAACACAGAACTTTGACTCGCTACTTAGTGAGGATGTTTATCTTTAATCACCCCCACCCTGGGAATGGGGTAACTGCTATGGTCTGTCGTATTTATTATTCATTTCTAGACTGACACCACATTTTGGGTTTGCCCAACAGTCTCAGTTTAAGCCGTTGTCCCAATTTAATTATCATTTGTTCTCCTTTTACTCCCAAAAGTATCCTGGTACTTTTTTAAAAAGTTTTTAAAGAATATTTTATTTTATTTTTTGTAGAGAGAGGGGAAGGGAGGGAGAAAAAGGGAGAGCAACATGGGCTGGTTGCTTCTCTTACGCTCCTTGACTGGGGACAGAACCTGAAGCCCAGGACTGTGCCCTGACCAGGAATTCAATCGCCACCTTCCGCTTTGCGGGACAACACCCAACCAATTGAGCCTCGCTGGTCAGGGCCTGGGTGTGACCCTGGTACTTTTGATGGTAAACGATAAGGACTCCACTTGCTTAGAATTTTCTTTTATAAAAAAGACGGATTTAAGAAAGCTGTTAGAGCAAAGGTAACAGACACGAGTTAACTGAAGCTAGTGAGAAGAGGAAAAGATTGGATTAATATTAAAAATTAAAGGACAAGGATGGTTATCGTGATCAAGCAGAAAACTTAGTGTTGAGGTGTGTGAGAGCCAAGTCGAAAAGGGAAACTAAAACTAGTTACATATCTCTCACTACGCAACAGAAGGAAAACAAAACAGTTTTTCAGAAGAGACGGACTTTCTAAGACGAGAGAAACTCCAGGAGCCTGTGTCACTGGTCTTTCTAGAGGGTCAGTGACTGTGATTTCAACAACAATGTTTCCAAAGATGCGGAGACCTTCTCTGACTGATGGCGTCTCATTTCAACCCAACGGGGTAGTGCTAAAATCACAGTTCTGTCCAGTTTTTGAGAAGAAGAGAGAGGCAGGAATACGATCCTTGTTCATAGTTTTCCGGGGGTCCAACCTGATTCAAATGAACCTAATATGTCAGTTTTCAGAAACTCCCAACTGGTCATTTTGAATATCGCTTTTATCTGTTAATCATCTGATAGCTTTGAACAAGTAGCAAAACACTGCTGAGCATCTGACTCTTGTTCTTCAGACCCTGTGATCCAATTTGGAGAGAACCCCAGGGCAGTGGTTCTTAAGTGAGGTGATTTGTTCCCCGAGGGACATCCGGAAACGTCTAGAGACACCTGTGACAGTCACAACTCGGTGGCGGTAGGAATGTGGATGCTACTGGCTTCCCATGTGTAGAGAGAGACCAGGGATGCTGCTAAACATTGTTCAATGCACAGGGCAGTCCCCTCACAGCAAAGGTGCATTCAGCCTGACAGGCGGAGAGTGCTGAGGGTGAGAAAGCCCGCTCTGCGGGCTGACTGCAAAGGTTGTGTCTAGCTGGGGCAGAAAGAAGAAAGCCTCATCATGGAGGAGGGGGCTTTGAGTTCCATTCCCCAGCCCCGCCCAGTGGAGCTGAAGGGTGCGTCCTTCCGGGCTCAAAAAGTGGTAGGAACAGAAACAGGCAGATGAGAGGAGGCAAGGCAGGTTGTAGGGAAGGCAGTTCGCAGCGGGGAATTGTGCCTAAACTAACTAAACTAGAAAAGAGGGAGAATCCACGTGGAGCAATAAGGGAAAAAAAAAAAAAAACAGAGAACACATGCAAATTTAGGGCAAACCGTTTCTGCTCTGATGTTGTGCTCCAAGATCCTTAAATATTGCTAGTGTTGTTTTTTGTTTAACCACACAAATCAAAGGCAGCATAAACTTTTATGTTCACAGAGATCATCTCTTGAATACAGGCTTGCGGGGTATAGACGGACAGGCACATATTTCGTTTCCTCTCCCCCACACCGTTTTTCACCACTTGCATAGTAGAGATTCCTTGGAGCTCAGTTTTATATCACATTAAATTTAAAAAATGTGTGCGTACGTAAAAATACAACCTATCAAGGCACAGAAAATTCTGAACCGCTGCTGTAATTAATAGGACATTGTAAGAATCGCCATTAAGAAATATTATTCTGACCTAGTTCACCGTGTCACGCTGCAGACTGTCTTTTCCGTGAATCATGGGCCGCTGTGTGAGAACGGACCGCGAAGTTGGGTCCCTCGGCACAAGCCACCTCGCCCCTCGAAGTTCAGCCAGGAGTGGGACAAAACCCTTCTCGGCGTGTTGACATGTTTACTTCTGGCGTCGAAAAATATTGCCACTGCCGCCCGATTCGGTTTTCCAGTCCACTCGAACTCCACTCTGTTGCCTGGAGACATATATTTTATCCTTCCCTTTGATGATTCACGAATAAATTAGCACGATCCACTGAGGGCTGCCGTCGTCTATGCGTTACTGGAGAAATCCGAGATGTTGAAAAATGATTGAGATTTATTGTATCCCAATACTTTCTTCTTAAGACCCAAGTAAATAGCACCAGCTAGTTTGTAGACCTGACATATTTATTGCGGCGTTCCCTCTGAGCACTTCCCATTGTCCTGTGTTCTCACACATTGTTTTCACAAATTGTGTTTTGAAAGAAATTCGGGCCAGAGAAACAAGATGTTATCTTTTGGAAAGGATGAGGCCACTCTAATGGAAAAGGATAATCCATTCAGAGGTCTGAACGGCCAATGTACTCCAGTGGGTGAGATAAATCCAGAGGACCCGAATCCAGGATTTTGCACTGGGACCTTGAAGTTAGTAGGAACCATTTAGTTGCGTTCCAAATAAACACAATGTATCATTATTATCATTGGATAAGCAGGAACATCTGTTAGTTCAATTTTGTCCTGTTTCCTTAAGGCAACTGGGCTACACTGGGACAGTTCTCATTAAGTCTATCACACACGGATGGATCTGACATGGACGGGGAATGCTGGAGCTGCTCCTTGATCACCTCTGTTTGAAAACAAGATTTGTAAAGGGGGGGGACCCCCCTGCTCATTCTGAAATGGGTTGCGTGCGTGGAGAGCCCCAGGGAGACTGCTGTTCTCTCTCTGAGCTCTGTCAACGGAACCATTTTCAAAAGATGAGAATATTTTAGGCAGCTGGCCTTCTTTGTTTGAAAAGAAATGTACGTGCTCTAAGGAATTATTGGGGCAAGAGGAATCTAAATAAATACCGAGAAGTTATTCACCGCCTCCTCTCCCCAGGTATCACTCAGCTCACACAGGACCCATAGTTCTCAACAGGTTGCATCAGCACTTTGCAGCAGGTTTCAGAGGCGAGGGACTTTACAAGGGGCTGGTAGAACTAACTCCTCCCTCATTTTCCAGAGGAGTTGCCTGCAATTACACAGCGAGTAAGTGGCAGACCTTTCTCTATGGCCAGGCCCGTGGGAGGCAAGAGCCATCTTTCTGGAATAGCGTTCACTCATCTGCACTTACTGAGGGCCTGTTGCAGGCCCGTTACCGCGCCGGAGATGGCGGCCCTTGCTTGCAGTCTGGCTATGCCAAAGGACTTGGTCACAGTCACAGCGGGATGTGGACGTTCTGGTGTGAGAAGTGTCCTTGTAACAACCCTCACTGACACCAGGCCAAAGAATTCGCTCCAGTTTCTCTCTTTGGTAATCGCAGAAACTAAAGGTGTTAAGTTTCACAGAGAAGGCCTCTGCCAGGTTTGTAATTAGCTAATCACAATATGGTTAAGATTAGGAAAGTGTCATTGTACGTCCCAGAGGCCCGGACATGTAAAGATACCTAGCATGCTGACAGCATCTTTTTGCTAGAATTAGTCAGTGATACCTCACTAGAGGTTTAGCAACAAGGAGACCCCAAGGGGGAGCTCTTCTGGTTTGGAACTGAACCCAAGTGACTGGCTGATGGAACTCAAAAGCACAACACGCCTTTAGAGCCGCATTTAGTAGTATAATCAAAAAGGAAGATAACCAGAAAGCCACAAAGAAACCATTAATCCTCTCCACCCTGTATTTTTGTTGCCTGTTTAATGCTGATGAAATCCTGACATCATTTAGGACGGGGCGGCGGGGGGGGCCGACAGTTGGGGGGGTGAGTGTTACACAACGTGCAAACATCACAGACATTTACCAAACAAGTTCCAAGACGTAAAACAAAAAAGATTTCCTCCTAGTTTAACTCCCAGAGGACCTGAAAAGCATTTCAAATGTGTCCAGTAAGACATTAAAAATAATTATTCCAGAGAGTAATCACTCCCTTGGTTGTTTTAATGTATTTTTGTCTACAAACAAGAGAACTTTTCTGAACTGCTGGGTCGGCTTACTTTGAAAGGTCTCTAGAACAAAAGTACTTTGGGTGACCCCAGGATACCTGGCAACAGTAACCAAGGATGTGGATGAGGCTGAGAAAGATAAAAACAGATGATGCACTTTTTGAAGTCAGACCTAAAATATTGTATAATTAAAATGGGTTACAATGATAAAGCTTAAAAACAAAGAAATAATCCCATCAGGAAAATTAGCAAGCTTCTTTAAAAGAAGGCTCACTAAGATTTCTTTAAAGCATACTATAAAATAACTCTTTATGTTCCCCAGATGGCCCTGTGGGGTGACTTTTTTATGTAATCAGAATTAGCTTTCCTTCTTTCCTCCTCCTTTCCTCCTCCTCTTTCTCTTCTCATAATAATAGTCGTTATCATCATTATTATTGTTATCCATGATTACGGAGTACCTAGGTTCTCTCATACTCTCTCTACTTCTCATAACAACCATTTCAATTATAGGTCATTGTCAACATTCCTGAGATGAGGAAATAGGTGCTGGGAGGTGTGGCTCACCCACCATTACCACCCAGAATGTGGTATCTCCAGAGTGTGGACATCATTTTGGATGGTACAGCATCAGAATGCTGGAAGGAAGTGAAGTGGAAAACCTTCCACTTGGCATAGCTTATCCTCAGAATCAAACTCACTCTCCGGCCCTGGCTGGTGTGGCTCAGTGGATTGAGCACTGGCCTCCAAACCAAAAGGTCGCCAGTTCGATTCCCAGTCAGTGCACATACCTCCGTTGTGGGCCAGGTCCCCAGTAGGGAACTTGCACGAAATAACCACACATTGATGTTTCTCTCCTTCTCTTTCTCCCTCCCTTCCCCTCTCTAAACATAAATAAAATCTTAAAAAAAAAACCTCACTCTCCGGCCCAGTCATGACAAGGCCCACGGACCAAAGTGAAATGAAATTGCTTTTGCCACAGAATCTGCTTCCGCCGGTGTTTACTAAAGTCTGGCCTACCCACTTCCTGTTTGTATCACATTCCGCCATACCCTGCTTCCTACAATGGCTGTGTCTCTGAAATTATTGTTATTTTTTTGTTAAGTACAGTGAATAATCGTGTCAGGGTACTGTGCGGGAGTTATGAAGTTGCTATTTCAAGGAATCCTAAGGTCGTTTTTCCCTTTCTGACTCATTCTGCATTGCTCTTTCTTTCCAAACTTGAATTTTCATTTGCCAGGATTGAAGAAAGAGCAGGAATGGAATGTTCAAGTGCATCAGTATTGTGTCTAAACAAAGCAGGAGGCAGCTCGACTGAAGGGTCCGATTAGTTCTTGACCACAGTGGCTCTCAAAAGATGTCAGGGCCAGGCCATTTCTCACGGTCACCGGAGAAGAAAAGGTACCTTTATAAACCCCAAAGCGCATAGGTATGAAGACATGTTTTCATGTGCGTGCACGCACACACACACACACACATTTCTGACATTTACTGAGCTAGCCTTTCTCACTTTTACCTTTTTCTGAAAAGCAATGTTGTCACACATCCTCTCCCATCCACTCCCCACCCGCAATCACCCAACAATCTCGAAGTCTTGAGCTAAAGGGGCAAATAAAAAAAGAAGACGATTTCACAGGGACACATTGGCACCTTCCAGTTATATTAAAGGAAGAACTCCATCAAGGCGGACTTCCTGGAGTTTCCCATGTGCTGGCAGGAGATAGGGGTTAATGAACGACGCCAGGCTGGGAGTCGTGCTCGAAGGCTGAGACAGCTCTGCCTGGCCGGGTGCCTCAGGAAGACCGCCACGGAGCCTCAGGCAGGTATTTGGGATCACGACTTTTCTCAGGAATGCATCTTGGTTCCAGCTTCCCCTTTATCTCTGGCAAAGAGCATCATGATCGTGGACCAACGATTGCGGGCGGAACTTGGAGCCGGCTGCCAGAGGATGCCCCGCCCTACCCATCAGGATTCCACCCAAAAAGCAAGAGCAGCCCTCTCGAACCAAGCCGTGCATCAGGGGCTGGGCACCCAGCTTGGCTCAGTTTTCCTTTGCACCCCTTCGAGAACCACCAGTGAGACTGTGAGGTTTATGAAGGGTGGCATCCTGACCATTTGGGTCATTTGTCCCCTTTGAAGAGTGGGCAGCCCTTGGCAGACTAGCAGTGGCATAGCGATGATAATAATAAATAATAATAACCCCCTTTTATTGAGTGCTAGTTAAATGACTGGCACTGAAATAAATATGTTCTTGGATTAACTCGATCCTTGCCGAAACTCTGGGAGAAGAGTCTTATAAACATCCCCATTTTATACGTGAGGCACAGAGTGCTGGTCATCTGTCCAAAGTTTCACAGCTGGAAAATCGCAGAGCTGGGATATGTACACAGTTTGATGTGATTCTAAAGCCTTTTGTCACAACTGTACTGCCATCAAGTCGTGACATTGTCTATTGATTATTCAGGCACCTGTGTTGGTTAGGTCTTGCAGGAAACAGATGACACACTCTGATGGGGTAACTGAGGAATGTTTAATTGTCTATTTTTAGAAGTGTGGGCAGGGTTAAGAGAAACCTACAAGAAGGGGGGCAAAGCCCCCAGACCCTAGACACTGCAAGGAACCTGTTACCATCCCTGGGCTGAGAGAGGGGCAAAGGGAGGGCATGCCTCCTGGAACCCAGACAGAGGAGCTGAAGTTGTTGCAGACCATCTTATCAGAACACTGACCGTAAGGAGGTCAACCTGAGCTGACTCGACAGGGAAGGAGCCAGAGAATAAATAGCCTGACCTCCTTCTTCTTTCTCCCTTCAAGCTCTGCCAATATCTCTTACTGGCCAAATCCTACCGGAAGTGGGAGGTAGAGGAGCCTAGTGAGGCAACCCCCACAGGTCAGCCTCCTGGGACCCATGATGGGGTGAAGAAAGGTAGAGATGGACTTGGAAGGGGATTGTATCTCTAAAGATGGCTCTATTCTAGTCTTTTCTTAGCTGATCTTAGGCCGGCTGTGTCATTATAAATTGGAAATTATTTTCCCTTGGAATTTTGAAGACATTGCTCTTTGCCTTGTAGCTCCTAGCACTGCTTTTGAGAACTACAAAGCCACTCTGATTCTGGAGCCCACCTATGAAATTAGCTTTTTCTCTCTGGAAGTTGACAGGATCTTTTCTCTTCCGGCATCTCTTAAATTGCCCAGTTCAATTCCCGATAACCTTTGTTTAAAAGAATCAATCTATCAAACAAATTGTCCCAAAAACTATTTTATAATGAAAATTTATAGCGACAGAAAAAGGAATTGTTTATCCACTTTTGGAAAAGTCACTTTTCCCTTGAGTGACATTTAGAGTCCAATCTAATTGGGCTCTAAACTTGAAAGTATTGAATTTGAAATTCTGTCTTAAAATGCATCCTTTAGGCAAATCACATTAGAGATAGGGAGAAAAAAATCATTATAGTGGAAACATCCAAAATTCTACTCAGCATCTAAAAATGTCTTAGTTTATACCATCACATAAAAATAGTGTTGAGTATGCTAGATCTAGGTGAGCACTAAACAGTGTGTCTTTTCAATGATTACTTGGGGCCACAGACTCTAGAAAACAGGCATTTCTCTGAGAAAAAGTTATATTCTTAATAAGCTTGTTATTTTCCATGAAGATATTATAGATGGAAAAGAGACTGTCCTGCTATAGAAACCACCACCCAGTAAGTGGTCGCTCTGGCACTGAACAGTTGGTGAAAACTCTGTTATGGGTCGTAGGCTCCTGGGGAGCCAGAGTTGGTTGGCGTGAGGTGATTTCCAGCCCGCCGAACACTGAAGATGAGACTGGCTCTCGGCCACAAACTAGATTGCAGTCAGTGAGGTCTTCTTCCATCAACCTAGGGCTGCTTTGATGTACAATTTTTTAACAATAGAAATGAAACTGCCACAGGGAGGAGAGAGAACAATGGTGTTTTGACAAATACAGTAAAGATAGAACTTGACTGACAATTCAGGGCAGAAGGAAGACGAAGGCACAGGAAGACTGGCGTTGGTCTGACTCCTTGCCAAGAAGCAGACGCCCTGTGGGAGGCTTCCCCCAACACAGGGAAGTGGCCCAATGGTGACCATTGGGACTTGGCAATTTTGTTGGATATTTTCTGGCATAGGGGCACTTTTTTCTAGGACTTCAACTACAATTTGAGTTAAAAAAAATGCACAGTTAACCCAGAGAGCCATAGTACCCTTGAGACCTAAGGAAGGAAGAACCAGAGAGAGCTTGTGAGACTCAATGAAAAATGCTGTTACCCTGTTTCCTTGGAGATCGGCTAAGATGGTTCAGATGGAGGCTGGCCTGTGGAAGCGGTGAGGCTAAAGAAACCTCTAGTTGCCCTTTCTAGACTTGTAATCCTCTAAAAATGGAAATTAGGAAACATTCACTCATGACCTTGAAACAACTGTTTATAAAAGTATATTATAATGTATCAGTAAAATGAGCTGGGGAGAAGGTTTCTGTGAAAGTTCATGTGAGAAATGCAGCTATTAGCACGCATGCCATTCCCTACCTTGACCCCAGCAGGAATGTGTAAATGGTAACATATGGAATGTAGGCGTCTGTCTGTTGAGACATTTCATCAATCTGCCCGGCAATGAGCGTCGCAGGGCCCGAGTGTGAACAGGCCACAGAAAGGGAGAGACCGTGAATGTTGCATCTAACTTCAGTCTATTAATCAGCCCAGAATATGACAATCAAAAATTTCCAGACAGTGTTCTTGAATAATATAAGTTATTTTCTGACAGGATGATGCTTTTTCATGGGACTGAGCCCTGGAATAGGCAATATATTCATCATAGGAAGAAATGCCTGTGGAAGGCCTATAGCGTAGCAGGCACTGCAAGAGGAACGCTGCCTTGCCGCTGGAGAATCCACAGCATGTTGGGAAACAGATATCAACAAATAATAACAAAAATAACTCTGTAATCGCAATTTGGGTAAACGCTATAAAGGAGTATAATAGCTTTCACTAGTGGTACAGACTCTTTTCTAAACTTTCTACACAGAGGGTCTCATTTAACCCTCATCCACAGCCCTGTGTCGTAGATGCTATGGTTAGCCCCATTCTGAAGGTGAAGAAACAGAAGCATGAAGGTCTGCATGTCTCGCCCAAAATCACACAGCTAATGACTGGTGGACTGCCGCTGTGCCATTTTATATAAACTGAGTGGGTGCTGATTTAGATTTGCAGGTTTAAAAAGGTGTCCTTCAGGATACAATTTCAAGCCGAGCCCAAGGACAGGTAGGAATTAATTGGGCAAAGGCAGGTGACAAGAGTCTTCCATAATTAGGGAAATAGCGTGTCAAAAGGCCCCGAGGTGGAAGGAGTTGGCCTTGGAGACAGACTCCTTTGGTTGGAGTGTGGGAGTAGGAGGCAAGGTTGAAAAGGTAGGCAAGGGTCACAGCAGGTGGGACCTTGTAAGGATCTTGAAAGAAATCCTGAGCAGAGTGGGAGCTCCTGAAAGACTAGACTTTACCTGGGACTCAGGGTGGCGTTGCTCCAGGCACCATTGCTACATCCAAGCAAGGAGCGTTGCTCCGTTGCTCCAGGTGGAAGACCGAGGCTGTCCAGGAGTTGTTGACCAGTTGCCCCTCCTCCCCACCATCTTCTGAAGGAGTAAATGGATCCTACTACTTCCGTTTGTATCCGACCTCTGTCCTCCGGTGCAGATGTAAGAGAGTGATGTCGGGAAAGGCTGGTGTTGTGAGTGTTCGTGTGCCCTGAGGTTCACACATTGAAATCCAGTCCTCAAAGTGGTGGTATTAGGAGGTGGAGCCTCTGGTATGTAATTAGGTTGTGAGGGCAGAGCTCTCGTGGATGGGATTAGTGCCCTTATAAAAGGAGGCCAGGGAACTAGCTCACTGCCTGTCTTTTCGCCCTGTGAGGATGCAATAGAAAGTTGGCTGTCTGCAACCTGGAAGAGGGCTCTCGCCAGAACCGGACCACACTGGGATCCTGACTTCAGACTTCCAGCTTCCGGAACTGTAAGGAATAAATTTCTGTTGTTTTTAAGACACCCAGTGAATGGTGATTTGTTATAGTGGCCCAAACCGATTAAAACAACTAGCAAATCCAAAAACTCATTCAGCACCGGGATTTGTAACAGTAACCTCAGTGACCACCATTCATTTTGGCATTGCCCACTCTGTGGGACCCCATTAAGATTAAAAAGTGATCCCCCCAATTTTCTTATCCTTAAAATAGACACCCTGTTTTTCTGTGCATTTTTTAAATTAGTTCTTTCATTTAGTCATTCATCAAATATTTGCGTATCTATTCTGTGGTGGATTTGAAAGATACAAAAGCGGGTCAGACTGAAGTCCCTGTGCTCACAGGATGAGAGTCTGGTCCCAGGGGAGCATGCTCACCGCACAGTGACATCGTCCCCTGTGGTAGGCAGAACAGTGGCTTCCCGAAGAAGTCCCCATCCTGATCCCGGGAACCTGTGAGTATGTCACCTTTCCTGGGAAAAGAGACTCTGCAGGTGTGATTAGGTGGAGGATCGTGAGATGGGGAGGTCATCCCCGATTATCCTGGTGGGCTCAGTGCAATCCAGAGTTCTTTTAACAGCCAAAGAGGGGTGCAGGAGGGCCAGGGTCAGAGAAAGGCGTAAGGACAGAAGCAGAGTGAGAGTGATGCAATTCCTGGATAGGGGCCACGAGCCAATGACGTGCAGGCAGCCCCTGGGAGCTGGGAAAGGTGAGAGCAGATTCTCCCCTGGAGTCTCCAGAAAGGAAGGCAGTGCTGCCAGCACCTTGATGTTAGCCCCACGAGACCTGTTTGGACTTCTGACCTCCATTACTGGAAGATAATAAATCTGTGTGATTTTAAGCCACTGAAGTTGTGACAGAATGTTACACCAGCAACAGGAAACAAATACATTCCCCACTCCAGCCAGGGCCTGGGCCCCGACAGACATCTTTAGTCTCAGTCTCCCACTGAGCTCGGACGCAGCCTCACAGTCTTTCTCAACCCAGCAGCCCGAGTAGCTGCTCTCAGTCAGTCAGTGAGGTGCAGCCTACTTGCCACCCCCTGGATCTGTGCAACAATCACCCCACTGGCATTGTGACCCCTATGGCATTGCCACATCTACATGTTAATTACTTGGGTGTTACTTGATCATTCTTTTAGATTTGTGTTCCTAAACAGGTTCTAATATTTAATTACTGTGTGTCCTCGGGAGAATTACATATGCCCTGTGCTTCCGTTTCTTCATCTCTGAAGCGAGAGTAATGACAATAATATCTGCCCTCTAGAGATGCGAAGATGCAGTGACTTAGATATTAAAACATTAAAAAATAGTGCCTGGTAACATAGGAAGTGCTCAACAAATTTAATCAATGGTGATGATGGTTGTTATTATTATTCCCTACAGGATTTAGCATGAGGCTTAGAAGTGTTTTGTGGTCATCCTGCATCCAGTATGGGACACTCGCTGGACAGGCAAGACTGGGTGCACGTTGACAGGAGCTCATTGGGGGACGATTGAATCAGGGCAAAGGTGGTGGACACGGAAAGAAGTGGGTAGACTTGAGAGAGAGTGCAGAGGTTGTCAGCAAGGCCTGTCGAAGAACTGCACATGGTGGGCGGGGGCCGGGGGAGGATGTGCCAAGGATGACAGAGTCGGAGCCTTGTAGTGACAAGGTAATAAATACAGCATGAAATACATCCTCATTTTGCTTTTCTGCTCTCCCTGCTTCCCATCTTTCCCTACTGGGGTACCTCTTTCCTTTCCTCCCACGTTCAAGAAACCTCAGAAAAATAAAAGCAAAAGGAGGCACCAGGCATAGGAGTCTGAACTACAGGGCAATAACTAGTTCAAACAAAGGAGACATCTACCTGAATTTTAGCTTTTTACTGCCAGTCCGTGAAGACAGCATCACGACTGGGTAGAAGGAAGAGGTGTTAAGACAAGAGATGAAGAAAAAATAAACAGAATTAAAATGTCTCCATTGATTTAAAAAATAAATAATTAAATAAAAGTGGCCTTGACCAGTGCGGCTCAGCTGCCGGGCACTCCCCTACAAAGCTCAAGTTGCCAGTTCAGTTCCCGGTCAGGGCACACGCCTGGGTTGCGTGCATCTCACTGTGGTCTGGCTTGTGCCAGAGGCAAACCTATTCTCTCACACATCGATGTTTCTCTCCCTCTCTTTCTTCTTCCCTTCCCCTACTTCTAAGAATAAATAAATTCTTTAAAAACATATAATAAATAAAAGCGAAGCATAGGCCAATGGGTTTGCGTTGTTAATGCCTATAAGGAAGCTGGGCTGGGGCTTAAGCCTCGGGCAGAGAATAGAGGACAGGGCCCACATGGCTGTGCAGGGTATGAGACAGGGTCAGGGACCGAGGACTAGGAAGACGGAAACATTCTGAAGATGGAGTCGGAGAGATGCTTTCCAGCCCTGGTTTGGCCACTCGCGAGCATTTGAGCGTGGAGTGGACTGCACAAGGATTCCATGAGGCCGTGTTCGTGGGCTTTGTAAAGTAGGGGACTATAAAGGAGGGGTACAGTCCTTAGGAGAAGGCCACCTTGCTGGCATGTGAGGTGTGTGTAGGACCCCACCGACCCCACCGCTTCAGGGTGTCTCCCAAAAGTACCTGCCCGCCCCTCTGCTTCTGCCTCCCACAGTGCCTCTTACTAAGGTGGAATGTTTCGCCAGGAATTCTTGAACAGTGCAATTTATTTCTGTACGAAACAAAACACCTTCCCCCTCCTTCCCCTCCTTTCTGCCCGGGTCTGTGACTTGGCTGTGCTTGGCAAAAGGGAGGCAGGAAAGGCACACTGAAAGTGTAGCAAGCATTTGAGCAGATTGAATTCAATTTTGGATACAAATGTCAAGGACTGTCTCCCTTGGCTTCTGCTCCCTGTTTACTGAGGCATGATGTGATGCTCCATTGAAAAGCATGCTGATAATGGTCCAGCGTGGGGAGCAGGGAGCCAGGGACGGGCTGCTGAACATGGTGCAGGGGGAGGGCGGATGACCTTCCCCAGGAGGCCTGGGAAGCCTCTGCCAGGCTCCTGCATGTGCGTTAGGACCACAGCAAGAATCAGGGACAGCTGCTCAAGTCCTAGCTTGGTCACAGACATGCTGTGTGGCTCCTTCCCACAGCCTAGGTTTGATCTTCCTGGTTCATAAAATAAAGATACTGGCATGATTGATCTTTAATCTTTCCTTTGTGATGTTTTATGATTCTGGAGTTTGGAGCATCTATAGATCCTGGAGAGGAATGCCAGCAAAGAATGTTTGATGAAATTTGGCACAAGCACTTGGGAGAGTAATTGGGCATCAGTGTTCAGATTTTTTTAATAGACGCACCCTTGGGCCCAGGTGTGTCAATTCTTGGGACGTATCCTGTGGAAATACTAGCATAAATACGCAAACATGTATTTCTGTAATTACAAAACACTAAAAACAATGTTTCTTAGTAAGGAAGTGATCAAATAAATTGACTACATAACCATGATAAAGAATACAGTACTGTGCGTACTGAAAAGAAAAAAAAACAAAATATAATTCTAAGTGAAAAGAATTGGATTGAGTAAAATACATAGCATGACTCCATTGTTTCACAAATGGGATCCAGATATGTAGAGTATGTATTTGTTCAGTTATATATTTATAAGTCTACGCATAGTGAAAGGCCAGGAGTGTTCCACACCAAACCTATCAGTAGTTCCCTCCAGGGCTGCACAATCCAGTCAGGTAGCCACCAGCCACATGTGGCTACAGAGTACTTGGAGTGTGGCAGGTGCAACTGAGGGACTGGATCTTTTAAATTCATTTAATTCTACCTACTTCATATTAAATTAAAAAACTGGTACTTCATTCAGTTATTAGAAAACTTTGAAGTATGTTTGCAGTAACTGGGATGTGGAAATCTACTTTTTAACTGTTTGTTTTATGAAATCTAACTATAGATCAAGTGCTTCCAATGAAAAGTTAACAACCAAACTGAGACATGTTATAAAGGTAAAATACACACCAGATTTAAAAAACTTAGTACAAAAAGTAATTTTAAAAATCTCAATAATTTTATATCTCATGAATAATTGGATAATGTTGCTTACATGTTGGAATAACACTATTTTGGATACAGTAGGTTAAATAAAATACATAACTCAAATTAATCTCACCTGTTCATTTCTCCTTTCTTTTTTTAATGCAGTATCTAGAAATTTTTAGTTACCTATTGGCTAACATTATATTTTTATTGGACCTTGCTGCTTTTGGGAGCAGGGTTAGAGGAGAGGGTTAGATTGAACTTTTTATTTACATATTTTTGTATTGTTTGATTTTGTTACAGTAAGCGTGGGTTACCTTAACGATTTACGAAGAACAGTTTTAAATATTAAAATAAAAAGTTAGATCTGACCGGTGTAGCTCAGTTGGTTGGGTGTTGTCCCGCCAAGTGAAAAGTCACCGGTTCTATTCCTGGTCAGGGCACATGCCTGGGTTGCAGGGTCCGTCCCAGGTTGGGTGAGTATGAGAGGCAACCAGCCTATGATTCTCTCTCACATCAACGTTTCTCTCTCTCTCTTTCTCCCACCCTTTCCCTCTCTCTAAAAATAAAATAAATAAAAACTCTAAAAATCTAAGAAGTTAATTTTGAGATTATATTTTGATATATAAAGAAAACTGTTGAGGAAACACTCCCTCTAGTTGGTCTCTGTGGGGTCGGTGTGTCAGGGTCTAAAATAAGTGCTTGGCCATCAGCATTTTGTAAAATGGAACTCTCACCATGGTGTCTGTGTGATTTACCAGCATCTTCTCATTGCCTGACCCTTTTTTTGATGACTGCTCTCCTCAACAAGATTACCTCTGCCTGACAACCATCCCAGCTGTGCTGGAAGAGGATTATTTCTCAGAGAGTAGGAGTTAGGCCCAGGAGGGTTAGAAAAAAGAGAGAACTAACCTTTAAAGAAATCTCCCTTCTTCTCTCCAGTTCCCTCTTTCTTCCGTATCAAGATTCCCCAAAGCTTTGGGGAATCTGTAGTTCTAGGTTGAACTTCCTACCTCTCTAACTGACAAGGCCAGGATGTTAATGTTCGCCACACAGACACGCCTGCATGACACATAAAGATGCCTGTGTTACACAGAAACACGTTATGGCTGTAACAATATCGCTTTCAAAGGAGCACTAATCCACTGAAGTCATCGAGTCAGCAAACATTTGCTTCTCCGTGTCTCATGTCTGAGCTGCGTGTGAGAGAGGCAGAAAGGAGGAAGGAGGGAGGGAGAGGAAGGTCAGAGGGAAGGAAGGAGAGAGAGAGAATATGCACTTAAAAAAAAAAACCCTGCTTTGCAGAGATAGCTTTTAAAACCACTCCTTTGGTTTCTTATTTGTTACGGTGTCCCTCTCTTACACTACTTTGTTTAAAAAGTTGATCATAATCTATTCTGTGCAAACTTGCAGATATACAGATAGTGGAAACCAGCGTTTTGAGTATGAAGGGTTGGGCTTGACTGGATGTCACGGGCACCTTGGGCAGAGAAA
The DNA here is from genome assembly GCA_004024845.1 of Tonatia bakeri. Classification (NCBI taxonomy): domain Eukaryota; kingdom Metazoa; phylum Chordata; class Mammalia; order Chiroptera; family Phyllostomidae; genus Tonatia; species Tonatia bakeri. Next base: position 155,845 of record PVIA01001084.1, on the reverse strand, counting down.
TATCAGCTGCAGTTCTCAGAGAGTTCAGGAACTAGCTCATTTGATGCTCCCCCCAAACCCTGCACTGCCCACACCATAGCTTGTATCTCCCAGATATATTTGCTGATTTTATTTGTCTTCCTTGCTAGGCACCTCTCTCCCCAGCTCCTAGCTCAGGGGCTGGCAAATCGTAGCTCTCAATAAAAGTTTATTGACTGACTGAACAAATGAAACTTACCATTTCAGGGTCAGCCATTGTCCAAAACATTAATAAAATTACAGTTTCATCTCAAAAATGGACTTGTAAAAATTTCCATTTCATTAATGCTGTATTTATTAAATGCTCATTATGGACTAAAAAAAGTGGGTAAGCAAAGCCAGCTTTTAAACACACACACACACGCACACACACACACACCACTCACTCCCTGCCCTTGTGAAGTTTACAGTCTGCAGTGAGATGGGGAAGGCAGGGGGCAGCCATAAATACATGAAGTAAAAATATTGTAAATGCTGGTAAGTGTTTCCCAGGACGCCATCAAGGATGCTGACAGAGAATAAGGGAGGGGGCTGTACCATCTCAGCCAAGCCAGTTTCTCTCTTCTCGGAGGAAGTGACATTTAAGCTACAGCACGGAGGAGGAGAAGGGCTCAACTATCAAACTATTAAATAAGCAAATGGGGGACAGGCGTGGCAATGGCAGAGAGGGAAGAACCTTCCACGCACCCAGGAGCAGCGTCTGCTGCTTCCGTGACACAATGCCCAGAGGTGGTATGCGATCCCAACCCGACTTCATCCATCTGGGTTCTGGAGCCCGTGCTCATTTGTATGCCTGGCTGGGCGTCAGTGTCCATGGGAACCCATGTGCTCAGCGTGTCACGAGGGTGACTTCCCTTCTTTGGAGGGCAGTGTGACCGTGAGGTGATGCTCCGAGCGTGGGCTGGGAGTATTTCGCTTCTCTCTTCAAAGCTGTCTCGTGCTTCTTCACACTGGCTTTTGTTCTTCAGATCTGCTCTCCCTGTTCAATTCTGCTTTAAATACACTGTTTTTGTTGACACTAGTTACTTGTGAGAGGAGTTCTGGGGATTCACAAGGGAGAGGATCCTTACTTTTCACCTATGAGGTTTTTATAACTTATAAAACTAGTAAACGAAATTGTAAACTTCATATATAATTCTGTTTAACATGCCACCTTATGACCATTTCTGGGAATCAGATTTTATCTTTTTTTCTGGTTATCAGAGAAATACAAGCTCAATGCAATTAGATTTGGAAAAGTCAGGAAGAAATAAAGTAAAATTTGTCATAACGTAATCACCCAGAGATTACTACTGATAATTCCTTAGTATATTTCTTTCCCACTGCCTTTTTAAAAATAGGGCCAAATTCTACTTCTTAGTTTAAAACCAGCTTTTTAAACTCAATACACACCAACAAATGTTGAGCTTTCGTACAGATGTATCACAATTTAAGTTAACCAGTTCTCTCTTGATGGACATTTAAATTGTAATTTTCACCATATTAAAATGTTTTAATCTAAATTTTTATGAAATTTTTATATGCCTGTCACTACCCATGGGTTTTACTCGATTCCTCAATATTCAGCAAACTATAGTGATCTTACTTGGTGATTAAACAAATAAGATTTTCTTTGCAATATAATCAAGTATTTCAAGCAATGTCTCACTGGGTGCAAACTCAATGTATGAAAATCTAGACTGACCAAATCAAATTCAGCATTGTTTCTTAACTTCACTAAAAAAAAATCTAAATAGCAAATGTCACTCTTTCACTTAAAATATCCCTTCAAAAAGTATCAGCTTTTCAGAAGATTGGTGGTAAGGGGTAGGGAGGGATTCTTTTGAAATATCTAATGTTTTAAGACTCCTTCACATCTGTTGTGTGGAGCTGGCAGAGCTCCAGGTGCCCGGGAATCAGAAGTGGGTAGGCTGGAAGGATGCCTTTTCCTTCCATCAGAAGCCGCCCCACGCCAGGGCCAAAAAAGGGAACCCAGCCCATCACTTCCAAACCAGACCGAAAGGCGGCCAGGGCTGGACCGTCTTCATGCCAGATCAGCCTGTCTGTCCCCAAGCCAGCAAACACACCGAGATCCATTCCGCCCTCACACCTGACACTCTCCTTAGTTACAATCCTGTGATTTCCAAAAAGATTATTTTGTGTTTCTTTTCAGCTATAGCAACCTGCTCTCTAAAATAGGTTCCTTATCTAGTGGGGCAATCACAGTCGGTGAGTACCAGCTGCGGTTCACAAACACGGAGATGCGCTGTGTGGGTCAGTAATTCCCAGTCTTTTCTGAATGGCAGCTCCCCCGGCTGCTCTCCGCAGGGAGAGGCACCTCTCCTCCAGCACTCCCGGCGGCGCTCAGCACTGTAGTTTTCTGTGGCAGGTTCCGTTTTCCCATTAGACACGAGGTGACGTTATTATTTAAGTTGCATGTCCTGGTATCTAACACCAAACATGTTTCTGGATGTTGGTTTTAACTTTCCCCACTGAATTTTTCTTTACATAACAAATGGTCTACCATAGGCATGTCTCTGTTTTACATTTAGAAAAAACTGCCCTTTCAAAAAGTCAGTTGTAACTAGAAAACCTTAGGAGAAAACCTGCAGGATCTAAGGCTTGATGGAGAGTTCTTAGTCATTACACCAAAAGCACAATCCATAAAAGAAAAAAAAAATCTATTAATCAGATTTCATCCAAAGTAAAAAAGAAAGCTTTTGCTTTGTGAAAGAAGGTGAAAGACAAGCTAAACGGGGAAGCAGATAATATTATCTGCAATGACTGCACACTGTCATCTCCGTGGACGGGGACCACTCACTGAGCCCTTGGGCCGTGCCAGGCCCTGGACCGAGCCCTCCACGCCTGTCATCCTGCTTCAGTCTCACAGTGTTTCCAGTCAGGCAGGAGCTGTTATTATTCCCACGTCCAGATTCAGAGGCGGAGGCTGAGAGTTTTAAGATCACATCACCACTGAGTGGCAGGGTCAGGATTCGACGCAGACCTGTTCATCATCCGAGGGCACTAAGAGCATAGACTCTGGAGGCAAACTTCCTGGGTTCAAATCCCGACTCCTTCTGTGTTAGTTATTTGACTTTGCCTCTATTTCCCTATCTGTAAAATGGGGAGCTAATGCCAGCTCCCGCAGACGGTTGCTGCAAATGTTAAGTGCATGAATCTGTGTACAGCCTGAGAACTACGTGCCTGGCACATAGTGAGGGCCGTGTGAGTGATCACTGCTCCCTCGGCTGTGGTTGTAATCTTTATACTGACCCTTAAAAATGGGAGAGAGAGGCAGGGGAAAAAGCAAGTGACCCACAAGACCCCATCTCATGTTGCCTCGAGAGATTTCTCCTGGCCAGTACCACAAGACGCACCGCCTCTAGGAGCAAAGTGAAACCAGCCATCGCCAAAGACAAATACTCCAGGTCAGCATTAATGAGAAATTAATAGTCTGTATTAATAGGAAAGGGGTTGGGGGACAAGGACAACTCTTTCCTCTAAGAGCCAGCAATGGCTTTCCTTTGAAGAAGTATCGCGTGGTCACCCAGAACCTTGCCTTTTATCAGTATTTGTTTAGGAGTCTCCAGTGGCTGTATTGTACATACCTCACCTCTAATGCCATAATATGCTGTGGACTGACTGACTGCTCTCTTCACTACAGGAAATACAGCCATTACAGAACCCACTCCAGAAACTCCAGAACCAATCCGGAAACTCATCTTTAAGATTTTGTTTTCTGAGGACAACGCCAGGTACTTAAAGTTACCCAAGGGTAACATGCGGCATTACCTGCCTGCCAGTGACTGGTTACAAATGTCAGGAGCCCTGGAGTGGAGGCTCTGTTAACTCCTCGAAACTGGTGACAATAATCCAGCAAACGATGGCTCCCGTCAGGGCCCTAAGAGAGGTCAGTTTGTGATCGCAGTCAGCAGCCCTAGGAGGGCCCTCTGTCCGGGAGGCCCTACATCTGCCTTTTGAAATGGGACTGAGGGAAGATGAGCCAGGCTTAGCTGAACTGGGTGGGCCTGTCAGAACTCAGGGGGCTACAAATAAAGGACTCTTTGGGCAGAGCTATAAGACTGTTACTGCCGGCATAGGACCACGTGCCAGACTTATAGCTCTGAATCCCTGACACAAACCCCAGGCTCTCGTGGCCTTTAGCAAGGCCAGGGTTTACAGCTGATGTGGTTTAAGAAGGAGAAGTTCTTACCAGAATTCCCTGAGACCCAGGAATGCCTCACTTGGGAGGCTGCGAATCCACACCTAGGACCTGTATCCAAGAGAAGCGCCTTAGAATCCCCAGGGTTTGCTTCCCCCCACCCCCACCTTTATAGAGACTCACAAATGCTTTGGATTTTAGGATGCTACCTGGATGTGGTTTTACCTGCATCCTTTATCCCATTTGCTTGAGCACTATTCTCCACGGCATGATCACCCAATTGAACCCTTTATTTTATGATGAAGAAATCAAAGTTCAGAGTCACACCACAATGCAGTAAGAATGGCCCAGAACCCAAGACCACTGGCCTTACTCCACTTAGGTACCCTCTGAGCCACTCTGCCAAAACAAAATTTTTATGATGTCTTTCTACGCAGATCACTCCCCCTCCCTCTCTTTCACAAGGCCAGCAGGCCACCTCCCTGGGATAATTCTGTCCACAAACTAAATCAGAGCACTCTGAAGCAGTCTCCTCGTGAACTGGAGCGTCTGCCGGCATGAAGAGGGACAATTCAGTGTCGGTTCGGGTGCAGAACTGATTAAAAGGCTCAGCAGGACAACCCTGCTGATTCAGATGACTAGAGATGGTCTTTCTGATGATCTAGTGTTTCTGCTCACGCTTGTTGAACGAATGAGTACAGGGAGCATTGAAACATAGTACCAGCAATTCTGCCACATTTAGTTCAATCTCTCTTCTCTTAGAACGTCAAGGTCATCATAGTGAGTGCAAATTCCCACTCTGGAGAACTCAGCTGATGGCGAACAGGGTTTGGCCATCTTCCCTTGGGGGTATTTCGGTAATTTGCTGACCCTGGTGCAGAAGGTGAGGGTGTCTGTCTCTGTCTCTGTCTTTCTCTCTCTTCCTCCAAGTAAACCCTTCATATCAGTTTGTTTACATTTCGCTGCTCCCTTCCTCATGAAAGCATCTGGAGGGGTATGCACACACAAGTCTGGTTATCTGAGTCTCTGGCTGACTGGCATGTAGCCGCCCAGTCACTGGGACATCACGCAGAGGACTGTGTCATGAACACGTCCCTTGCATTCTCTATTAACAAGATCTGAAGACATGCCATGGGTTGCTGGGTTCTTTTTACGTCACTCAGGAACCTGCGTGCTCAGGCCAAGAGGCAGAAACCAGCCCACTGACACAACTAGCAAGTAGACAGAACAACTCAGTGGCCGTCTCAGGAGAAATGAAGTCGAGCTTTAAAAATAATTTTTAAATATTCAATGACCCATTAGAGTTTAAATTAGTCCATTTTTTTAGGAGATAAGGGATTAAAACATGAAAAATAGTAAGCAGAGAAACATGTTTAATAAACTAAATAACGGAAACTCTTTGTGGCACCATTTTTTTAGCATACTGCTTTTCAACTTAAGTGAATGTTTTTACAGTCTGAGTCATTTTTAAGGCCACAGATCACGTTCATCTACATTCAGGTCAGTACTGCTGACTCATGTGTAAAAGGCTTGGTCCTCTTGAGAAGAGTATTCTTTGCTCTTTCTCAAGTACTTCTTCATACGTTTCACTTGTCAGGAATCATGCCAGGTGTCAGAGCTACACAGGCATGGGACGCCCGCCCTGCCTGTGGGGACCGACAGTGACCACATGCACGACATTTTCTTACCTTCACTGTCACTCTCTTTACAATGCCATCATCCTGGGCCTTACAGATAATCTGTTTACACTTCATACGGTTTCTCTCTGGGGTTTCTATACACTCGCTAATGATCCTTACTTCAGTTTGCCCATCCTTTTAAAAAATCCTGCCGTGGTTGCTCTTTTTCCTTTCTTTAACTTGTTTTTTCCTTGGGATCTTTCTCTGGTGCTAGCCATCAATCTGACATGAGGAGCGAAATGGATGAGGGTCTACCTGTCTCTGGTTCCTGACGATGGGTTTACCGGTAAGGGTTTCGTTACATCTCATCTTTTCCAAGTTTGTTCTAGCCCATTTATTCTCTAGAGTTTTCCTTTTCTACTAACGAACCATCATGATCATCCACTGAAACATTACTTGTAATAGTGGAGGAAAGAAACTACCAGAAGTAACCTGTATCTGTAGCTGTAGGTAGTTGGTTAAAGAAACTGCGGTATATCCATACAGGAGAATCCTGTCTGTGACTTCAAAAGAATGAGAGGTCTCTTAAAACATTGAACTTAACAAAGCAGAGATTAGAATGGCGGTTACCGAGGCTGGGGGCTGGAGGACATGGGAAGCTGTGGGTCAAAGAGAACAAAGCCTGGTCTATGTGGGATGAACAACTTCTGGAGGTCTCGTGTACGTCACAGTGACCACAGTTAATGGTGTGGCGTATTCTTGAAATTTGCTGAGAAAGTAGATCTTCAGTGTTTTTACCTCACATAAAAAACAGTAACTATGCAAGGTAATGGATATGCTAATTAGCTTGCTTGTGGTAACATTGCATGAGGTGTAGGTGTTACGTGAAAACACCACACTCTGCACCTTATGCACACACAGTTTTTGTCAAGTATACCTCGATCAAGCCGAGGGGGAAATGAGAGGTTTATGTGAGCAAGTACCTATGACATGTGAATGCTATTACTTTGTGTGACATATTTAAAAACACGTATGTGAACGTGTACATATGTATGATGTATATCCGAATACACACACGTAGGGTCGGAAAGCAGAGAGTTTTAGGAGATATGCAGGTGTTAGCAGTGGGGAGTTAGGGTGCAAGTTGGGGGAGGAGCAGGTGAAGGAGGAAACGTCACTTCCTACACTTCTCTATTGATTATTTTGACAACGAATAGATACACTTTTGTAATACAGAAAAGGAGAAACATAATGTTTTCCTAGATGTTTCAACACTATACGTTCTTCTAGAATTGCATACCTGTGGAGTTTTCATTCACTTTGAGGACACACTTATCTCCTCTTTTTTATAGTTTCAAGGAATTAAGGCCCCGCTCTGACAAGTGTGTGCCCCTCCTTCCCTATCTGCTCTTCTCCAGGTTCCCTAGCTCCTGGTATAATGAGCTGTTCAGTTACTTGTAGCTTCCAGGCCAGCTGCCAGCTTTGTAACATTCCGCACTCCCTATTTGCAACCTGTATCATTCTAAAGCTTGGGCATGCATCTCCTGCAGAGCTCCGAAGCATCCTGCGGTGCACAGAGCGCCTGCAGCATTTCACTGGCTCTGCAGAGTGCGTTTCATTTGGGCTCCTCACGCACTGCTCCTGGAAATCTTGGCCACATGATAGGTAGACTTAACCCTGGAAAATCTACCCACTAGGCACTGAAAGGAAGCCAGAGAAGTATTATCCTCACCTTGCAGATCTGGAAACTGAGGCACTGAAAGTTGACTGGGGCCGCCCAGGTCACATGGCAGATTTAAGGTAACAGGTATGTGGGAAAGGTATTGGGTTCAAAGCCCAGACTCCCAAGTACAACTTCTTGCCACATTATACCTTCTTTAGGCACATTTTTTCACTCTTGAAGCCCATTTCCTTGTTGATAAAATAAGGATTATAATACCTGCCTCCCAGATGCTGCTATTACATGAAAGTATGTAATTTTTATCATAAACTATATATGTGTGATATTATATATATATATATATATATATATATATATATATATATATATATATGATAGGAGGACTAACATCCAGAAAATTAGATATGAAGAGTCATAGCACTGAAACTACATATATAATTAGATTTTTATTTGTTTAATTTTCTTATGGCCCAAACACACATTTTAAAATTTTCTTTAAAGCACCTTGGAAGCCATTTCTTTACCTGGAATAGTCTCATTCTTTCGAGTTTTTTCATTTGTCTCTGAGCCCGCTGTATGTCCTCCTCAGAGAAGTATCTGTTCAAATCCTTTGCCCATTTTTTAAATGGGTTGTTTGTCCTCCTGGACTGGAGTCGTGTGAGTTCTTTATCTCTTTTGGAAATCAAGCCCTTGTCTGAGGTATCATTGGCAAATATGTTTTCCCATACAGTTGGTTCCCTTTCCATTTTGTTACTGTTTTCTTTAGCCATGCAGAAGCTTTTTATTTTGATGAAGTTCCATTTATTTATTCTTTCCTTCACATCCCCCTTGCTCTAGGGGACATATCAGTGAAAACACTGCTGCATGGAACATGTATAAAGGACACACGGACGAAGCCAAAGGGGAGTAGGATAGAGGGTGGAAGGTAGGGGTGGGGGGCAGGGGGAATGGTGGGGTGAGAATGGAGACAACTGTACTTGAACAACAATTAAAAAAGTGAAAAAAATAAATTCATGTTTTTTTCTGTACCCTAAATATTTCTCCACATGGGTTTTTAAAGGATCAGGAAAGTATCAGTTCCACGAAGGCAACGATACGCTGCCGGAATGCCGTGCCCGACTGGATAGCACTCTAAAAGCAGATTAAAGTTGTTTCAAATGCTTTAAAGAGGAGGAAAAATCTAATCCCCCAAGGCTTCCGTTAAATCCATATTCCTTAATTTCAGAAAATTGCCCAAGTCTTTTAAAAGGCCCAAATATCATTTTACAGTTTAGAAGTAGTAATGGAGAACATTTCCCAAATTTTAAAACATTCTTCCTTCCTTAGGAAAGGACTCGGTAAAGCTGGGTCTGCCTCAATAAGGAGCCGGCCCGATGGGCAGGGACCTGTCTCTCCTGGGGGTGGCGTGGGGCGCACTCCCCAGGGCCTGAGCCCGGGGTGCATGGCTGACGGCTACCTGGGGAATTCCTTAAAGAAGCAGAGTCAAGCATTTCCCTGTTATTTCTGGGCGAGATTCACACTCTGTCATTGTGTGGAAGAACGCCCAGTCCCTCCACTCTGTAACACTGAAGGAAAGAAAGTATCCAAATGAGAAGAAAAACAAGGCTGGTTTGCAACAGAGGCAAGTGAGACCATTTTCACTGCATCAGAAAACAGCTCTTCTCAAGCTGTCTTCACCTGCCCAGAGAGGCAAACTCTTTTCCTGAAGCCTTTTCTGATTCTTCCATTGCTGAGAAAACAGTTATAAGAACCCAAATGACAACAATAACTGTTATTGAGATTATCTAGGACCCAAGCACCAGGCCAAATGTCCTCCATGCCGTATCTTATTAAATCTGCTCAAGAGTTTTGAAACAGATACTATTATTAGGCCCATTTTACAGACGAGCAGGTTGAGATCTAAAGGGCTTAATTAGGCTGCCAAGTGATGCACAGCTACTTTGTGGTCGGGCAGGCACTCGAACCCAGATCTTTTAACTCTGGAGTCACGTTTCACCAGAATGCTGCACTGCTCCTGGCATTTTACTGGAATTAACAATAGCTGCCTGTGTCCCAGCTAAGTACCCTAAGTGGTTTACATGCTTGGTCTCATTTAAAGCTTCCCAGTATGTTTAAATGGCATAAACTACCTTGACCCTGGAAATACTTTCTGTCCTTTCTCCTTTCTCTCCTATTTCCTTCCCCTTCCTCTTCAGCTCAGAGATGTTAAAAGCATTCCCACTGCATTTTTGCCTCGCCTTCAACCTGGCCTAAAACGCACACTGTGTAGTGAAGAGTGAAAGGTACATCTTTTTGGTGTCTCCACTTTAGCGTGAGGGGAAGTCTCAGTGTCCCTCTCTGCCCTCCGTCTTCAGGACACCTCCCCGGGGACAGTGCCAGAGCGGTGACCTCAGACCACAGCTCGAACGCTGACTACAAGTAATCCAGCTCCAGAGGTGATAGAGTGTCCTTTCTTTAAAAAGGAGATAAAAATAGCCAAGAAACAACACTTTACTTAGTTCTCTGAAAGGCTGGCTTCCTTCCAGGATAGACTTATGTACTTTTTGTACTTGGAGGGAAAAAAGAGATGGGACTTGATCCAAGAATGGTCCTACAAACGAGAGAAACACGGAGCAAGCAGCTGGAGCAGGGCAGCCAAGTGGTACCACCAGCTGCAGGCCCATTAATTAACGCTGCCTGGTATGTAGCAGCGCCAGTGACCTTGATTCTTGTTGAATTCACAGAGATAATTTTTACAGAGCCTCTACTTTTCTCACTGCGGTCTATTTATCCAAGGAGTACCTTGCATATTTCCCCCATCTCTCTCAGCAGTAAATTTATTCTAATTGCAAAGAGATACAGTAAAAGCCTGATTGAACACTTGGCAGTTTATAGAGATTTATTTCTGGGGCTTAAGGGGGTTTTTAGAGTGTGTGACTGGAGCGGGGTTGAGGGGAGCTGGGGGACGGAGCCCAAGAGAAAATGTAGATTTAATAGATCTATAAAATGACCCCACCATAGACAAATGCTTATTCCAAAGAAGCTTAAACAGCCTGACCCAAATCAGGGTCTGTGACAGCCAGCCTGACACAAGGTGTCTGAAGCATCGCATATTTCTCTTTGGGTTTTCAGGTCTCCATATGAAATTTGTTAGTCCCCAGGCAGAGGTGGGAGGGGGAAATCTGTTTTCCAGAGGGAAGAACACATATTTAACTACACATTTCTAAGGACTAAATGCTAGGGAGAGAGACGCAAGTAAACCTCCAACACCTGCCCTTCACATCGCTCTACCTTGCCTGTCACTCCCTTAAAGCTGAATTCTGGATTTTAAGCCTAGGATCCTGGAAGGTAGATCCTGAGGGCCTGCCCTTTGCACTGGGATTTTCTGCCCAAGAACGGGCAGCCTTGAGGAGCTCAGTTATCCCAGGTGCTGCCAGCTGATAATGAAACAGAAGGACACTACCCCCTAACAGCCTTCTGCTCAGAACAGGCTTTGCACGCACACACTGCTGAACTTTTCCACGCAATCCTCTAGGCTTTTGATCCCACGAGTGACATTCATCTTTTTTGCAGCTGCTTTGCAGGTTTTGCTGAGGATGAATTTTAGGACTTTCAACTGTTAAATTGGTTATATTGTAAATCAAGTCAGTGCACTATAATGGAGACGTTTGTTCTGGAGGCAGAGGCTAAAAGGAAACAGTCTAACGTGCATGCTTGGACCAGAGTCTAAATGGGTCAGCAGTTTTAGGGGGTTCTTTGCATGTTTTCTCCCCCCCCCCAGAAATTGGCACAAGAAGACTTTAGGTAAATACTTTTAACTTTTTTATTATAAAGTTTAACACTCATGCAGAAAAAAAAGCAGCTTAACAAGTTGGGTTCAAGTTAACATCCAAGTCAAAAAGCATAATATTGCTAACTCTCCCACCATAGCCTCTCTCTGAGCCACTGAGATCAAAGGCAAAGAAGTGACTCTGTCCTCAGCCAATGAGCGTTAATGTCCAGTCCTGCGGCTGCTTCCAGCAGTGAGCTGAGCTCTTCACTGCACTCCTTGAGCTGAATGTGTAGTGCCATAAGTTGGTCTTTATTCCACACTAGCCTCCCTTTCTGCCATCACTTTCGTGTTCCGACAAACAGTTTTGACCCAGACCTGCTGACCAAAGGTTATATAGGTCATAATACCAGGCCTACCACAAAGAAGTAAGAGGGAGCCTATTGTTTGAATACAGGTTTTCCAGAGGCTGCGGATTCTTCAAGGCATCGGATGGAAACGCAGAGGGTCTAGCTCAGCAGGCAAATAGGAACAGGTGGGAGTCCTTTGGCATTTATAGGGCTTCCTACAGGTCAGTGCAGCTCAGAAGCATTGGCCAACAGATGGACAGGAGCTGTTCAAGCTGTTCAGCCTTCAAGACTCACCTCAAATGCTGTTTCTTCCGTGAACTCTGACCTTTGAATCCCAGTAGCATTTTATTTGAGCCTTTCTTGGGACACTTTTTAAATTCAGGCACAAACTGAAGTTCATGTGCCTTTTCTTAACCCCTTCCCATCCCCACCGCTGTTCTTACACTCTCTCAGGAAAACTCTGGTGTCTAACTCAGCGTAGCCTGATGTGTAGGTCCTGTCATAGCAACCAAATGTAGCAGGTGCTTCATGAGTATTTGTTGAAGCCTACTGGCCAGTCTTCTGCGGGTTTCATAAACCATTGGTTCTAAAAGACGCTCCCTTCAAAACGTGCTTTATGGCCAAACCCTCTTCAGAACACTGTGTGCGTGTGGCACTCTCTCTCCTTTTTGGAGATCCACAGTTTCATTTGTTTAAACTCAGCACTTCCCAAAATTATTTGACCAGAAAACAATCCCTTCTACCTTTTGCTCCATGAATATCCCAAGAGACTGCTGTTTCTAAAAATATATATTTTAGAATACTACAGAAGACGTGACTCATTTGAGTGCCCAAGCCCTAGCGTCAACATTCTTGGGTCGTGCTTCTATTAACAGCCAACCGCATAATTCATTTTAAGGCATTGATCTTCGGGTGCCTTGTTTGTGACATCATAAGCAGGCAGCCCCTTCTAACTCTGAAGTTCCATGAATTAAAGGGCATTCCACACATATTGAATTCCTCCTATATGGTGGGGTTGCAAGGCGCGGGCATTTAATGGTGAGCACGATTGGCACAGTCACTGCTTTCGTGGAGCTACCCGCTGGGAAGGTTTTCCCGGCCTCACTGTTAGGACATCATTTTTTATTTACAGAATCAATTTTTTTTTCTAGTTGTAGACTGGTAATTTACTGTCTCATTTATTATGAGTATCGGGTAGGGTACATCTTTAGAATCTAAACTTGTGACCTATCTAGGCTTATGAGTCTGTTTCACTTAGGGGCTCTGTTTGAGCATCACACATTTAACATGATCGCTTCGGTGGATCTAGTTTCTGAGTTTTCATATTTGGCTGTTTTTGTTTTGATTCCATTTTCTGTAGTTTAGAAGGCCAATTCTAATGATATGGAGTCAACTGAACACTATTGTACGTAGACACTGTTCTAAGTACTTTATACGTTTTATCTCATTTAATCTCCATAACAACCACAGGAGCCACATACTAGTACTATTCCCACTTTACAGAGGTTAAGTAATTTGTCCAGCATCACACAGCTGGTGAAGCTGGGCTTTGACCCCAGGCAACGTGGATCCTGAGTCTGCTCCCTGAACTCTAACACTAAACTGCCACTATTCTTCATAGTCAAAGATTTTCCAGTAGGTTTTCAGTTGGAAGTTTAGTGGTTAACAGCTCTGAAGAGCTGAACAATCATGTGGGATTTAAAAATGTCTAAATCTAGCCAGGTAATGTGCTGAGGAGGTAATGAAAAATTAAAAGCTCTTCTGTTTTTTGGCTGAGCACTAATCTTTGTGGTTATGAATACATCCACGCGCCAGAGAATACTGCACTTTAGATAATAAGTTAACATAAAATTGTTGGTGCAGGTTTCAACCTGACAGCCCTGTGTGCCTGATGTGTTTTCTGAAAGTAATTTTAAAGATAAGCCTTTACTCTCCGATCTGAAATAGGCTCTTTAAAGATTTCAAACACCATACAGTATTTATGTAATGGTACCATTTATGTGGAGAAAAGCTATATTTTTATGAGTAGAGGAGTATTTCAATCATAAAACATTGCATTGTCACAAAATGAAACAGAATACAATCGAGAAATGCCAGCCACGCAATGTCAGTGAGAAATCTTGGCATTTAGTTTTAGAAGGCACTTTGCATGGAAATGCATAAAATATAAACAGGGTACTTTATCTAGGATATGACAAGAAACTTCAAGATTGTAATGTGCATTAAGTTAACATTCCAAACCTGTCCTTTCAAGTTGTCAGCCAAGAATTTGTTTTTATAATTTCTTTGCAGTTGGCAAACATCTAGACTCTACTTGAGGTATCAGTTTTCACGCTTACGGTCCCAGCCTCATTGTGTGCAACTGGCCGCGCAACCTTGACTCCATCACTCGCCTCCACCCGAGCCCAGCGGAAGGGGCTGGATCTCTCAGGCCCTGCCCATTTTACAGTTCTGTGGTGCTGGCCTATGAATCATGACATAAACGCCAGAAAAAGTGCTTGCTAGAGGGAACGGAATGATAAAAAGTGGGCTATGTAAGCATTTTCAAGCGATCGATCTTACCGCCAGCTATAGAGAAGGTAGGCCACGGCAGCCAGGGTCTACCAGCGATGCACTTGGTGTGGGTGCAGGGAGCAGCTGCTGTGCTCGGTTCCTCACCAAGCGCCTTCTGCAGTTCACGGAAACTGTCCGTCCATGGGCTTCCTGGACCTCCCAGCGTGAATGGGGCCTGAGAGATTCCGGGCAAAATAAGCTGTGATCACAACCACCATGGAATGTGAGACGACTCTGTACAATCCCCTGAGCTGCAGGGAGGTGTGGACCCGGGGACACACTGCCCAGTTCCCCCATTCCAGGCTGAAGTACTTGTGTTCCAGCTGCTGGGAGGGTTGACTGCTGACCGTTCTTCAGGGAGATCGTCTCTGGAGTGAACCTTTGTGGCTGAAAAGACCTGTTTTGCCCAAAGCCACATCCCCTTCTGGGGAAGCCTAAGTGAATGACTGCACATTGCGTGGAGGGGCTGGTTATCAGTCGGCCCTTGCCTCTCAGTGGGGTCCAGCTCTGAAGAGCCCAGTACTAGAGCTGAGTGGGCTGGGGCCTTTGCTACAGCCCCATCTACTGCATCACAGTGCAGCTTCTCCCTGTGCCCACAGATGGCGCCCTTGAGCCCACCCCCATAAACTTCCGGCTCTGAGATCTCTGCCTCCACTGTAGACCCCAGGGAACCCAGACCTGCCGCAGAGACTTGAAGACCTGAGTTTGAATTGGGGCTCTGCTTATTTCTAACTCTGGGTCTAGGAGTAAATTTCCTCTTCAGTAAAATGATGATAATAAAAAATACCTCATGGAATTGTTTATTACAAGGACATGAAATGAATCCAAAGCACACAGTAAATGATTAATAGCAATAATTTACCATTTATTGAGCACTTACTATGGGCCAGGCACTATTGCATGTACTTTAGCACATGGGAACTCTCTGAGGAAGATAGTATCCCTATTTTACAGATGAGAAATCTGAGACACAGAGAAGTTAACTTCCCCAAAGCCACACAGCTAATAAAACTCAGAATTCAAACCCAGACAGCTGGACTACAGAACCAGCAAACTTAGCTAACACTCTGCTGCCTCCCTTTGATAAAAGAAAATGTTTTTAATTTTTGATGAGGATAAACTTTTAAAAATTTTGGATGCTGATAAATAAAACCCCAATAATGTCACTTCATTCCAGAAGTACCTTTAAAGCAAGGCAATTATAAAAGAAAAAAAATTTCAAAGAATTCCCATGCTATTGTTTATATTTTTGTGTTGCTATAGATTATGCTTATTTTTGCCTCTGATCAACCCATATTTACGAGAGTAAGTGAAATTGTTGGAGGGACAGGGAACTAATCTGAGGTGACAGTGTTTGCTGCATGAGATCATTTATTTTTGTTGTTTGTTTCTCTTTTGATGAAACGTGTACTGAGTTTCTATTTTAATGAAACATGTATTAAGTACAAGGTCAAAGACTAAATAAGACAATGCCATGTTTCACGATTAGGTAGTAATTTTGTATGCTAAGGAGGTTTAGGTAACATCGTATTTCCTCCCGCTTGCCACTTCTCCCTCCCCTGGGTCATGGGGAAGTACTGTACACCAGAGGAGGGGTGCTGGGACACAGGCCCCCGCTCCGCGCACCCACCCCCCCCGCCACCGTCCCTCATTTACAGTGCGTGGTTGTGTTCGCTTCAGACTAGCTGTCTGTTAGCATGTGGTGGAAGGCATTTGCTTCACATTTCACTTCTAATTGGAACAGATATATAGTACAATTTTTATCTTCGGGCACAATGTGTTAACGGTGCTTGCTTGGGCCCCTGCTGCACTTTTAAAGTCAGGGAAGTCTTTTTCTTTTTATTTTATTTTAATGATTGTTCAAGTACAGTTTTCTCTAAAGTCAGGGAAGTCTTTTTCACTCATTAACACACACGGCTGCTAAGAGATTTTATGATTTGCAAACAAAGTGGTTTTTCATCTTCTGCTATTAGATAACAAGGTATAAGAGTGTTCCTTCTATGCCAAATAAATTAAACATCTGAATAATTTACAGCTCCAGGTACGTTTGCCAGACTAGCATAACTGAGTAAAGTCAACAGATTAAATGTTCCCTTGGCAATCAGCGAAGGTATGAGACGCAGCACCTGGGCCGCCTCACTGGGTCTTGTTATTAAATCACAGGCGAGAGCTCGGCATCCAGGGTCCCAGGTGACAGGTAGGAGCTGACTATGGAGGACAGAGCTTTTGTTCCCTTAAATGTCATGGCCGTTAGCGCCCATGACCTTAGGAAGCGGAGCACTCTTAGAGCAATAAGACAGAGAAAGGGAAGGACGGAGGGGAGGAGGAAGAGAGACAAGAGACAGGCATGGGTGGGGGGCTGCATATTTCGGTGAGTTATCTGTATGTCACTAAATTGGGAATCCATCCCAATTCACTATTCTGTTTGAAACATTGAAAGCAGAAACCTAATAAAAGGAGACTGTGTATATTTGCACAATCTTAGAGCAAAAGTTAAAAAAGAGTTAGGGAATATTTTGTATATAGAACCACTATTTATCCCCATCAAGGTCAAAACAAGAACTGGCTAGAGAAATAAATAATATTTCCCTCTTTCTAATTTCTAGGTTTTGCCCAGCACCTGCTCTGACCTGGAGAAGGAAGGTTTGGTCTACAGAGCGGATGGCAGCAACAGAAACATGGGACCGCAGGATCCAGGATGTTATCTGTAACATTGCAGCTTACGGTACTTCTTGGGGAGGTTCTAAGTGCCAGAAATCAGTCATCTCACTGTTTAAAAATGGGATTTATTCATCAAAACACGGTTGTAAATTTGCACTCTTAACGATTGGAGGGCTCAGATGATCCGTGGAAATCTGGGGGGAAGGCAGCGAACATACACTCAGTCAGTGGAAATCCCACTTCAGAGCATGTTCATTGCACCCAGTAGACAAGCAGGAGCCCATCTAAAAAACAAATGCCTCTTCCCCCTCCCCAAAAGTCTCCTAGAAATCTAAGTGCTGCAAAGAAAATGTGAAAGGCAGAACTATGCTTATACTTCTTAACTAGAATTGGCACAGCTTCTCCGGAGATGAATGGGGTAGGAGAAAAGGACAAAACAAAGCATCCCAGGTGTCACCTCTGGTTCGGGTAGTTACTAGGTGTCTGCTCCCACGACGGTCCCGCTGGGGAGGTGCGAGGCTTGAAGAGACTGAGGACAAGGGTGGCAGTGATTATTCATAGATTATTCACAGAGTGCCTGACCGACAGAGCACCTCCAGTTAAGGTAAAACCATTACGTTGGGTTCATTGCTGAATTCTCATGGGACACACTGACCTTTACATTTGCATTTAGGAATAAAGGGCACA
Source organism: Tonatia bakeri (assembly GCA_004024845.1). Lineage (NCBI taxonomy): Eukaryota > Metazoa > Chordata > Mammalia > Chiroptera > Phyllostomidae > Tonatia > Tonatia bakeri. Next base: position 138,387 of record PVIA01001084.1, on the reverse strand, counting down.
AGAGAAGCTTCCCATGTCTTGTTTGTGAATCTGACCTTGAAAATGTCCACAGGCTATTGTTGTCATGTTGAGTCTGCAGCCAGGAAGGCAGAAATCACTGCAGCAAAGCAGGTGTGAACATCCCCCTATTTGAGAGGCAGCTTTCTTTGAAGCTGGAAAATCAAGGACACTGGTACCTTCAAGGAAACAAGGATATAATTATCACAATACCCAACTGGCCGGTGACCTTCCATTCCTCAGGCCTGCCCTACTCCCTTCCCTGGCACCAGCCCAGGTCCTCACAGACTGAGCTCTGTGTCCCAGACCGATCACAAGGAGGAGCAACCCACTCACACGCCCTTTGAAAGCGTCCGTAATCTCTTTCTACTACGCTGCTTCTGCTGACATAAATCCGCCAGCCCTGGGGGCCTCTGAACCCCCCACAAAAGGAGGCCCGTCAGGCCAAGTGGAGTCTGAGCTGCTAAGATGTAGAATTTATGCTTCCTTTCACCTGGGCCGCCCATGGCCTCTACTCCACTCTGTTCTTGAAGGTTAGAGCAAAACCTCCCAGCTCCTTGCCAAGTCTGCCATCATCACCTCGGTCACAGAAGCAGACTTCTCAAGGCCACTGGAAGCTAATCACAGTGACTCTCAACTTCATTATTCTATTTGAAACGCTGAAAGCAGAAGCTTGATAAAATGAGTTCAGAACAACAAAAAGAGCTATAAATTATCATTTGAAAGGGGTGGCTAAAGAACTCATCTACTGGAAATATCCAGGGGCTGCTTCTCAGTCACAGCAACAATCCTGTACCGGGTTTCCTTCCCTTCACTGTGCAAGAGCCTTGACTATCTTCTCTTAGTGCACACTCCTTTCTGCTTCCAGGAGTCAAGTGTCCGGAGTTAGGAGCCAAACAACACTCCCTACCCAATCCCTTCCACACACACACACACACCTTTAGCAGATAAAACCTACCCCAATGTTTTTTTAACATTAACTTGAGGATATATGTATTAATTTTGGAGAGAGAGGACGGGAGAGAGAAATAGAAACATTGATTTGAGAGAGAAACATTGATCAGTGGACTCTCGTATGCGCCCTGACCAGGGATCGAACTCACAACATTTTGATGTACGGGACGACGCTCCAACCAACTGAACCACCTGGCAAGGGCCCCAGTGTTTTGTTTTGTTTTTTTAATTAGAATAATATTCAGATGCGTCATGGGAAATAGGCAGTCTATAATAGTAGATCATGACAATCCAGCAGATCATAGTGTAAGCTTCTTGAGGGGACGGCCACATCTGACTCATCTTTCCATCTCCACAGCAGAAACACCAGGAGCTCCATAAACATCTGCGAATTGATGAAATGAAGAAAAATATAAATAGTGAGCGATGATCTTAGAATTCGCTAGTCAAAGTTAACTTACAACTTGAGCATTTGTAGCTCATCATCTAAGAACCCACATCTGAGGGGCTGAATGAACAGTCAAGATTTTAATAGGAGTTATTGCCTCATGTGATAACTATAAAATATATGGGCTAAAAATAGAGTGAGCAAACAGGAATCAACCAGTGATGTTTACCGAGGACAGTAGACGCAGGTTTGAAATGTTGAAGACTTGGAAGAATCTATAAAGATCTATATGCCCCTGACCTAAGTATATAAATGATTTCCTTTCTTTCATTTTTTTGGAATATTTTATTAATTTATTTTTGGAGAGAGGGAAAGGGAGAAAGAAAGAGGGAGCGGAACATCAACATGTAAGAGAAACATCCACTGGTTGCCTCTCGCACACTCCCAATTGGGACCTGGCCTGCAACCCAAGCATGTGCCCTGACTGGGAAACCAGTGACCTTTGGGTTCACAGACTGGCACTCACTCCACTGAGCCACACCAGCCAGGGCTCTCAATGATGCTCTTGATTGTTTCATTCATTTTCATGATAAGCTTTCAAAACATGAGGGGAAGGGAGGAAGGAAGAATTAAAGAAAGGAAGGCCAGGTACAAAGTGCTGATCAGGAAATAATCGATAGCCTTCACTTTATTCCTTCTATCCAGTGGCACAGGCTCTCCTGAGAACCCTCCATCATGCATGTTTAAATGAATTTATTCCACAATTTCAAGGAGCTGAAAACCCCACAATCCAGTTTGATATAAGGTCATCTGAAATGCTATAGTCGGGCCGTTCACAGCGCAGCAAGCCTCAGACGAGTTCACCAGGAACACATTCCAGAAGTTTTACTCTCTTTGATACAACTTTCAAAGCTTAGGGACAAGAAAAATCACAGTTACTGTTTATTGAGCACTTGCTATATGCCAGACATCTTCCTCAAGAACTTTTCATGCATTTTCTTGGCTGACTCTCACCACAGACAGCCTCCGTCTCCAGATGAGGAGACAGATGTTAAGGAGGTAACATACGAGAGCCGCAGGAATGGGCAGAGTCAAGATACAAATCCACACCTGTCAGCCTCCACGCTGAAACTCGTAAGAACCCACAGCCGATGTCTCCACAGCATCGTTTTTCTCTCGACTCACTCTTCATGGATTAGTCGTAAAATCTTCAAGTCAGCAAGCATTCGGTGGGAAAATATTAGCACATAAAGGGAGAGAAGGGGTATGAAGGGAGTATATGAAACAGTCCTTGCCTACAAGGACATGCTGTCTTCTTGGAGAGACAGGAGAGGAAATAGTCTGTGAACAGTCCCGGCCGTACAGAGTGCTAAAGGAAAGTTAAACCATGCATCGGAATGAATGGCACAGCCAATAAACACAAGGATGACCAGGAAGCAGAAAGAGGAAATATTGGATGGTCTCACTAAAGTCTCATGAAGAAGCTGAGATTTGATAGGACTGCTATAGGATCTGAACAGAGAGAGACAGGAGCAAAGGTTGTTGGCTCAGTTCCTGGCCACCTGGGCTGCCAGGCCTGAGTCCGTTCAGGCTGCAGACCATGGAGCAGAGCTTGGCCAGGAAAGAGCACCCAGGGTAACACCAACACCACCAGAAGCCAGAAGCACCACCCTCGAGGCATCCATATAAAGGCACCAGGCCAAAGGTAACAGGCAAGAACAAGACAAAAGGTAAGAACCAGAGAGCTCAGTTCAAGGCCAGAGAATGGGGGAGGGAGGCAGAAATGGAGTCTGGAGGATTTCCTCCAACTGCTTCATTCCAAAGACAGACAATCCTATGAGTTAAGACCAAAGGGTAGCAATGACAACAGTTTTAAAAAAAGGTCAGATTGGCCTGTGTATATTTAGAAGGTGTAGCCAATAGCATCTCCCAGAATACTGAACAGGGGTGCGAGGAAAACAAAACAAAAACACAGGAGACAAGAGAAGCCCTGAGGTCTTGGCTCCAGTTTAGCGAGGAACAGGAGTCATCACAGACGGCGACAGAGGTGCAGGAGGAGTGAAGCAGTCTGGGCGGCAGGTGAAAATCAGTCTCAGAGCCCATGCTTTAGCAAATATCTTAAGAACTTGGCATTTGGGGGTGGGAGAAACAACTTTCCAGAAATAACAAGAATTTTTAAAACATGATTAGAAAAATCTCAAAACTGAGTTTGCATTACGACTTTCAAACTCCTAATCCTCCCAAGCTTTCTGATTGTCTGGGTCCTTTTCCAACCCTTACTGCTCCCCTCTCCTACTTCAGATAGAATCCGTATGTATCCAAGCTGGTTCTGGCAGGACAACATGGGGCCATCCTTCCCCGTGACAATAAATGTCCCTTTTCACAGTGACTTTACAGAAACAGTGTTTCTCTTCTTGTTGACACTCGGGTAGGACCGCCACAAACTCAAGCACCTTCCTACTCTGCAGTTTGCTGGGCTACTGGCTGCCTTGGACCTCTTGGCCATTTCCGAGTTTTTCTCAGTTGACAAAAGAGGAAGACTGCAGGTCAACATCATCATTCAATAACCCTGCAATGCATTAGGATTCATTCAGTGGTCTTATCACTAACGTTTCCTTATCTTGGTTATAAGTCAGGGCCACTGTGATTTTTTAAGACAGCATATGAGAGGGGAGAGGCAGTTGATCATTGTAGGAATCAAAGACTGAGCTAGACGTAAGAGCAGATGTCTTTTTTCATGGACGCAGGAAGTTTCATTGGCTCACATCCTCACCAATCATTTCTAGGTGGTGGCTATGAGATTTGGATTCCACAACATGTATCGATCTATAAGGAGAAATTAAGTGCTCCTGTTTATGTTCATTCATTTAATCCTCACATCAATAGGGAGAGGTGGTATGATCTTATGTTAGAGCGAGGGCAGGGGGAGGTTCAGAGATAGACTGACAACCTGCCTAACCCCACAACGCCTGTGAGCAGCAGGAACAGGGCTTTCAAAACAGGTCTCTAAGGGCTCTTACCATCATGCCACACTTATGCCTCATAATATGAGCAAATAATGAAAGGTTTAAGGCAAAACTAGCTAGTCTCTAAGCCCCATGAGAGCCAAAGATGACATGTCTTCTTTTGAAAAAGAAAACGCGTGTGCGGGATAAATTTCACCTTTCACTATTGAGATCACATGCTTAGTTATCAGGAGAAGGTGGGTAAACACTTGATTCAAATGCCTAAAAGACGAGATATCGGAGACAGGAATTTCCCTTTTTTCCATTTGCTCAAGAGTGTCCAAATTCCCAAATTCACAACTGTAACACACGTGTGTGTGTGTGTGTGTGCGCGTGCGAGAGAGAGAGAGAGAGAGAGAGAGAGAGAGAGAGAGAACTAATAAATGCTTACTCTGGGTAGGTACTCTGTTAAGTGCTTTCCGTACATGGTTTCTCTTCATCTTTGCATCAGTCGTGTGAGGCAAATACTACTATCTCCTGTATTTGACAGGTGAAGAAACTCAGCATCTTTCAGACGAAGGTTTGTGTGCTTACCTGCAGTGCACAAAGCCGAGGAGAGGCAGCCCAAGATTCCAGCCCAGGCGGATCCGAGTGACTCTCCACTTCCTCTGAAGCTCAGTGCACAGCATTTGTAAACAGCGCCCCCGTTGGGTGGCTACTCTCAAACTTCAACCCCGGGCACGTAAGCTGAGGGCTTTCAGGCTGACGCCTTGGCATTTTTGACTCAATTACGAAAGTAAGCACATTCTCTGGGCCCAGCAATTTCATTTCTAGGAATTTTCCCTAAGAAAACAATAGGTATATGTATACAAAGATTAATGTGCAAGTAAGTTTTATATGTTGTTATTTTAGTTACTTATCACTAAGTCACTAATACTGTTACCAAGTTATTGGACTCACGTGTCAAACGGGAGCTAGACCAGACGCATCACAGTACGTCCACACTGGAACTGTGATGAGGCCGCTGAAAACCATGTTGGAGAAGAATATCTGATAACATGGGACAGTCCTATGATACATCGAGTGATCAGAAGCAGGTGCTATCCCAATTGTGTAGTATACCTGCAGGGTGTATAATATCTGTTGAAAAAAAATACTAAAAAAAAAGTCTAAACTTTGAGGAAAACATGACCTCATTTAATGTGGCTCAAGGCTGACAAGAAGCCTCTTTAGCCAGAGGGTTAATACAGGGTCTTTGTGAGGCTCTGTAACCATCACCGAGTCTTCCTGTGGCTCGTGGAGCAAGGTCCAGACTTCGAGCTTAGGCTGAGAGACCTTAATGACTCTGGTCATCCTCTGACCATCTATCCAGCATCTTCTGCTTTGCTCACTCTGCTTCACCCACACAGGCCATTGTTACATCCCAGATTATACCTGCTCAACCCTACTGCTTTGTAGGGCCTTTGCACATGCTGTTCCTTCTGCCTGGAATGCTTTCCTCCTGCTTTTCATTGCTGGCTTCTTTCTCTCAGCTTACACACCACTCTTCGGGGGGTCCTTCCTGTACTACCTAATGTAAAGTAGGCATCCCCTTTTATTCTCCTGCCCAGCACCCTGTTCTTTTTCTATTTTAGTGCATATGATAATTTATAATTATGTATTTATGTTTTTTCACTTGTTCACTGTCTGCCTTTTCAGAAAGCTAAGCCCTGTGTGGGTAAGATCCCACAGTTGGCTACTCAGGTGGGCACTCAATAAAGACTTGCTGAATGAGTAAATAAAGGAACAAAGTTAAAACAAAGTTACTAGACACCGACTGTGTGCCCAGCAAAGTGCCGTGGAATGTTAGACGCAGACTAGACAGCAGGTAACCAATGTAAATCTGTGTAACACACAGGCAACAAGAATCCATGCAAGGGAGTGCTTCGCTTACTTATGAACCATTTCCTAAGAATGGCTCATTGCATCTTAACTGTGTCCTGCATCCTAGAAGTAATATGAACTGGACAGAAGCATCACTGAGCACAGGTCTCCTACTTTTCTGAAGGATCTAGGGCCAAGTGCACAGGCTGATGTGGAGTCCACCTGCAATGCTTTGCACGTCCTCACAGCCTCATTTGCCCCGTGCAGTCCCTCAGAATCTGCCTTCCAGGGGAAAGGACCTGCCGAACTGCAGTCTGAGGGCTTGTCCAGGATCCTCAGGGCCATGGATCACAAGTAGAAATCGTCATGTCTCCTGAAGAACCACACGAAATACGAAAATGGTGGCCAAAAAAAAAAATCACTTTTGTGTACAAAAGAGAAATCTTCATACATAAAATTTTGTAGGAGGCTTAAGAACAATTATAAGAAAAAATAAAACACAATTCTACACATTAACTTAATTTTCCCCTTGCAGATTGGAAAATGGCCACCCTCCTCTGACTCCAGAAGCAGAACACGCAGGGCTAGCTGAGGCCCATCAGTATTCCCAGGCCATGTCGTCTGCTGACATGAAACTGAGTTTGCAGTGGGGGCTGGGGATGGCATAAATATTTTCCATGCCCTATTCAAATAGCAACTTCTATCTGCTACCATGCTATCAATTTTTCCAACCGTTGATTGCAGATTCACCTCATAAATCAATCTGTACAAGAGGTCAGAAGCCAACCACAGCCAATTAAAGCCTCTCAGCAATAATTCATCCAAGATCTGAGTCAGGATTTTTTTTTACAAGTCCTAGGAGGCTCTTGTTTATTCTAATCAGATCAGTAGAGGAAGAGCTAAATTGGGTAGAACCCGCATTTTTCTCTTATCCCAGAACATAAGCTCAGATGTTGTTACAAGGAAAGGAAGAGGAAAAGGAGCAGGCGAGGAGGAAAGAGTGGGCTGAAGAGTGAGAACACTTTCTCCACGTGAAGCAGTGTCACGGAGGTTCTCTCGAGGCTACGCCTGCTTCTAAGGCTTCTGCCTGCAGCACCGAGTCCGGTCAGAGCGGCGTCACAAATAATACAACGCAGCCGCTCTTCAGTGAGTGCCTGTGACCCTCGCCCTGCGAAGACGGAAGTAAACCAGTATGTATGACGCTCCTTAGCAGACTTCAGACTAGGAAAAATTACCCAGGTGTGAGAAAGTGCTGGGAAAACACGGAGACTATACAGCATAGACTTTATCAATCTATAACTACACACATTAATATACTGTAAGTACACAACTGTAACTATATGTTTACCGCAGACCTGTGCTGGAAGCTGAGTGAACGTGGACAAATTCCCTAGCTTTCTAACCTTCTGTTTCCTATCTGTTAGACGGGTACTAATACCAGCACCAATGGGTGTGTGGTAGATGAAATGAGGTGTCTGCAAAGCACTCACGTGCCCTCTGGCCCCTGGAGTGCCCGCTCAGTACTGGCTACGACCAAACACGATGCCAGTCGAGAGGCCCTGCGGCAGGACCCCCTAGTTATCCGCTCGTTCGGTGTCAAGATGCTCCCTGCTGCCCCAGCTCCGGCCAGACTCTTGACTGATCACTGGCGGGGCCTGCAATGACCTCTGCTGGAGGTCGGGCCTGAAGAACTGCAGGCTCCCGCAGGCCGGTTGCTCAGGGCGGTGGCCTCAGCCTCCTACGTGCACGGCAGAGCAGAGCCTGGGCGGCCTGTGTCTGTTGGAGGGGCTCGGTGCCACCCCAAAACACTCCCGCCTGATTAACAAGGCTCTGGTTTAACCCCTCTCGCACGACCAAACCTCCCAGCTACTTTTTACAATGAAGTGCTTTATTTTCTAATCATAAATGCACAAATAAATACTTATCGTAACAGTTTGCAGATTTGAAGTGTATAAAGAAAAAAAAAACAGACTTCCTATTTCCACCCTCTTTTGTTCCCACCCACTACCTGCATCCTGAAGTGACCAATGGCAATTGTTCTGTGAATATCTTCCCATGACTTGTAAATACCAAGGGGGACCCCAAAAATCCAGGAATTTATTTATAAAAAATGTGCATCTATTCTTACATGTTTAAACTTCAGTCACCTTCAAAGTACCCTCCATTTGATTGAGACTTTTTTCCCACTGCTCAAAACATTTTTTGAACTCATTGATTTTGATGCCTTTTAGTGCATCTGCCATTTCTCGTTTCACCTCTTCCACATGGCAAAACATTTCCCTGTGAGGACTTTTTTTCATGGGGGAAACAAAAAAAGTCACTTGGTGTGAGATCGGGTGAATAGGGAGGATGGGGCACAGGGGTCATGCAGTTTTCAAAAACTGCTGAACACTCAGTGCAGTGTGGGCGAGTATGCTCATAAATCACCCATCATGAAATGGGCAAACGCCATTGAAAGAGTCTTCACAAAAATTCACTGAAGCTGGATGCAGCCTCTCACAACTGCACCAGCTGGTACACTGATACAGATGGGTTCCTAGAACACTCACCTAGCGGGGAAGCCTGTATGACAAGAGGCCCGTCCTCCAGAAAATAATTCTGTTTTTTGAGGGTCCCCCTTTACACTTAAAAAACACATTTAAAGCATCTGTACAAGCACATATCATCAAATAGATATATGATAAATATTATTTCACAACTAACTTGCTTTCTTTTCTCCCACAGCCCAAAATCGTGTGGACACCTTTCCCAAGTGTTATTTAGAAACTCTAGACAAAACTGTGAGGTCTTCACCCAGGTTCTGCAGGACACTCAGCAAAGTACATGGAAACGTCAGCTTTGTCTTCCTTGTTGTCATCTTTCAGATTTCGCCCAAGGAGCCGAAGCTTGGGCTCCAAAACCTGCTTTGGGATGAAGAAACTGTGACCCAAGACTCAAAACTGTTTTATTTATTTCTCCGTAAAAGCAGAGTAGCTGTGGCTATTTATGGCCAATTTTTCTTTCCTAGGAAATTCTCTTTGTCTTTAGATTTTGCCTCGATTTTGAGACAAGAGCCAAGGAAAGCTGACAGCGAGAGAGACTGTCTCCCTCTCAGAGGTCTCTCTGCAGCTCCCGATGCCGCACAGTCCTATCAGAGGATGAGGGCGTGGTGTGAGTGCTTGTGCACACAAATCGTGTCCACTCCGTGGTGATGCTGTATGGGGTGGCCCGGCCCTCAACCACACCAGCCAGGAGCACAGAGCCCCTCAGAAAACACGTCACAATAAACACGGTGCACCCAAGGCCCTTAGCACTTCAGTGAAACTGAATGAGACCAAGGGTAAAGTTAGAACTCATCATGTCCTAGACAATTCTGGAGAAAATGAACATGAAGCCAAATCCTGTCCCACACCGTGGGAAATGTGAAAATTCACAGTGGTCGTGCCCAGCCCTACCATTCCCTTTTGTTCTGTGTTCACCGCCAGCATCACCAACTAGAGACAGGGATGTTCTTGGGATGAAGTCCTCAGGTGCCTGCCTCAACTCTGCTGGGAAGACAAGAGACCAACACACCCTCCCATCCACCCTGTGTCGGGGCAAGAACATAAATAAAGAGACGCAGCTGAGTGAATCGAGATAAGAGCGAAGAAAAAGTAATGTGTCTAGGGAGAGAAAAGGGTGCTCTGACACCAAGCTTAAGCCCCTAAATCCTGCCTAGTACTAACAAGGATAAGGGGTCTCCTTCCAGGTGGAAACAGAACAGCCCTCGTGGAGTTATTTATCACTCGCCCACCATGTTTATTATTGTTTGAGAGCCAGAGAAAGTGGCTGTGTTCACGGCAGGTGAAAGGGAAATCCGAACCCTGCACGCAGGATCCGGGAGACTCCTGGAGCCTGCTGGAGGCTCGACAGCAGAAACCACGGGGCATGGGGACCCCCGCCGACAGACACGCGGCTCCTCTAATCGCCGCGTGCACGCGTCTATCGCTGGACTGTGAGCTTCTCGAAGACAGGGGGCGTTTCATTCCCTGCACGTCGGCTCCCAGTCGTCCTTTCGCAGGAAATGAGATTCATGAAGCCGGAGCTCCATAAATACTTGTGAAGCGGACTCAATCAGACAACAGAATCTGTTCTGATTGTCAGTAAAAACAACTTAATCTCCAGCTGATACTATTCAGAGTCTAGTACAGGAGGGACCGATTAGCCAGCACACGGGGAAGAGACAAGCAGAAGTTACAGGAGGTGCTGCTTCCAACTTTCCCAGCAGATTAAGTAGAAGAACTATTATCATTCCTAAAATGAGTGACTCCATTCATTAAAACGTATTTTTTTATTTTCTCACTAAAATTTTTACCATGGTGGTCAACTCCCCTCCCCCTCTTCATTTTAGACATGAGGCTCAAAATTGAAAAAAAAGGAATATATGCCAATCCCCTGGCACAGTGCCTGGTATATGCTCGAAAATGCTGATTTTCTTCCTTCTTCTTTTTGTGGACTTGAATTCATCAAAGTTGGAGCAAACTGAGGCAGATTGTTTCCTAAGAGCACAATCTGGCAGGAGAAGGAAAGGTGAGAGCCAGGAGGGGATTCAGTGAGGAACATGGGAAAGGTACTATTCCGGTGAAGACTGGAGTGAGCTAGCAAAACAGAACACATGGTACCAAGGCCACTTGATGCTGAGAAGCCAGACTGAACACATTCAGGAGAACCCTAACTCAGAGTCTCCTCAGTGAGAACAGGAAATGGAAGAAAAACTTCTCAGACTCTCAAATGTGTGTCCTCTCTCTCTCTCTCTCTCTCTCTCTCTCTCTCTCTCCACACACACACACACATATGTAGGGGTGTGTGTGTGTAAGGATAGGAAAATGTATTATGGGTAACTGTCTTCTTACTAACTTAACGTCTCATATGCTCATTACTCATTTTTTAGAAATCTTTGACAAATTTGGCATTTTCAAATTTGTGCAAAACTCAGGTGTAGGGCCACTACAAATGAATAACATCACTGCACTAAAAAGGAACATAAAAGGAACTGGCTTAAATAATGATGGTAAACTGTGTCTCAACTAGATATCATCAGGCTAAAAACAAAAAGAACTAGCTGCAAATCCTTTATTCTATTTAGCAAGTGTGTTTCTCATGAAATGTTTACTAAAGCATTTATATAAATGCTTTATATAAATATTTATATAAACCACTTACTAAAGCAAATATATAAATATGTTATAGATAATCACGGCCTGGTTTCTCTCTGTTGATGAAAGAAGTTACAAATAAGAAAAGGAAGAAGGTTAAAATCAACCCTGTTTTACTGGATTAGAATCCAAGCTACCATTATAAACTCATAATGTCATGTATGCATGTATGTGTGTGTGTGTATATAGATACACACACAAACAACAGATAGGTACATACAGAAAGATACATATGGAAATACAGTTGGGTAGAGACCGTACTAATGGGTGTATGTGCATGGTTCATAGATACATTAGTTCCTAGATCTGTCTGCTGATAGGGCCTCGAAACAATGATACCCAGCCTCAACGAGCACACCTCGTACCCAGATCTTGGTTTCTAACCACCATTCTCCAGTAAAAGCAGCCAGGGCTCCTTGGAGAAGTGCAAGGGCAGGAGCAGAGAAAATGAGTCTGGAAAATTTTGTGGAGCCAAAAAGCAGGAAAGTGCTCAAAATAAGATGAGGGCACATCCAGAGAAAAATAAGAATCTGCCTAAAGGAGCTCCTAATGGACAAGTTAGACAATTTTAGCAGTACACACACACACACACACACACACACACACACTATTAGACTTTATCCATAGAATAAAAAAAATCCATGAGTCCAGACTTATATAAATATGTGACTGAATAAGTACTAAATAAATAAATAAATAAATAAATAACTGGCTAAGAAGAGACAGCTTTTCCTTATAGAATTCCAGTGACTAGATGTAGAAAGAAAAAATAAAATAGAAAATCATCATTAGGCAAATATCATAGTAACATTTATCACAGACAAGATCCACAGAGAAGTGCAAAAAAAATCAATGGACAAAAATAGATTTGCAAAGTCTCCAAGTATCTCCCTCAAGATATTTATTCACTACATAAGGGAAGGACAGTAATTCTGCAGTGGAGAAACCTGCAGACACCACCTTAACCAAGTGATCAAAGTTAAAATCACCAATAACCAGTCATATTGACATCATGAACCCTTTGATTTGAATAGGACACAATGTCATTTCTGTGATGTTCTTGCCAAAAATGCCTAACCTCACTCTAATCATGAGAAAACATCGTAAGTCCAAACTGAGGGACATCCTATGAAATAGAGAGTACTCTTCAAGTTTGTCAAGGTCACGAAAGGCATGGAAAGCTATGAAACTGTTACAGACTACTGGAGACTAAGGAGAATTAACAACCAGATGCAATGTGGGATGCGGGGTAAGATCCTAGGACAGAAGAAGGATGGTAGTGGAAAAACTGGTGAAACTCCAATTGTATCAATGTTAATTTCCTGGGTTTGATCCTTTTACGCTATGGTTGTGTAAGATGTTAGTATTTGGGAAGCTGGGTGAAGGGTATCCAGGAACTGTCTGCAGTATTTTTTCAACTTTTAAAATAAGTTTAAAATGTGTTCCAAATAAAAGTTTTTAAAAGATTAAACCATAGTTTTGCCCTCAAGGAAAATTCAGTGGGAAAAAAAGTGCAGAAAATTGGGAGTTAAGATACTCCACCTACATAGAGCATTCCACTTCTGACTACTCCCTACTCTGTTTTCCCATAGCACTTACCCCATTCTAACACATTATATAATCTACTTACTTATCACATGTGTGCTTATTGCATACCGCCTTACTAGAACACTAGCTCCCTGAAGGACAGACTCTATTTTGTTTGCGGTTTATCTTGAGATCCCAGAACAGTCTAGCACAATGTAAGCAATCAATATATAGGTGTGTGCGTGATAAATGAATGAATAAATATTTGAAAGGAGAATAAATGCAAGGCAGCATAATGTATAGAAGATGCTTTGACCTCAAATGTCTTCAGGACTTTGCAGGTAACTTACATATGTAAAAGCGTGTCTGTGTTGGTCCTGATGCATCTCATGTGGCCCAGGGAATGCCTGGTACATAGAGGACACACAAAATATTTGCTAAAATAATTCAATGAGATATTTTTATTACTTGGATGCAAACTATACATCTGAAATTTTAGTGCTGTTTTTATTGTGTAACTGTCACTATATTGACTTACCCAACATTAGAGAAGGATAAAACTAAATTTTATCCTCCATGTGCTCGTTCCTGGCTTCCCTCACTTGATTCACATGGACCAAGGTCCTACTGCATGTCAGGCACTGTACCAGGCCCCGGAGAAGCAACGTGGAGGATCACTATATTGTCTCCTGGGGGAGACACTTTGGTTGAAAGCATGGTTAGAATTAGCCAAACTTGCCCTGGTGGGTGTAGCTCAGTGGATTGAGTGCGGGCTGCGAACCAGGCATCGCAGGTTCGATTCCCAGTCAGGGCACATGCCTAGGTTGCAGGCCATGTCCCCCAGCAACCACACATTCATGTTTCTCTCTCTCTTTAAAAAAAAAAAAAGAATTAGCCAAACTTGTGCTCTTACAAAAACTCTGCCTCCAGCTGCTTCTGAGGACATCAGGCATGTAGGCTGTGCCCCAGGGCAGAAGCTGCAGGGTGGGGCAAAGGTGAGCTTCATCGTGGAATGTGTGAAGAGATACGTCTAGAGTCTCAAAGACGGTCATGCTGTTGGCTTGGGTGTTGGGGAAGCAAGGCAAAGTCTGGCTAGAGCTGGTGGTTCTCACTGTCTGCTGTCATCATTCAGCTCTCCACGTCTCTGAGGTTTGGTTTGGTTTTGCAAAATGCAGTGAGGATTTAGTGTAACAAGGTGATGAGAGTAAAGTGCCTGGCACTAGGTCTCCCATGCAGCTTATGCCAAAGCGAAGGAGAGAATCAGCATTTATTTCTGAAAATGTTTAGGCTAACTCCAGCTATGCCTTTATGACACTTATTCTTTACTGCCACTCTATGAAAGAGCTGTTATTAACATTACCCTCATTTTACAAATAAGGACACTAAGGTCAGAAAGTTGGCAAGCTTGTCTATGGTCACAGAGCCAGGTGGTAGATGTGGATCAAGAATTCAAATCCATGACTGTCTCAGCCCAAATTTTATGTTCTTGGTTTTTTATGCCATGATGCCTGTGAAAAGGAGAAAGACTGAATAAGGCTTTTGGTCCCCTGACCCAAAGGAATGAGCTGACCTATAAAGCTTTTTCTTTAGATTGTGTTGGTCCATTACCATTTCGTATTTCTCAGCATTGTTCCTATAAACCAGGAGCTGCTAACTATTCCTGCGGTGAACTGTAGCAGGAGCCGCCGCTCCCTTTTGTCTTATACCTGGCCTCCTTCCCCCATTTATGTTACCCATCTCTCCCTTTGACAACTGAACTTATGCATAACCTTTTCTATTCCTTTTTTAAAATGATTTTATTTATTTTTAGAGAGGGGAAGGGAGGGAGAAAAAGAGGGAGAGAAACATCAATGTGTGGTTGCCTCTCACATGCCCCCTACTGGGGATCGGGCCTGCAACCCAGACATGTGTCCTGACTGAGAATCGAACAGGCAATCCTCTGGTTTGCAGGCCGGCACTCAATCCACTGAGCCACACCAGCCACGGCAATATATTTCTTATATTTACTCTTGCTAAGAACACTTGGTGTGTCCACACAAAGACTCATACACAATTTTTTTATTAGAACAGGTTTATTAAAATACAAAAGAAAAACATGGGAACAATCCAAATGCCCATCACCAGTCATATGGATAAACAAGTCTGGAAGATCCATGCTACGGAATACTGCTCAGCGATCAAAAAGAACAAGCGAAAGCTACACATAGCAACACAGATGAATTTTTTAAGTATTTTGCTGAGTGAAAGAAGCCAGACACGAAGAGTATGCTCTATGACCCCATTTACTTGAAATTCTAACCCGTAGTGACAGAAAACACAGCAGTGGTTGCTCGGGGCTGGGAAGTGAAGTGGACGATGGAGACGGACCATGAGGGAGGGACAGGGGAGGTTTGGGGGTGATGGAAACGTGCGATGTATTGATTGGGCGGGTGGTTACTCAACTGCATGCATTCGAAAAAA
Organism: Tonatia bakeri; assembly: GCA_004024845.1. Classification (NCBI taxonomy): domain Eukaryota; kingdom Metazoa; phylum Chordata; class Mammalia; order Chiroptera; family Phyllostomidae; genus Tonatia; species Tonatia bakeri. The sequence continues at coordinate 123,079 of PVIA01001084.1, read as the reverse complement.
CTCATTCAACTACACACTTAAAGTAGGTGCACTTACTTAGATCTAAAGGATACTTCAGTGACGTGTATGAGTGTTTTAAAGCACCTTTGTGTCTGTTTTTCAGCTGTCCTGCTCTATGAGTGTGTGCGCCGTTTGCGGCGAGCATGCGTACGGAGCTCTGGGAGCGCAGCACTCAGGCTGCCCCTCCCAGGAACGCGTCTCTGGGAAAGGTCAGATGGGTCTCCTGAAAGTCAGCGCTGTTTTTCCATCACCAAAGGGATTGCTGCGGAACGCCACCCCCGAAGTTCATTATCTCAGCATTTAATGTTTTGTTTTTGTTTTTTCAAAATACAAAAAGTAATTAGAAGACATGATGGGCAATAACCTCTGTGCCAAATTACCTTGTTTTAATTTGATGATGCTTTTGGATTGTTCAAGCTCAAATAATTCATTAAAAAACTGCCAGTCTCTTGATAGGATTTTTTTTTTTTGGAATGTGCATGCCAAGTATTATAAGGAATGTTTTTCATGGTAAAATCTTAACACCCTAAGACACACAACGACCACCGGACCACTGATCTGCTTCAACTGTCCGAAAGGTAATAAGCCGCAGTTCACAAGAGGAAGTTATTGCTGGCCAGCCTCTAGCCGTCCAGGTCTGACTGTTTCTTTAGTGACATTTATAAACCCCCAGTGCTCTCGTCAGATCATAAGACTGAATCAGGTTTCAGATTCACTCGGGGTTGTTAATTGAGCTCATTCCTGAAAGGCCTGAGGAGCACTAAAGCGCTGAAGCGAAACCATGGAAATTAGTGATTTCAATGGGAGAATTGTGAATTTTGGTAAAGAAAACAACCCCTATCGGGGCGCTCATGGAACGAGGTTTGCCAAACCCTAGTAAGATTAGTGAAGGTAAAATTAAGGATACACTGTGAATCTTGTTTGCTAGGGGAGGAAAGACGAGTAAGGGGGAAGAAAAGATCAACCCCACATACACCCTTTCCTGTGTAAATGGGGGCCCACGCGGAGGGGCCGGCAACACGTTCTTTCTGGCTGAGGGAATGCAATGTCCACTTCTCTTCCACTGATGGCTTTGCCTTCAGAATAGTAGGCCTCTCTAAATGAAAGCGGAGCAAAATTCCGGGCCGTCTTTTGTAGATGTTTGTTCTCTACAAGGGCAGGGTGACTTCCCAAGTGGGTAAGCTGGCTGGAGATCTGAGCAAGCTTAGGAAAGAGAAAGAGGCTTGCCCTTGAACTCCAGGAGCAGTGCACGGCAGCACACGCATGCTCCACCCTGGCTTGGGGCCCCAAAGTGGAGACCAAAGAAGCCTACTCTTTCCTCATTCACGTGCCCTCAGACAGTGGCCTCTGGGGAGTCTGTCGACCTATTAGGCACACCCAACCCTGGGAACAGCTTTCCCCCAGATGTCTGCGTGTCTTCCTTTCTCTCTTCAAGTCCTCCTGCAAATGCACCTTTTCAATAAGGCCTTCTCTTCACTTCCCCCAACCCCTTAGCCAGCTCCAGTTTTTCTTTTTTCCATAGATAACTTCTTCTAACATAGCTTGTAATCCATGCACCTATTATGTTTATGTATAACTCTCCTCCCACAACATGAACTCCATGGGGGCAGGCTTTTGTCTGTTTTCCGTTGTGATAGCACTGATATATGAACAGTGCCTGGTGCACAGGCGGCATTTAATAAATTTTGGATGAATCGGTGAATGAATTATCTTGCACTTGCCTTATGATGATGCTATTCACTTACATTGCACTTGTTTACTTAATTCTTTTTTTCTTACTGGATTCTAAGCTCTATGCAAGCAGGGACATTGTCTATTTTACTCAGTAAATACTCCTAGCCCTGGCTTTATGCCAGACACACAAACAGGCCTTCCACAATCGCTTACTGAATAAAAGAATTAAACCATCTTAACTATCTTCCTGAGTATACTGAGATAGTATACTATCTTCCTAATAAGAAGGCCCAGATTCTAAGTAACTTTGGGAGTATCTCTTGACCTTAGTGGATTCAGTTTCTCCATATGAACAATAATAGGGTTGGGCCCTGGTTGGTGTGGCTCAGTGGATTGAGTATCGGCCTGTGAACCAAAAGGCCACTGGTTCAATTCCCAGTCAAGGCACATGCCTTGGTTGTGGGCTGGGTCCCCGGAGGGAGGGAGGCTCTCGAGAGGCAACCACACATTGATGTATCTCTCCCTCTCTTTCTCCCTCCCTTCCCCTCTCTCTGAAAATAAATAAATAAAGTCTTTAAAAAAAATAGGGTTGGGCCACAGCAACAAGAAAGTCCTGCCCAGGCTTTGAATGCCATGTACCCATGCTTTCACACCACGTCCTCCTCTCTTCTTATCCATTTAAAAAAGTCTAGATCAGGTATGGTTACTAAGATGTATGTTTCTGGAAATTGTTTGTTGCAATAGTGCAATTTTGGTGTTCCCAAAAGACCTTTTATACAGTTCAGGGCTTTGAGACAACAAGCGAATGAGATAGAAAAGACTGGCTCATCTTTTTATTTTTTTATCCTCACCCGAGGACATGCTTACTGATCTTCACCAGGAGGGGCTGCAGACACAACCCAGTCATGTGCTCCGGCCTGAAGTAGAACCTGTGACACTTCAGTCTATGGAGATGATGATGCTCCAACCACCTGAGCCACACCAACCAGGACAAGACTGATTTATCTTTTGATACTTATGCCATTTGCCCAAAGTCTGTCTTTCTAAAGGTGCATAAGTTGTTGTCAGTTAAGGAAATCATGATGTGGACACCGGCCCACAGTGTCTGCAGCGTCATGGATGAGACATGAGACATTCACATGGACTACCGAGTCCTGTGGAGGAAAAGGGACGGCACGGCTACCCTCTCAAGGGGAGGGTGCCTCGGAGTGGCCTGGCAACTCTCTCAAGAGGAGAGTGCCTTGCTACCCTGCCCGAACAGGTTTTTATTAGGTTTTTTTGGGGGGGTAGGAATACAGATACAGTTTATTAATCATTGTCTGGCAGGGAGGATCAAACGACAGATAACGTTCAAAAAACTAAAAGGGCTCACACTGAGTTGAGGTTTATCACCTAAAAAGGCTACAGAACTTAAGAGACTAAACTCATTTCCTGCCCAGGCATTTATAATCTAATTAAGAGCATCCTCAGCAAAGCAGGTTTCACAGGATTTTACATATCCTTTCTCAGGCCTGATCACCCAGGGGAGCCCGCTGTTTCTAGCTCAGGGCAGCACCGCCCTTTGTCATTGTTTCAGGCTTAAATCAGGCAGAGGATGCAAGGCATCCAAGAGATTAGGAGACTTCTTGAAGGCAGAATGAAGACTCAGGCTTTGTCAAAGCCGAGGGGCGAAGGTCGATCACCCCCTTTTGCTGTAGCCTCCCAAGTCCTTCCCTGGGGCCTCCCTGTGATCATGCCTGTCTTAGGTCGTTCTCCCCTTGGGGAATCTTACCTGTCATTGACTAACCGACCAAGCATTGGGGGCCAGTTATGGAAAAAGGAGCAGAAGTGGCGCTCCTGCCAGGGAGATAAGCTTTGTCTCCTTAGTGGCTTCTGGTCCAAAGGTCACTCCCTCAGCCTTAGCCATGGGGGGTGCAGCTCCTGAAACCAGGCAGGGCGGTTCCCAACAAAATCATAAGTATTTTTATAAGTCCCACTTCGAGTAGTCTATCCCACTGTTAATCATTTCATTCCAGTCTGAGATTCAGAAACCTTGTACACAGTACTCCAGAAAATCGTAAGATCCACAGAAGTGATAAAAGTAGAGTTGAGAGTCTCACAGAGCCAGGGTCGGTCAGAACCGACTGAGCTGACTGCTCATTTATTCAGAGCCTTTTCAAGGGTTGTCTTTTCCCCCTAAATTCCAGATTACTGTCTTGGTTTCTAGTGTGGAGTGGATGAGTGATCTACCAATGTCACTTGAAATCAGGACGTGAAAAAGCTAAGTTTGAGTGGTCTTTGCCCAGTAGCGACCCATCTCCCCTGGCTCTTCCAGTCATCGAGTCTGTCCCGTGCTACGTCACCAAGTGCCACGAGCAGCTTCCTCAGGGTGTGGACAAGTCCCTTCAAACAGAGTGACCTATCACAGAGTGAATCCACTCCAGTGAGGCCTTCGATAGGAGCTCAGCCCAGCCGGGGATTGCGGGGCACTAATGTTAGATGGGTGGCTGAGGAACTGACGTTTGAAGACTCAAGGAAAAGGAATTATCTGGAAAGGGAAGAGCATGTGCAAGGTCCTGAGGACCAAACATGCTTTTGCATGTGCAAGTGATACAAAAGCACCAGTGAGACTGGTGTATGGTAAGTGAGCAGTCACATGGGATGAACCTATCTAAGTAAGTTTTATTCTTGTGCCCATGTCTCTCCTCCACAGTTTGGTAAGACAGCACTGGCAGGGAATGAACTGAAAATTTTGCGCTCAGGTTGGGCGTCCCCAAGACAGAGATTGGATCAAAATCCTATTTCTGGACTCATTAGACTGACTGGTCTTTAACTGGTGGTTGTTTAAATAAAGCCTCTGTACCATTGATCTAACTTCTGTGTGCTTTCTTTGCATTCTAACCCCTGCCCTCCATTTCCCACCCTTGACCACCTTGGTCTTCCAACGCCTCTTCAGTGATCACAGTCCAAGACCACGTGGGTCAGTTCGAACCTCCCTTCCTGACCTGTCAGAGTGTCTTAATTTAGGACCTGACAAGTCAGCTTCCAAATTGTTGCCCTTCCTCATCCCTGATAACTATTAGTCTCCACCCTTTGTCCGGCTCTCACTCTCTCTCTAGCAGCCGCCACTGGTAACACTACCAAAGTACTCTGCCTGGTCCAGCCTGCTTCTAGCCACTGTGCACTGTGATGGAGGCTTTGTGCCTGGAGCTCACTTCCACAACCTTAGGACCAGCCAGATGGCAAGACACTCAGAGAACCAATGTTGGCTTGTAAGCACGGCTGAAATCAGAATAAGGAACTGGGGCTGCGACATCTGTTTCTGTTCTCAGAAACAACCTGCGCAGTGTTTACTGGCAAATACTAACCACCTGTATGGCAAAGGTTTCTTTAGCTTGATCAGTTTCTTCTCTGAACTCAGCATCGCTTCATTGTCTGAACCACTCGATTTGGTACTGTGAGTGACATGCACAGAGTCTTGCATTTGTTTTTTGTTTTGTGAATATTTTAATATTGCATCTTAACAAAATGTAAAGTTTTTGAAAAGCAAAACCAGTGTCTTGTGTTTTATTTTTAAAGTTTAAGCCTTGTAAGAGTGGTGCACACAGATGCAGGTAGTGCCTAATAAATACTGGCTAATCGGTATTTGTATTAAATCAGCTATGAGTTTTTGGCACCAGAGCAGCGGTTACAGAAAGTGGAATCCTCAGTAGACCCGTGTCACTGGAGCTAAATGCTACCTCTGAAGTGGCGGCTAAAGTTAGAAAGGGGAGGCTGAGCAACACAGCCCTCCCACGTCCCTGGAAGGCCTGCAGTTTCACAATTCTGGACAAAAGGGCAGCCCTTCCTGTTTTCTGTGATGATTAGATTGTTCACTCATCTGTTAATAGTCAGTGAATATTACTATAATGTTTTGAGTCACGAGCATGTATTAATACCATGTGTGAGGCAACACGCTCGGCATTACGGAGGACACGCACACAAATTCCGAACCGTGATATCCTAGCTCATCCTGAGGTGTGACCTGATAAAATTCGAGAGGAAGAACCCTGGGGACAGAATCCAGGACAATGCGCCTCGCGCGTCAGAATCTGGGCTGCTGGCTGGACTCCCGCCCCCTGGCTGGGACCCGACGTCCCGATGTAATAAGCCAGACCATGGACTGTGCCTTGTGAATCAGGACTTCCCTTCGCTTCTTTTTCAGGACTTTCCCTCTCCTATTGGTAGCAGGATGTCAAAAGCATTCCAATAAACTGCAAGAAATTGGAGAAGTGGGGAAAAAGGATTTTTAACTACTTCACGTGCACAGGCCTTATCCTGAAAGGGATTTGTTAATTTTACCAATGATCACAAATGCAATGAAAAAAAAGGGCTCACAACTGTGGTTCACCACACTGCCTGTGCTGATACTATGTTCAGCGCCTGTGCTATACAGAGTTTTCATTCACTTATTGGTTTATTTTTTTTCTTTCTTCCACATATTCACTTATTTAACAAATGTTTATTGAGTTCATACTTTGTGCCTGAGACTGCTAGGAACTATGATGATAGAAAGATGAATAAGATACCACCTCTGGTCTTAAAGAACTTGGGAAAGAGAAAGGAATAAAACATGCACTTAAATAAAACTCTAATGATTTCACTTATATGTAGAATCTAATGAACAAAATATGCAAAGTAGAAGCAGACTCATAGATACAGAGGACAGACTGATGGCTGTCAGAGGGGAGGGGATTGGGGAGACTAGGTGAAATAGGTGAAGGGATTAAGCAAAAAAAAAAAAAAACCCTCACAGACACAGACAACAGTATGGTGATTACCAGAGGAAAGGGGTGTGGCAGAAGGTAGAAGGAGACAAATGGGGGACAAATGGTGACGGGAGGAGACTGGAATGTGTGGTTGGCGAGCACACAGCACAACGTACAGAGGATGTGTTACAGAATTGCACGCTCAAAACCTACATAATTTTAGCCTTGGCTGGTTGGTGTGGCTCAGTGGATTGAGCGGAGGCTGTGAACCAAATGGTCACCAGTTCGATTCCCAGTTAGGGCACATGCCTGGGTTGTGGGCCAGGTCCCCAGTAGGGAGCATGCGAGAGGCAGCCACACACTGATGTTTCTCTCCTTCTCTTTCTCCTTCTCTCCCCCTCTCTCTAAAAATAAATAATAAAATCTTTTTAAAAACCTATATAATTTTATTTACCAATGTCACCCCAATAAATTCAATAAAAAACTACAGATTAAAAATGTGATAAATCATCCAAGAAAATTAAAGTGCTAGAGAGACAGGGATCTAGATTGAGAGAAAAAGGCTTCCTAGAAGAGGTGGCTGAGGTGTTGGAAAAAGGGGTAGGAAACAGGTATGTGGAAACGGGAAAGGGGGTGGAGACTGGGAATTAACAGGATTCAAGGCAGAAAAATACAAGATCCGAATGTGGAGGAGTGGGTAGCTTCATTCGATGGGAACAGAATGTGTATGAAAGAAAGGAGCGGAGACTCATGGAAATTTGGGACACACTCACAGGTGAGTTGAACATATAACTTATCATCCAGATGAGAGTAAAAGGGGCATAAAAATAATTAAAATTACATATATTTTTGAAATATTTACTAATATTGGTAAATCTTCAAAAGAGTTCTATTGACAGTCTATTTTCAAAAGTGACATTTTTATAAATACTAAAAATTATCTGCCTATACCTCGATGAATAGATAACCTGGGAACATTCACACAAAATTTGTAAATCTTTATGTTGATTGTCTGAACATTCACCAATAACACAAATTGAGCAATCATCCATGGTGCATATTCACATACTTGAGTCAGTTTCTTGCGATCTGTCTTCACTGCTATGGCACAAGGATTTTAAATTTCAAATATTTTAATTTTCATAAAATTCTCTGTTCTTCAAAGTTGCTTTTTGAAATGAACTTGAAACTCCTGATATTTTTAATGAACAATTTTTATAGACTATAATTTCTATTAAAATACACTTGTTCTACAGGTCCTGAAGTGCCTATTATGCACAGAAAAAATTATACCAAGTGGAGGACATTATCAATTCTATTTTTTCAATTTTTAATTTATTGACTTGAGAGAAAGAGAAAGGGAGAGAGAAACATCAATTTGTTGTTCCACTTATTTATATATTCATTAGTTGATTCTTGCATGTGCCTTGACCAGGGATCGAACCCATAACCTTGACATACTGGGACAACATTCTAACCAACTGAGCTTCTTGGCTAGGGCTATCAATTCTACTTTTAAGAATAGAATTTGTAAGCACGGGCTGAGAACCATAGCATCGCAGGTTCAATTCCCAGTCAGCACACATGACTGGGTTGCAGGCCACGGCCACCAGCAACCACACATCGATGTTTCTCTCTCTCTCTCTCTCTCTCCCCCCTCCTCCCTTCCCTCTCTAAAAATAAATAAATAAAATATTTTAAAAAATTAAAAAAATAACCATTGGGGAAAAAAGAATAGAATTTGTAAATATTTTAGTCTAAATAACTTATAAAATGTCTTCTTAATCAACTTCATTGAGGTATAATTTACCTACAATAAAAGCACCCATTTTAAGTATACAATTTGTTGAGTTTTGACATGTAAACATCCATGTTCCCACCAACACAACTACACTATAGAATATTTACATCACACCAAAAAGTTCCTTCATACCCTCTGGGGTCCATCTCACCACTCCACGCCCCTGGGCCCCTTGGAACCAGTGATTTGCTTTCGCTTACTATAGATAAATTTTATGTGTTCTAGAGCTTCGTTAAGTGGAATTATACAGTATGTTGGTCTTCTGGATCTTCCTTCTTTCATCCAACAATGTTTTCAGATCCTTCCATGCAGATGTTCATTCCTGTAGCTTTTTCTTTTTTATTATTGAGTTGGATTCCATTGCATGGATATACCACAAATTACTTATCCATTTACTTGTTTTCCAAATTTTTTTAGTGATAATGAATAAAGCTACTGTGAATATTCGTGTATAATTCTTTGTGTGGACATATGTCTTCCTTTCTCTTGGATAATACCCAGGAGTGGAATTGCTGGGTCATATGAAAAATGAGTGTTTAACTTCACAAGAAATTATCAAACTGTCTTCCAAAGTAGCCGCACCATGTACACTCTGCCAACAGTGTATGAGTTTCAGTCACTTCACGTTCACTCACACCTGGTACTGTGAGTCTTTCTCATCTGAAGCACTTCAATATCTGTGTGGTGCTATCTCATTGTGATTTCAATTGGCTTTTACCTGATGACTAAAAATGTAGAGTATTTTTTCATGCGCTTGTTGGCCATTCTTCTTTAGTGAAGTTTTTGTTCAAATCTTTTACCCAGTTTTAATTAGGCTTCTATCTAATTGTTAAGTTGTAAACACTCACTATATATTTTAGATATAAGTTCCTTGTCAAAGTATTATAAATATTGCCTCCTAGTCACAAATTTACCTTTTCTTTACTTTGGTGGTTACTTTAGAAGAGCAAAAGTTTTCAATTTTAATGAAATCCAATTTATTTTTTTTTATTTATGGTTTTCTGTGTGTGTGTGTGTGTCCTGTCTAGGAAATCTTTGCTTTCCCTCGGTCACAAAGAGTTTCTTCTTGGTTTTCTCCTAGAAGTTTTGCAGCTCTGTTATTTAGGTTGTGATCATTTTCACTATGATTATAAATAGCTTTTAGGTGTGGTTTGAACACATATGAGTATCCAGCTGGAACACTTCCACTTCCTGGGGAATAGGGGACTGTCTGTCTTTATTTTTTTAAAGATTTTATTCATTTATTTTTAGAAGGGAGGGAGAGAAACATCGATGTGCAAGAGAAACATCATTGGTGGCCTCTTGCATGGAGCTGGACCCAGGACTGAACCCGCAACCCAGGCATGTGCTCAGACCAGGAATCAAACCTGCAAGCTTCAGTTTACAGGATGACTCTTCAACCAACTGAGACACACTGGTCATGGCGAGGACTATCTTTCTTTGTGGGATTACCTTGACACCTTTGCCAAAAAATATGACTGTGCCTAATTTATAAATTAACCTTTATCATTAAAAAAAACTCCTGATAATATATGTATGGGTCTATTTCTGGGATACATGTTCTATTTTACTAATCTATGTATCTGTCCTTACACCAAATTGACACTGTTCAATTAATACAGCTTCATAGCTGTATTTTTAAATCTTCTAAAGTTATTTCTACAACTTTTCTATTTCATCCCTACAAATTGAGAAAGCCAATTTGATTTATTTTCACAACCTGTCAATCAACAGCAATATCACAGATGCAATTACGAATTATATGGTCACCACAACCAATTGCAAGATATTTTCTACTCCAAATTAAGTTTCTTATTTTAATAGAAGCATTACTTTATGTTAACTCTGTGCTTCACCACAATTCACATTTGTATTATCACCAAAAACATAAATCATTTTATCTGCATTAATAAGCTTATTAACCAAATTTGTAATAGCACTCACAATAATGGCAGATGTTTCACCTTTGACCAAATGAACTTTAAAATATTTTCCTCTAATTTCATTAACTGGATTAAAAAGTAGAACCACTATTAAAGTGAACTTAATTGAGTTTTTGTTTGCAATGCCTGATAAAGTCCACATAAATCGGGCATATTTTGCAAATTCAACTATTTGCAAAGTCCTCTCACTCATGGAGCCAGCACCTTAATAGCCTTTGCTGTATTATAAGTGCACGAGAAAAAGCACAGCCCTGGGCCCCTGTTGTGCGCTACTTCAGATTCTCCCAGCCTCACCGTTTCTGCCTGATCGTCACACCAGAGCATCCTGACAGTTTCCATCTCAGCTCTGCACCCCTGGTTTGGATTTCTTACCTTCTGCACTAGGGTGTCTTTGTGGACATCTGGGCAAAATACCGCATTTTACCATATGTAACATGCTCCCCTATATAATGTGCATCCATGTTTTTGGCCCAAACTTTCAGGAAAAAATCTTTCATTTTAATTTTTTTAAGATTGTATTTATTTATTTTTTAGAGAGAGAGGAAGGGAGGGAGAAAGAGAGAGAGAGAAACATCAATGTGTGGTTGCATCTCATGTGGCCCCCACTAGGGACCCAGCCCACAACCCAGGCATGTGCCCTGACTGGGAATCAAACCAGCGACCGTTTGGTTTGCAGCCCACACTCAATCCTTTCAGCTACACCAGCTAGGCTCATTTTAATTTTTCAATTCAATTTTTTATTTATTCATGTTTAGAAAGAAAACTAATTCTCGTATTCCAGGGTATTATTTTGTCTATAGATATCGTTGTTGTTTTCTAGAGTCACACTTTTAATGCGTAGGCATAAATAAAAAGAATTATAAAAATTTCTGTAGATATGGAATTAGTACTACCCATGTACTTAGTTTTCCCTCAAAAATTTGGGCAAAAAAATGTGCATTATACACAGCAAAATACGGTATTTGGCATGCAAGCACAGCATAGAAGTAAGATTATGGCCCCTGAAAGGAACCTTGAACCAAAGAGGTTAATTGTTAAATGTTACGCTTTTCTTCACCTGCAGGACCGTCTTGAGCTGTGTTTAATGTTAACGTGCTCTTCAGGTAGTCTAATGGGTCGAAAAATAAGTCACAAGTAGTAGCGGTCAACTTTGGTTACACTTCATGTTGACTCTCCTTCCTTCCCTGCCTCTTATTCCTGCTACCCAAATTGCACTCACAAATAAAATATTTGAATGTAGAGATTTGTCTTAGGCACTTTCTGGGGAACCCAGGCTAATATTACTCAAGTCAAAATGAGCAAAATTAATTTATAAAAGTGAAAAGTCATGCTTCAAAAGGTGACACCTAAACTTCTGAAGCCGCCTGTGTTATCTTCCTAAAATAACTACTAACTTAATGCTTCTTCAGAACGCTTGTGTCTTCTGGTTTCCATTAGTCAATGAAATTATCGGTATAGACCCCATAATAGATGGTCAATGTACACAAATATCATGTGCAAGTTATAATTTCATCAACTTTCCTGAATAATAATGCAGTTCTTATTTATAAAACTAACCTTCCTTCTTTCTTTCCCTCCCTGTCTCTCTCTCTTTTCTCTCTCCCCTCCCTCCTTCCCACCTTCCTTACCTCCCTCCCTCTCTTTCTTCCTTTCTCTATTGGGTTACCTTGACAACTTAATATTAGATGCAGATTTCTATGTTTGTGTAAGAATTTTACACACCTTTACTCTTTATAGCAATCCCACAGCATTGTGATAATTACATTAATTAATACATGCAAAACACTTAGAATGGTGCCTGACTTGGTAAAGACTTAATAAATGTAAGTTGCTAATATTAATTTTCTTTTGGGAAGAATTAGAAATGGGAAAAATTTCAGAAGTAGACAGAATTTACTGGAAAAATTTCAGCATCTGTTTGGAAGTTTTCCCCTTCATTAGTACTCATTTACTCAGCAAAGCATTGGTTGAGCACCTAATCATTGTAACTCTTCTGATTATTTGAGGCTGGTTGCCATGTAATCAATAGAATTTAATCACATTGATGCAACCAATACAATTCTATTGTTGCATCAAATTATTTAACCAATCTTAACTGAGTCAGAACCAGATAAACCATATAAGAAAAATTTATGAAGAAAATGCTTTAAAAATAGTTTGTAGATTAAATGAGCTCATTCTGATGTTCAATTTCCAGACAACAATGGCCCTACAGAAATGCCAGCAGGATACAAGATGCTGTAAAGTCAGAGAAATGTGAACATTAACAGAACAGCCAGGTCAGTTATGATGTCATTAAATAAAACACACTCACATAACCAGAAGCAAAATAGACTATAAAAAAGTTGATTTTTTTCCACGTAGAAAGACCAAATACATCTACTTTAAGCGTGAGGACTGTTTATGCCAGTTAAGTTGTATATTAGATATTTTCCACCAATTGAATGAGTATAATTAAAAACTCCAAGGATTTGATAAAAACATATTTAAAGCATGTGGTACTATAAAATCAAGCTTACTTTAACTTTTTAAAAAAAATTTTGTTGAAATTACTGAGGTGACATTATATAGGCTTCAGGTGTACAATTCTACACTACATCATCGGTATGTTGTACTGTGAGTTCACCACTCCAAGTCAAGTCTCCGTCCATCCCCATTTATCCCCCTATACCCTTTCTACCTCCCCCACCTCCTTTCCCTCTGGCAGTCACCATACTGTTGTCTGTGCCTACGAGTTGTTTTTTTTTTATTTGCTTAATCCCTTCACCTTTTTCACTCAGCTCCCCCAACTCACCTGCCTTCTGACAGCTGTCAGTCTGTTCCCTGTATCTATGAGTCTGTTTCTATTTTGTTTGTTTATTTTGTTCATTAGATTCCACATATAAATGAAATCATATGGTACTTGTCTTCCTCTGACTGGCTTATTCACTTAGCATAATACTCTCCAGGTTTATCCTACAAAACCAATTCTAAAAGTATCAACCGAGTACTGAAATTTATGTTTTTAAATATTCTCCATCTTTCTGAACATAATGGGTTAAATAAGATACATCTAAGTGAAAGAGTAACAGATCTAATAAATAGTCATTTGATAAATTTTGGCAAAAACCTTGGGTTTACATCCCAGCAATTGAGAAAGCAAATTATTCTAATAGCTGAAGCACACATCCTTTTACAAAGTTAAAAGAGGTTATAATATAGCTGTCAGTCAACAGCTGATATTTATTAGAAAATTAAAAATAATTTTATACTAGATATTTATGTTACTGTAAGTACATAATTTGGAAGAAGTTTAAAGAATCAAATGGCATTGCCATAATAAAATTTGTTCTATTTATGAGGGATGTTTCTCAATGCTTACATATAAAAGAAAAATTGGAATATATTTGATGCAGACATGCTATCTCATTCTAGTAGTAAGTGATATCCATCCATGGATATATAGATAATTTTTTTAAAAAAGACCCATCTGTTTCATTAATCATTTACTTTATGTGGTTAATAATTACTTATCAGAGTTTGTAATACATTTTATAATCTTTTGCCTAATTGCCACATACTGTGCAATTGTAATGGAAACTCAATCCAGAAGAAAAAATTTAACTGTTAGAGGTATATAATCACAGGTATTTTTTTACTTTCAATATATTTACATATTTCTGTGACTGAGAAATATGAGAAAGTGATCAATAAAAAACTTTCAAAATTAAAATAATTTACATGAGGGTGAAATTCCATGGGTAAAGTAGAATGAAATATAAATTCCAGGGGAAGGAAAAAGGATATAGAATTTTTGACTATTAAAAAGAGTGGGTCCATGTATTCTTTAAAAGCTTGATGGGGGGCATCCAATGCTGAAGTACATAAAAGATGTAAGTCCAGTTTTATTTTAAAATGTCTGTGTTTACAATACACCCAAAATTATTTTGTTTGCAACTTTCTAAACTTATGATAACACTTTTCGATGGTAAATATAAATTGTACAAGGGGGTGCATGAATTTTCAAAATGAACTTGGTACATATTAGAGCAAAAACACTGGGACAGTCCTGCTGCAGGACGTAATGACCACACTGGACCCGAAGGCTGAAGAAGCACTGTCCAGGGAAAGTGCACTGGGGACTAGGTGGCAGCCCCTGAAGGACCTGAGCAAAGGCTGGGAGACTGGAGAGACATGATGATGTATTCAAGGGAAAAGTGTTTCACATAGCTGGCGTGCGGCCCAGGAAGACAGCTGAATCTACGTGAGTGGACAGATCACCCAGGTGAAAAGTTAGCATGAGCAGAGCTGCAGAGTCTAAGGATGGAGCCCAGGAGACAGAGAGAGGACTTCTGAGGACCTTAAGTAGTGGTCCAAGAAGTGGAAAGAGAATGGAGAGGAGGAAGGAATCATGTAAGCCAATGGGGCAAAGGGTTTCAAGAAAGGGAAATGACAACAGTGACCATTGGATTTAAAGGGGAAAAGGACTGCTAGTGAATGCTTTGGTTAAGAGTCTGTAAGTAGCAAGCCTTAGGAAGAAGTTTAAACCGGAAAAATGGTAGTGTAAAAGGCCAGAGGAAGAGTTGAACATCCCAGCAGGAAGCAAGGCAGCTGCAGGAACTGGGGCTGGAGCCTAGGTGGACTCAGTCTTTAGTGTGCTGCCTGCCATTCACCAGATCAGCTTCAATCACTCCCAGCCTCTGATTTCCATGCAAGTTCAAACTTCTGGGAGATTGGCCCAGCTCAGGACAGGTGTCTACTCTTAAATATTCAGCCATGGCCATGGAGTATGATAACGTAGTGCAGAAATGGCCGGTGTGGGCCTATTTTCATGTATTGGGGCTGAATTAGAGAAGGGGGCGCTATTGTGAGCAGGGAACCACCCCAGATCTGTGGGGGCAACTGCAGATTGCCTCAGCAAGAGAAGTGATAGGAGCAGATGTCAGACTGCAGTGCACGAGGAGTGAATGGCTTTCAAAAACTTGTCTAGGATGGGACAGAGGGAGAGAAGGTGGTGAGCGGGTGAAACGACTAGATTAAGTATCTTAATCTAATGGAACAGTCTACCCCTCTCTTCCATGCACACGAGAATCTGGTTTTAAAGTTCGCCTACAATAGTCTCTCCACATGCCTGAACTATAAGATAGCTGATGTTAGGGGAGATCATCATGTGGACTTCAGATACAGAAGACCTGGCTGGGTTGGATACCTGGGCTGTGCCTCTGAATGGTTTAGTTTCCCCGAGCCTCATTTCTAACACATAAAATGGGCATAATAAGAAATGTGGAATTATCAAACCATAAAATGGGTGTAACCATTTTATAAACTATAAAGAGCCAAACAATATTACATAACATCCATAACAAACACACACATTAGAAATGTCTCACATACACCGACAGCAGCATCATTCATGCTCTTCAGAAAAATCTACACACCTATTCATCTAACAATATTTTTGTTTTGGAGAGCATAGAACTTTGGAGACGAAAGGGTCGATAGCGATTATGACTGTCTGATTGTGTTAAAAAGAAGTCAGTGTCCAGAGGAGTTTAGTGACTCATCAAAGGTCACACAGCTAGTAAGAGGCAAGACGAGGGCTTGACTCAAGCTTTCCTGACTTCTAATCCTGTACTCACTCCGCTCCAGCATCTACTTCTTGGTATCTGATTTTTATGTTGAAGTGCAACGTGCTATTTCTGCTATATTGTATGTGATTTTTAAAAAAGTATTTCCACTGTAGTGAAATCGACTTCTTTAGAAGTAAGAGAGATATCTCTATTGCATAGTCTCAAATGGGAAGAGAAATTTCCGTTAGAGCATGGAGTCTTTGCCTTTCAGTGGTGGGGATAAAGAAATCACGCTCTTATAACTTCAGGGAATGACTCCTCAGAGCCACCAGCAGCCTCAAACTATGGAGCCTTCTTGGGAGCACAGGTCTGAATCTTGGCGGGGTCAACATGAGAGCTTAACCTTTTAAGACAGATAAATTGAGTTCTTGGAATGCCCCTATTTAGTGAGCTCGTAGGGGTCTTTCGGACGAGCCCCTTGCTAAGTGAAGCTCCGTCTGCTTTGCGTCAACTTTACACAATCTTCAGATAATCTCAGACTGGATCTCCATGAAGTCAAAGCCAGCATAGGAAATTCAGTCCATCATCTCTTTATTTGGCATGGGAGAAATTGCTATATTGTCTACTGCAACATTATTTATCATAGCAAAGTTTAGAAACTGCCTCAATATCCAAAAAATTAGAAAATGTTTACATGGATTATGATCCATTTGTATGAAGGAATATTGCACAGCCAATGAAAATCACTTTCTTAGAATCTAAACATCACATGGAGCTAATGATAATATTTTATATCTTTGACAAATGTTGGCACAGTATTTACTCAGCCTGGGGGAGATCTTATGTATGAGTCCTTTTATAATGTTTCTACTTACTAATCATCATATTACCTGGCCCATCCCGTAGCTCTTAACTATTACCACTATAGACAGCTTCCAGGTTCTGATGAGATTTATTAGGATGCAGGTGGAACCAAATAATTCTAGATGTGTGGTTTTAGTCCTTTATACTGAAAGATATGAAAACTCCTAAGGAGTTAAAAGCACTATATAAATTTAAGTGCTATATCTCCATTAAATACTTGTAAATAATAAAATACTTTTCCTACTAAGTAATTCTTTTTCTAGCCTAACAATTTTTCAATGTCTAATTCTGGCATCGTAACAATGGTATAAATAAATTTTAATAAGCTATAATCAAAGGACTGTAATAATTTTAGGAGGTATGTGAAGTTGGAATCCTCATACATCACTTATGGGAACATAAAATGGCACAGTGTTTTGGAAAACAATTTTGCAGCTTCTCAAAATGTTAAACAGAGAGTTACCATATGATCCAGGCATTCTACCTTAATAGAAATTAATACATATGTCCACGCAAAGACTTATGCACAAATGTCAATGGCAGCATTATTCATCATAGCCAAAAAGTGTAACCCCAATTTCCACCAGCTGATGAATGGATAAACAAAATGTGGTATATTCATACAATGAAACATTATTTGCCATAAAAAGGAATAAAGTACCAATACATGTTATAACATGGACAAACTTGGAAAACACGATGCTAAGGGAAAGAAGCCAATCACGGTGGGCCGCATATTGTATATCAAACACCCAGAATAGGCCAATGTGTACAGACAGAAAATGGAGGAGTGGTTGCCTAAGGCTGGGGGTGAATGGGGCATTTGGGGAAAATACAGATCGACTGCTGGTGGGCAGTTTCCTTTTTGAGTGGTGAAATGTTCTAAAATTGACTGTGCTGATGGTGACACAACTCTGAATATACTAAAAACCATTGAATCGCACATCTTAAATGGGTGAACTGTATGGTACATGAATTATATCTCAACAAAGGTGTTAAAAAAAACTTCAGAGACTAAATTTCTCTTCTCCAATTAAATGCAAGGTCAAACATACTGGAAAGTGTAGTATTTGTTTCCTTTCTGAACTCAAAAGGTGTGAGGCACCTGTAAGTTAAGACTGTAGATGAATGAGGAACGGCTCATCCAAAGCCACCAACAAATGAGGAAAATGCCTGCTGTAAAATTTAGATCAGAAGCGCAAGGCACCTTGACTGGTTTTGAGGACACCATCAAAAGGTGGATGACAACGCTGATGCAATGACACAAGCTAAGTATAGACCAAAGAATTCTGTTTTACACCTCTCCCACAAAAATAATTTAAACTATCACAAAAGTCGGTGAACACCCATAATTTGCATAGTATTTAGCGATCCAGCTCTGTGATTTCCTTAACCAATTGATCCCAATCTGCCTATCAGAAGCAAAGGCAATTTTGACATATCTCTTGCTTTAGCCAGAGGGAGGAAGACATTCCCACATAATAATCACATCCTTATAGAAATTGAAAACGTATGTTCGAGCCATGGTGGTCCTGCAAAAATAGAAGCTCATAAAAGGGCTCTTGATTCATTGTCATCATTCATTTTTTTCATCGGAATAACCAGAGTTTCGCCAGGCTATATAATGACTGATAGCTTTTTCATAGAAGGATATTTTATGAAATATTGAAATGTAGCCTATTTCTACCTGATAAATGCCTGGACCTGTAAACTCTGAACCCAAATTGGCCTTTGTTGCTCGTGACCTTGTTTAAATAATTAATGTTCTTTTAACAACTGCAGGCTGCAGGAGGCAGCATGAACTTACTGGGTCCAGATCCTGTATTTGAGGCAAAAAAAAAAAGCTGTTCAAACATAAAACAGCTAATAATATGTTCTAGTACCCATGGAGTTGTATCATTTTTAATGTCAGTTACCTTACTAAAGGGCAGTATGTATTTTTGAGAGACTTTTTAATTTTAAAAAGTTGCAAAGGACCCCTCATTTTTAATTTCTATAAAAACAGAACACTATGTCGATACAATATATTCATCATGTCCAAACTGGAAATGAATGAACAGTTGGGAGTACTTTAGCACGCACTTTAAATTGATCTTGTCTCATCAATGCTTAGCGGCACTGTGTACCACTTCGCTGTTATCATCCAAGTCGGCCAGTCGGATCGTTACTGAGCTACGTGAAGTCCTAACCCCCCCAGTTCTACCCTGTGTTAATACCTATCTTAATATATCAAATAATATATCAATATCCACTTAAATATCAAAGATCTGCATTAGCAGAAGTCAATAGAATTTCTTTCAGGACTTAAATGACAAATGAACTGGATTTTTCTTTTTTAATTAACAACACTCTAGAGATAGCAAATTTTTTCCCTTGGCTTTATACCAGAGTTGAAAATAAAAGCAAAAATATATATATGTACTGGTCTACAAAATGTTTTGTGAGTCCAGATGTTCCCTGAAAATGTTCATAGGAAATAAAAAATTAGAAGTTGTTAGCAACTTATTTGGTATACGTCACTACTTCCAGTGGGTGAAGGGGTATTTACAACTCTTAAAGTGAATGTGTTTGATAAAATACATTTTCTTATGACTGTGGTAAAAAAAAAACATTTTTGTTTAAGGATAAGGGGGCCCAGGGGGTACCCTATTAGGGCTGGAGAGAGCAACTTTGTTTGAAAGAGTCCATCTACCATGAAATCAGTGGAGTATTACACGAGCATTACAAACGAGGCGTCTCCTACCTCGTCCAAGATCCACATCGCTACATGTAGGGTTTTTGTTTAGCAATTTACATAAAATATTACTAGAGGTAAGTTTTTGTTTTTCTTAATGGCTCCAAGGTTAAAGTTGAAAATACCAACTTGAGGTTGTGCAGAGATGTGGCCATACTGAATGTCATTTCCACATTTTCCAGTAAATCATTTCATTATCCATAATAATAATCTTCACTGGCTTTACAAATCACGGCTTTGCTGAACTTAAAGGAAGTCTGATTTTAATTTGCTATCTACATCTACATTCCCATATTCTTTTTATAGATTTTTTAACAAGTTATCAGTAGAATCTTCCTTCACTCAACCATAAGTGAAAGTTTTATCTATCCTGAGATATCACTAAAATAATTTATTGCTGGGGAAACAAAACCTTTTGTCTCAAAATATATTTCTTCCCGACAGCTGTGGTATTTCAGGGAAAGCACCAAAGCTATGATGGTCTGGACTGCAATCAACTGTTCTTAATAGGAAATTTTACAGACTTCTAATAAGATATCCTCAGATAATTTATGGGGAGAGGTTTTGAAGTGAAGAGGCATTGTTTGGCAATATGTTCTTCCTCTAAGCTCAGGAAATTTAAATAAAAGAGTGCTCATTTCCTCTGAATCCAGCAGTTCTCCTTAAAAAAAAAAAAAGATTAAGAAAGACACCTGCTGCAACAGTCCCACGACACGGCTCACTTGCCTCAAATGAAATTGCGCTGAAACAAACAAACAAACACGTTAATACAGTTCAGGATTTCTCCTGCAGACCTCCCGGCCTGCGACAGGTTAGGAATGTCTACAAGGCCATAGTTGTCCGAACACCATCAGGGAAACGTCCCCTGTTTACTAAACGTATAGAATAACCCCCAGAATAACCCCCAGGTCACCCTGCCTTGCACCAGTGATTCCCAATCTGTTCTGTATCATGACCCCCCACCCCTCGGCTGCCTGAGGTTTTTTTAACGTTAGCTTTAGTCCTTCCCATTAAAGTTTCCACATTCATCTTATTGATTTCCCACCATTTTGTTGTGGGTTTTGTTTGTTTGGATTTTGTTTATAATGTTGTTTTCCTACTTAGAAATGGAACTTTAAACTCTTTTCCTGTCCTTTCAGTGGTAATTTGATCACTTTAGGATAAACCAGCATTCATTCCCTTTGGTTCCTACACGGGGTAGGAGATGGAAGATACCTGTGCCCCCATGTTTTACTGTACGCACACATCACTGGGCATCCTGTTGAAAAAGTAGTTCTGCCTCAGTGGGTCTGAGGTGGGGCTAGAAACTCTGCATCCCGAACCAGCCCCCAGGTGATGCCCGTGCTACTGGCCCCAGCAGCACATCTTGAGGGGCGAGGACTAGAAGATACCAATGGTCTCTTCCAACTTTACACACCGCACCCCGGGGTTTCCAGTGGGGTTTCTGTGAGGTCACTGGAGAGCCTAGGAAATGACCCAAAATTCTGATCAGAAAATTTCAAAAAATTTGACAGCCACATAGATTGCCCTTCTTCAACAAAAGCAGCCAAGAGAGAGAAAATAAACCTCATGTTAGCTGATGGCAGCAAGTGTGATGTTAAATACGTCTTTGTCCTCGGTCAAGAGATAATTATTTTATTCATCTTTGGGCTCTTTCCCTCTCTCTCTTTTGTTCCAATGCACCTGACTCCCCCCCCCCCCCACACACACACACATATTCAGTTGGGTAGCTCCTGTACTTACACAAATTTTGCTTTAATTCATCAATCATCACCCAGAAACTCACAACTGTACTGCTTTTTAAAAACAAATACCACATTATGCCTCTGGTGAGATGTACAACCAATTTACTCAAAATATAGTTGTGTCCTTAAGGAAGAATGGGAGGAAATGAGAATTCATCATAAATGTTCCCAAGGTATCCTGAGGCTTTAGCCACTAGTCCCGGAGACTTCGCTTCCCAGGACCAGCTCCTTCCTACATCACTCATATTGTGCAAGTAGCTAGAGGTGGGTGGTTCTGAAACCTGTGGCCAAAATATGAATCAAAAATTTCCCCAAATCTAAAAAATAATTTACAAGCTTAGAATCGATTGTTGTGGGTTGGGTTATCATGGGTTTTTCTTTTCTTTTTTTTTTTTTTTTTGGAGTAAGAAATATACTAATTTAGAAAGGTGGAAAACTGATAACTGTTTTCTGATATCTTTGTTTCCATTTTATGTGTTTTTATATAGCTCCAAGGTGATGACCTCAATTTTACACTTCACTTTGTAGATGAATACCCAGTTAATGAAAGAAAAGACTTCAAGAATACTCAAGTTACATTGGATAAATGTAAGTGGCAAGGATTTTTAAGTCTTTCAAGAAATTTTTCTAAAATTTTGAAATGTATGTGCATCCCATGAGCCTTAGGTCAGATCATCTGATAGGTTCAGAGACCAAAACAACTGAGGTCTGACAGAAATGCGAAGACCTTCAGTGACAAAAACACAGCAAACAAACAATAAATGGAGACCAGGGCAGGGGTTGGGGTGGGAAGAGGGGGCTAGAACTGAAATAGCTGTCTCTTTCTGAAAAGGGTTTTCTTCAGAGAACATCTAAGAGCTTCGAGGGAAGAAGGGAATAAATATCAGCTTAACCAGTATCATCCAAGGGATCAACCGTATAGCTGATTATACAGGCAGCTGACTTTCAATTAAAGTTATTAACTGCTGCGTAACAAGCTATCCTAAAACTTAGAGTAGTTTATTATATAGCTCTTATTATATCTCATAATTTTGTGCACCGGGATTCTGAGAAGGGCTCGGCTGTTGCACATGGTATCAGCAGAGGTCACCTAGGGGCATTCAGCTGGTCGATGGGCTTGTCTGTGGGATCCAAGACCCCTCTGCCCCCGTGCCTGGTGACTCGAGAGGATGGCTATAAAGCTAGGGTCAGCGGGGACTGGCGACCAGACTATCATCATGAAGCCTCCCCAGCACAGCATTTGAGGGGTCAGCTGGGGTCCCACTGAACAAGAAGGAATCTGCATGGCCCTTTATGATCCGGGTTTGGAAGTCTCACACAATCACTTCCTTTGGGTCAAACCAGTCACAAACCTGCTCATACTCAAAGGAAGGGAACACAGGCCCCATCTCGGGAGGGGAGAAGTGTCAGAGAATTTGTGGCCATCTGGACAGCCTGCCACACTCTCCACCCCATGGAGTAATGTTAGAAAGGTAATCGTCATGTAGGGCTGGGCTAGTACAGTGGAAGAGAACTCAAACATCGGTACACCTCGCCTTCTCAATGCGTGTGTAGAAGGGTGTGCTGGAAACACAGGCTGCCTCTCCTTAATCACATATTCAGATGTAGACATTAATCCTCTAAAACTTTATTACTCATTTTTGGCAAATTCAATCACTTTTTTTCTTTTTTTTTTTTAATTGTTGTTCAAGTACAGTTTTCTGCCTTTGACTCCCATCCCAACCCACCCCCCCAGCCCTCCCCACTTCCTTCCCGTTTCCACCCCCCCCTTGTTTTTGTCCATGTTCAGTTTTTAAAGATTACTCGCTACTGGTAGTTATATTCTATTGCCACCTGCTTTTTAAAGCACGCAAACAATGGTACCCACTGTCGACTACAAGGCAATGAATTATAGCTCTTGCTAATAACAATATACTGTTAGCTTACTGTAAGGTATTTTTTCTGTTAGGATTTTACTCAGTAACCCTGAAAAACAGATAATGATTAGTTTACAAAGTGTTTTCTATCCATGAAATGAAAAGTATGGGGGGAGCAAAGAAATTATTGTTAGTAACTGTAGTCGTGGTGTGTTTAGTGGCTGTGTGCCAGGTGTTGTTTTAATCCTTTACTTAAAATTACCGAGCTTCTGCCCACCACTTTGCAGGCAGGTTATTAAATTCTTATTATTTTTAACTGGCAAAACAAATTAAAATCCAGGGAGGATTTATTTTTGGAAAAGCTATGACATAGAATGATATAGAAAACTTTGTACACCTCACACTTTTGCTTGTTCGCTGTCCAGATTGCTTTTCTCGGCTTTGCATGCATTTAGGAAAGAAATGGCAGCAGCAGGCTCCTCAGGGAAAGTGGCATCCTCACACCTTTAAGGACCTGATTCTCATGGATGGTGTTTTCCTGGACAACTTCTTCTACCTTTTCATTTAAAGGTCAATTAAATATAAATGGACTTGGAATAAAAAAAGGACGCAGAATAAAAAATACATATAAACACACGTGGGGAGTGACTGCTAGGGGGTCCGCGGTTCTCTCCGGGGCGTGAGAGTGCTCCAGGGTCAAACACGGTGCGGCTGGCACAACTCTCTGGAAAAACAACCCCCCCGAATTGCACATTTTTAAAGGGTGAGTTTTATGGTAGGTGAGTTATATCTCAACAAAAATATAACCCTGCTACCAATAATACATGATCCTTACAGAAAAACTAGGGAAAGGGATAGGAAGAACAACAAAAACCCTTTAAAAATACTTCAGCGAGCGGAGCGATTGTAAAGCGAAATCTAATTTATATTTTCCACCGTTGTGCTGACAGTACCAGCCGCAGTGAGGTATTAAATTCTGCAGTCAGGCAAAATGAATAGTGAGTTAATCTTTGCCACTTGTCCCCACTTACTATCACCACGCCAGCCACACTCCCTAAACTGCTCATTAAAATGTCAGAGAAGGAATGTGACCCAACCCTCTTCCACGGGCTCTAACGAGGCTATCAGCACCACCAAATCAGTAGGTAAACTCGCCCAGACCGTTTGATCAGCTATTCAAACGAATGTTTACTTTGAAACTCATTTGAAGCCACAGCACCAAAAAAACCCACCACACTGAAAATCGCTGCTCATGGTTATTATTAATACAGATAGCTTTTTTGTTTGTTTGTTTTTGGTCTTTTCTTCATCTAATCCATTTATCCATTATTAAGGTTCACATTATTTTGAAAATACAGTGTCTATTAGATTCTTCCCCGCAAAAAAAGGCAACATAAATGCCTGCCAGTAACTAGTACTTAGGGAGTATGGCTGATAATAACATTTTGAGACAATACACACAAAATATCTTTGAAATTCCAGGTGTAACATGGTGGGGAAAAAAGTTTCTTGAAATAAGTCACTGAATGCTAGGGTTGCAGCTATAATTCTATACTCCCCACCATATTCTTTTATAACAAAAACATTGACCCAGAATTTTTGTCACTGGAAATAGCAGGGGCCGGGTGCTGCTGAGAGAGCAGATTGAAGTCACATACCTGAGCCGAAAAAAGAACCTGCAAGCCCCTCTCTCTGAATTGGAGGGTACAAGACATTGCAGTAGTGAGGTCGCCTGGCGCTTGCGCTCCCTCTCCTGGCATTCTCAGGCCCCTGGTGGCCCCCCACTGCCCTTGTGATGCCTGGAGCCCTCTGCTGTGTCTCTGCACTCAAGCTGTCACCTCTGACCATGGCCTTTGCTCCCAAATTAGCCTTTTCATAGCTCTCTAGCAAAGCTCCTATTTCCTCATTGATCTCACCCCATAAATGTTAGAAAAGTCATATGGAATGTTTACAAGATGATCTTTGATTCCCTCCTCCCCACAGTTCTGTACAAATGGTCTTTGTTATTATAACTGAGGTGTTAGGGTGCCGTGTGGTTTACTTGCATATGAAAAGAGGCTGCCTGTGGTGACACTTCCCCAAGGGATGAATCTCATGGTAGAATGATGAAGGGGAGGAATGTTTTGGGAGGCAGAGATTTCCCGTCCAACTATCCGTTTATCCATCCATCACATCATACAGCTACTATCTACTTTGTGATATTGTCAAACACATAAGGCTTCTGGATTTCATTGGTTCGTAGCTAGAGACTGTACTTGGCAACTCTAATGCCAAATTGCTTATTATTGTATTTACACTATCCATATGGCTGAGAAAATGTGAATGCCTTCACTTCAGGGAGTTTCTGAGTACGTTTAGCAAAAGCTTATTGTTACACAGGGGTTGTTCATTATCCCAGGGATGTCCCTCCTACTCTGGCCCTTAAATTGCCTAACCCACCAGGCACCACGCCCTAGCTCTTTGTGCAAAGGAGGCACAAGCAGCAGAAGCCTCCTTCAACACATGGAGGACCGTTTCCCAGATTCTCTGTCACTGTGTTGTCACTTTAAGGCCTCAGATACTTGGTTCTACAACCTTCAGTATGTGCTCCCCCCCTTCTGTTTGAAGACCCGCCATATCCTCTTCCAGCTTTTTTGAATTTGGGATTTTCACAAAATTCTAAGCTCTGCTCCCTCTCCCAGTTTAAGCACGCCACTTAATTTCAGACGAGAAACTCTACCTGAGCAGAGCCCTGTGTGGACCAGCAGAGAGGTGTAGTGTCGATTCACCCAGGAAGAATCGTACCTTCCACACTAGTAATTGTTATATAAGATAATGATTTGTTATACAATGGCTTAGTTAGATTCACATCAGCTGGAACAACCTGAGAAAATAAATTCTTTTCTTTGTGAGACTATAAATTCCATTTAACTGACCTTAGATGACGCCAGACGCATGACATATTCTTGCGTGCTTTGAGAAGTGTTCACTCCAGGCTCTGATGTTCGATGCCTCACCTTGAACTCCAGGAGGCACATCATCCAGAGCCACTGAAGGCAGCTGTGCGTCTAGCAGTGGAAATGAAGAATATGCCAGACTGTCGTTGCTGTTGCTGCTGTTTTACAAATGTAAGACACCTTCTTCTGATGTTGCTTCATAAATCACGATAAATTTAGCCAATTTAGACTTGGCCCGAGATCCTGACACAGGCAGCTTTCGAAAGGAAGAGGAAGGACATTGCTGTTCCCATTGTACTTTTTATGTGCTTGGTTCACTTCCTACGTGTGAATTCGTCTGAGAGTATAACATGAAGGCTAGGTCTGTGGATTTATAAATGTAAACAAATTGGTTTCAATTCAGCTGTCACCAAACCGACATGCTCAGAAGCAATCTTTCTTCTGTCATGAACTTCTATTTCCAACTGGGGTATCGGTAGGTTAGCAGTTGGCCACCTTCCTTCTAGGAGTGCTCTTTGTGGCAGAGTCTGCAAAGTGCTAGTGAAGGATATGTCCCAGGGTCTCTGAAAGCTGGATGTATCACTTCCTAGGCTTGCTATAACCAATTACCTTACATTAGGCATCTTAAAACAAGAGAAATGTACTCTCTCACAGTTCTAGAGGCCAAAAATCCAAAATCAAGCTTTTGGCAGGGCCATGTACCCTCTGGAGACTCTAGGGAAGAATCCCTCCTCCAGCTGCTGGGGGCTCCGGGCATTTGTGGTTTGTGGCTGCAGCACTCTCGTCTCTGCCTCCGTCCTCAGGAGGCCTTCTCTTCTCCCTGTGTTCTGCCCTCTTCATCGCTCATAAAAACACTTGTCATTGGAATTAGGGCTTACCTGGATTATACAGGATGTTCTCGTCTGAAGATTCTTAATGTAATTACTTCCGTAAAGATCCTTTTTCCAAATAACATTACATCCTCCCATCTTTGGGGAGCCACCATCCAACCCACTATGTCAGGGTTTCTGGGTGTGAATTAGTCGCTGTTTGTGAGAGGTGGTGTGTGGGAGTTGGAAGGCAGAAGTGAGGAGGGGACATCTTTCCACTCCTTTGGCTGAAGTTGTTAGTAATCACAGTTCTTAGGGATAGCCTGTAACTTTGTGAAGTTCAAGGGCAGTTATAGGGCTGTGCAGTGGCTTCCTAACCTCCAAGGTGCAGCTCCAGCCCCGTATCAAAAGGAGCCTTCTGGCCCTGGCCAGGTAGCTCAGTTAGTTAGAACATGGTCTGGATATGTCAAGGTTATGGGTTCAATCCCCAGTCAGGGCCACATACAAGAATCAACCAGTGAATGCATAAATAAGTGGAACAACAAATTGATGTCTCTCTCTCTCTCTCTCTCTCTCTCTCTCTCTCTCCCTTTCTCCTTTCCTCTCTCTCTCTAAAATCAATACA
Source organism: Tonatia bakeri (assembly GCA_004024845.1). Classification (NCBI taxonomy): domain Eukaryota; kingdom Metazoa; phylum Chordata; class Mammalia; order Chiroptera; family Phyllostomidae; genus Tonatia; species Tonatia bakeri. The sequence continues at coordinate 95,816 of PVIA01001084.1, read as the reverse complement.
AAAACAAGAGGCTCCTCATTCCCCCTTTCTCAGCTGGGGCAGAGGTAGCAACTCCTCTGGTGGGCTAGTTCTTCGGTATTGTTCTGGGAGTTATTCTGGAAGTTCAACCCTGAACTCATATTAAGTCACTTTCTGCTTGAAATAGAAAGTTAGTTCTGCTTCTTACAATCAAACCCTGTCAGTACATTTGTGGCTGAAAATAATTTTTTTATATTTAAAATAGTATCCGTTTAGATTGAGCTCCATCCTGTCTCTGATGCCTGGCTCACGAGGACCAAACCAAGGAGTGAGTTGAACAAGGAAGCACAGGGCACTTCTTTTTCAGAGCAGTGAAACAGACTATTCTGTTACATAGCAGTGACATCTAAATGACACTATACATTTGCCAAACCCCACAAAACTTCACAGCACAAAGAGTGAACCCAAATAAACACAAACTTTCAAAAACTCATTTAGGAGGCTGGTGTGTTGGTGGGGAGGGGTGTCCTCTTAAAGAATGTGACAAAATAATCGCTCGTTTGAGATTATATGAAACAACCTCGCTCCAGCAGTGAAGGGAAAAGATGCGGACCTAAGTAACTTTGGAAATAAGTAGTCTATAAGGTTAAAGGCCAAACTAACTTTTTTAAAAAACTGTCATTTTAAATTTGTTTCAAGTGTTTTTTCCCATCTTTATTCTTATCTGGGACATCCAATAAGGAACATAGAAGAGAATCTTGGCCTTTGTCATACATAACTTACATTTTCTTGAAGATTCAAGATTTGTTCCTAAGCGAAAATGCAAAGGTTGTGAAAACAGAGGCTCACGGTGCTGGTTCAGGGGATGGACACACTGCGTAGTAGTCTGCACAGTGTTTCAAGAATACTGGAATGAGTCGTTTATATTTTAAAATCAAAGGGTTACATACAGATGATATGGATTTCCAGCTTTTTTTTTAAATCAGAAGCTAAGAAGATGTCGGCTCTTCGGACAAGACCAGTTACCCAATTTGCCACGGTATTTACCACTCACTTGTTACCTTGTAACCTGAGATGCCCCACTGATGGCTGGGTTTGCAACCCCGGGGGAACACGGGAGGATTGGGACAGGCTTATGAAAGATTATGAAGAAGATAAAGCTTGTCCTGCTAGCCTACGTCATGTCCCCTTTCAGCACCGTTTTAACACCTGCTAGCCTCACTCTACCCATAATTCGCAAGGCTTCTTGATTTAGTTCCTGTTTCCCCAGAGAAAAGTAATCCGACAATGTGCAACTTAGCATGGAGTCCTTTGCATTAGGAAGACAGCCTGGAAAACACCGTTCTTAAATGAAAGCGGTGGATCTTTCATGACAACATTCTAGGCACTGTGAGGCATATTCTTGGCCATCACGATTCTACCTATTTATAACATAGATCTTGGGTACATTCTCTGTTTTAAAGCTTGAGAGGCGAGTCTTTAATTAGAATTGCGATTCCTCTTTTTCTCAACGTGGACCTAGTAATAGTGAAACATACTAGCTAGGAAGCCTTCAGTGTTGAAAAATACTCATTAAATTTATTGGTTCTTTGATGTCCAATTCATGAGCAAACTCTCAGGGTTATTTTGCCAAAGGAAGTCAAAGTCATCAAGTTGTGTTTTTTAATGGGGATTGATACACTTTTATGAAACGGACTTTGAGGAATTTTAAAAGGACATCCATTTCCCTTCTCCCTGAGTACGGTAACCTTGCCGTGACCCCTTGAGCCAACTCGACACTAGTGTGAATGCTCTTTCATGAATTGCGCAACCCATCCGACAAAGCATTCTGCCTTTTACCCCTAAATATCAAAAACTTTCTGTTAGCCAAGAGAAGAGAACATCATTATCCCGAGTCCTTCTCATACTTGCTTCTATGGAAACCACTGACCATATACAGGAAAAGAGCAGGCAGCCAAAGCTTAGATGAGGCATTTATCTTCCCTTTATGATAAAAAAGTTAGGCCGGTGACTTGGAAACTCACTACACGCTTCATTGGCAGAAATGCTCTCTTTCTGCTTGAAAGCGTGGGCACTTGAGAGGTGCCTCCCCTCCCTGGGATGAGTAAAAACAATATCATTTTCCATGATAGCTGCTGAGTTGCAGTGAAGGATTATTTATTTAAACTTCTGAAGCATGAAGCCAAATGTGGCCAGTGTGCACTGTGTCTGTCCAGAGACCATAAGTCAGGGAAGAGTTTACGAAGCGTTGGGTCAGCAGGCTGATTCCCACTCTCTCGTGGAAACGACACAGAATGTGAGGTGATAGCGCAAGCCTCTGCACAGCGCCCCCGCCCCCACAATCCACAAAGCAGTATTTCCTACCACTGCCCAATCCTATTTACCTCTTCTTTCCTCAAGGAAATATGTTTTAAATTATTTCACTGCTGACGGTTGACGAAAAGCCCTTGTATCACTTACCGGCAGCCATTGTTATTACCAAGAACAGTGGGTCTGGCAGCCTTTGCTATCCCTAGTCCAACACTATGGACAGCCCCACAAGACACCCTGGGTTTTCCAAATCCCATCACATCAGCACCTAATTGCTCCTGTGAGTGTGACACATGCCTCAAACCCTGGGGTGGCTACCTGCAATCAGACCTCCTGCGTGCGAGCCTCCAGACACGGTCTCTCCAAAGCCGCATGAGCACAAGTTCAAGTTGCTAAAACAGATGTGGAAGGTGAAGTTTAACAATGGCCTTGTCAGCTAGTCTTTTTTACTTGTTTTCATCTAAACAGAAGTCCTTCACCAGATTCCAGAAGCCCTCTAAGACTCAAAACTTCCCTGATTTGGGGTTACCCTTCAAAATATACTGCCCTGTTCCCCTTTCTCTCTGTATTAGTTTCCTACTGTCACTGTAACAAATGACCACAAATTTAATGGCTTAAAACACAGAAATCTATTCTCTTATAATTCTGGAAGGCAAAAGTTTAAATTGCTTCTTCCAGCTTCTAGTGGCTGCGGGCGTTCCTCGGACTGTGACCCCCCTCACTTCCACCTTTGCTTCTGTTGTCTTGTCACCGTCTCTTCTTCCATCAAATTTCTCCTTGTCTCCCTCTGATAAGAACTCTTGGGATTACATATAGTGATAATCCAGGATCATCTCCCAATCTCTTTCTCAATTAAATCTATCTCTTAATCACACCTAAAAAGTTTCTTTTGTCATATACGGTAACATGCACAGGCTCCCAGGATCAGGAGGTGCTTGTCTTTGGGGCAGAGGCGTGCACATTCAGTCCTCCAAATGCCCCAAGTGTGAACGAATGACATTGTTAATGTTGCCTTCTAGGTAGTATGTTTTTCAAAAAAAAGAAAAAAAAAAGAACTTGGATATTAAAAGAGCACAGTGCTTTATCAAAGTAGCAACTCTTGGAGGGAATAAGCTTCAGGACTCGTGAGCTGCTCCAAATGGGTAGTGCTGTAAATATTCAAAGATTCTGATATTTGGATCTAGAAAAAAGTTTTTTTTTAATTCAAAGAAGTCCTATTCCCTCTGTTCTCAGATTGTGGTTCCTATGTATCATTCTCCTCTAGAATGACCCACAACTTCTTGGATAAATAGCTGATTCCAGGTCTAGGATTGGAAATATACAAAATGAGCCTGAAACATCTCTGAATGAAAGTTAAAATGCCTTCAAAAATGCCTCAGGTCTCTTAAAAGGAGTCAGGAGACAACTTGCAAAGACTCCCTCTGGCCAGTAGTCACAATGGACTGAAGTATATCAAATATCTCTAAATCCATGAGTTTAGACTGACACTAAAAACTGCATTCACGTCATCTTTGAAGGATACTAGGAGACCAGTTGTTATTTTAAAATCTAGTCAATAAATAAAAAGAATCAAGCATTTATCTTTTTATTTAACATGAACTATATACTAGAGTAATCAAATAGAGGAAATTTTCTTTATAGAATTCTTTCAGCTGATAAATAATGAAGGAATTCTAGAATTAGAAAAATCAAGGTAACCCTTAATGAATTAGTGAATTGTGCAATGCCTAATAAATTAATGGATCCATGTAATATTGATCTATGGCTGCTAATACCACAAAAACTGAAATAATCAGGCTTATGTGCCTGCTGAGAGAAGTATACAACTATAAAGCATTACTTATAAAATAGCCTACTGAAATATACACAATCAAAACTCTAGATCTAATAACCAATTCAAAGGAAATACACTGGGTTAGATGTAATTTGTAAAATCTACATGTGAGATACTCTACAGGACCAAAATCAAAAGAAAAAAGGCGTGGAGAGAAAACCTACACATTAGAAGAGACTCAGCTGATGTATTAATCAATCAAAAGCTATAAAAACTACTCGCAGTCTTATTCAAGCAAACTTCAAAAATCTAATGGTAAGACAATCGGGGAAATTTGAACTCTGAACAGATATTTAGAATGATGATAAGGAATTGTGGTTAAATTTTTAGGTGCGATAAGTTTTTATAAAAAGTCCTTATCATTTAGAACTACAAAGAGAAATATTTATGGACAAATAATACGATGTTTGGCATTTGCTTCAGAATTATCTGGGGTGGAATGCAAACCAGTAGATGAAACAAGATTGGCGACAAATTAATGTGGGAACTGGATGACAGGTACATAAGAATTTATTATATTATTCTCTCCACTTTTGTATATGTTTGAATTGTTTCATATTTCCCTTTCCTTTTCCGGTAAAATCTTGCTTTGGTTCTCGACTAAAACCAAACAACGAGAGTAATAATACTAAACACAGCTTAGTCAGGGCACTTTCTTCTAAGTTATACACGGTCAATGTCATTCGCTGCAGTGCATTAGTTACCCAAAATTCCAAGTGGACTTGTTAGTAGGGGACATAAGTTCCAGGTTCAGGCACTGGGGCACTAGCTGGCTATTCCATGCACTTTGCATCCTGCATGAATTTTACTTGAACTTCCCACTGTGTTTCATTATATATTAGGGCTAGACATAAGATTTAAACATGCTATAAATCCTACCCAGTTTATAGATTGTTCTTATTACTTGTTCTCAAATATCTTGGTAACTTTCAAGGCTATAAATCTGAGGATGGTTCCTGCCTTATGTACCTTGGCATTGGAGAGAAAATACAAGCACAAATCAGCCCATCTCCTGATGCAGACTGTTTTAGAAAGCAAGGCAGCAAAGTATAAAAATTATTTAAAATACATAATAGCATGCTTATTAATGGCTGTAAGGATCTTCCCACTAAAGAGTTAGCTGTCTCTAAATAACATCATTCTCTGAGTACACCAGACTCAGCACCATGGAGTCATCATTGATGTGTCCTGTGGGCAATCTTAGGCAAATACTTAATTTATTGTTTGTTTGTTTTTAATTTTAATTGTTGTTCAAGTACAGTTTTGTGCCTTTTACCCCCATACCCCCCAGCCCTCCCCACCTCCCTCCCATCTCCACACCTCTCCTTGTTATTGTCCATGTGTCCTTTATACTAGTTCCTTCAAACCCTTCCCTCCTTCCCCTGAAATTCCCTCCCCTCTCCCCTTTGGTCACTGTCAGCCTGTCCTCTATTTCATTGTCTTTGGTTATATTTTTCTTGTTTATTTGTTTTGTTGTTTAGGTTCCTGTTAAAGGTGAGATCATATGGTATTTGTCTTTCACCACCTGGCTTATTTCACTTAGCATAATGCTCCCCAGTTCCATCCACGCTGTCGCAAAGGGTAGGAGTGCCTTCTTTCTTTCTGCTACATAGAATTCCATTGTGTAAATGTACCATAGTTTTTTGATCCATTCATTTACTGATGGACACCTAGGTAGGTTCCAGCAATTGGCCATTATAAATTGTGTTGCTATGAATATTGGGGTGCATAGGTTCTTTTGGATTAGCATTTCAAGGTTCTTAGGATATAATCCTAGCAGTGGAATTGCCGGGTCAAAAGGCAGATCCATTTTTAGTTTTCTGAGAAAATTCCATAGTGTTTTCCATAGTGGTTACACCAGTCTGCATTCCCACCAACATTGCACTAGGGACCCCTTTTCTCCACAACCTCTCCAACACTTGTTGTTTATGGCTTTGTTTATGATGGTCATTTGGACTGGTATGAAGTGGTATCTCATTGTGGTTTTAATTTGTATCTCTCTGATGGCTAGTGATATTGAGCATCTTTTCATGTGTCTCTCGATCCTCTGTATGTCCTCCTTGGAGAAGTGTCTGTTCAAGTCCTAGGCAAATATTTTGAGTAATTGCTTTGTGCCAGACATTGTGTGGGGGACTGAGGATACAAAGGAAATACAACATGTTTGTGTCCATAAAAGAATCAGCCTGGTTGGTGGTAGAGATGAATGAATTAAAATATCTGGCAAATGATCTGATGGGAAGTCTCCAACTTCTCTAGTTTTTGTATGTTGTTTTTCCCTCTGATTCTCAGTGGACATGTCTCAACCTCCATCCCGTGTGACTGCAGATGGCATAGTACCTTCCCAAGAGCTATTTGAGTTCAACGGTTAAGGGCACAGCCTTGGGTGCCAGAGTGCATGAACCTCAGTGCTGGTTCCACTACTTCCTAAATACCTTGGAAGTATTTAACTTCACTGTGCCTCTGTTTTCTCATCTATAAACTGAGGATAATAAGGTTAATGCTAAGATTAAAGGAGTTAACATCTGTAGAGACCTCAGAACAGTATCTGATGTAACAAGGACCTTACTTGCTTAAGTGTCTTATCCACTTCTTCAGGCTGCTGTCTTCCCATCAGTCTACAGAACCTCTAGCAGTTATAATTGCTCCCTTTAATTGCACAAAGCACTGCTAATACACACTCTAGTGTTTGTGCAGACATTGCTGGAACCCAGAGTCCATCGATGAGGCCTCTTTTCAAGAAGTCACTTATAGGACATTTCTCTGCTCAGCCCTCAGCCCGCTGTTGGGTTGCAGGAGTCAGCTCTTAAACCTCAAGACCAGGAGTCCCCTACAGCCTTTCCTCATCCCCCACCACAAGTCAAGCACCCAAAAAACTCTCCTTTGGCCTCAGAAAGTGAAAACCCTGTAAAATAATAATTTCTACAGAAATACTTCTTGCTTGCAGCAAGACTGTTTTTTATTGTTATGCAAAATAATTTAGCAACTGGTCCTGAACTGCCCTGTCTCAGAGCAGCATTCGCTTTACCTTTACTTAACTCCAAAGGCCCACTGTAAGTTGTTTTTCTTACAAATACATGAGCAATCAACAAAACAAACAGGCAAGCAAGATATAACCAGAGACATTGAAATTAAGAACAAACTGACAGTAACCAGAGAGGAGAGGGGAGAGGATAATGGCAGGGAAAGGGTGAAGGGTTTACAGGAACAACTGCAAAGAACACATGGACAAAACCAAGGGGCAAGGGATGGAAACAGGGGAGGAGGGTGGGGATGGCTGGGGTGGTGGGGAGGGATGGGGCGGAGGTAGAAAACTGTACTTGAACAACAATAAAATTCAAAAGCATTTAATAAAAAAAGATAGCGGCAAAAATTTTAAAAGAATCTTTTTAAGTATTTGGCACATGAACGCGCTCAATAAATGGCAGATAGTACTATCATCATTATAACTATCATCATCATCTTTGCTTTTTTAGATGTATGAATGTATTAGGAAAATAATAATAAAGTATTCCTTAACAGTGGAAGGAAGGAAGGAAGGAAGGAAGGAAGGAAGGAAGGAAGGAAGGAAGGAAAGGAGGAAGTTAGGGGGCAAAAAAAAGAGCAATCTGCCTGTAAAGAATTCTGCAGTTGCCTCTAGAATAGCTTACATTAGCCCTGGCTGGTGTGGCTCAGTGGACTGAGTGCTGATCTGCAAACCAAAGAGTTGCCAGTTTGATTCCCAGTCAGGCCAGAGCTCCCAGTAGGGAGCTCATGAGAGGCAACCACACATTGCTGTTTCTCTCTCTCTCTCTCTCTCTCTCTCTCTCCTTCCCTTCCTCTCTCTCTAAGAATAAATAAGTAAAACCTTTTTTAAAAATAGCTTACATTAATTACATATATTTCACGTGGTTTGAAATTTTTTTTTTGCCCCTGCTACATCTGTATACAATATTATCAAGGAGAACAAATCCCACATGGAAATCCAAGAAGGCTTCCCATAGGAGTTGACATATAAGCCTTAAATCATCTTTATTTCAATATTCTTCTTCTCAAATGTCTGTTAAGGGCAATGAATGGGAAGGACTAAAAAGAACTATGGCAAAACATCAGCAGTGAGTATGTCAGGGTAAAGGACTTTCAGTGGTTATTTTCTTTATATTTTTTATACTTTCCAACTTGCTATAATGCACATACTACATTTAGCATAAGAGGACAAAATGGTATTTTAAAATGTCCCTTATACCTGGTTTTTTTCATGGCCCCCACCTTCTCCACGTTCCATCACTTTCGTCTGGACACTTCCCTGCCTCAGACCTGACAGTATTCTTCTTTTGCTTCTCTCCTCATGTTCCCCACTGCGCACTCTCATTGCCCAAAGATGCAATCTTAAATTTCAACAGAAAGATGACTGCCTTTTCCCTATTTCTGAGGGCTTTCAGCAAAATACCTCACAATGGCTAACCTTCCTTACTTGGGTAGGTGGCAAGAGGCAGAACTAAATACAGTGATGTTTACACATTTATCTTCTTTCTAGGAGTCACCATTACTTGTTTGCATTATTAATAGCTGCATTTCATGGATGAGGTTAAGTAATTTGCCCATGATCATACAACTAGAAGATACCAGAGCCTGGATTGGACCAAGTGGGTGGGGGGCCAAAGCCGCACTCTTCCCATCACACCAAGCCCTTGGCAAGGAGGGCTGATCGCACTCACAGGTACGACCAGTTGCGTATATTGATACGTCAGCTTTGAACTAAAAAGTCACTTCTAACCCAGCTAATCCAGTCCCATAGCTCTGGTGGCCTGTTCCTCAGGACTCGGCATATTTCATACTACTGTGTATTTTTGCTAATTTTTCCTGATGCACAAATCTTGTCTCCTTAATCAGATTACGGGATTCAGGAGGTGATGGCCATGTGCTAAGCACATAGGAAAAATTCGCTGCAGCATGTACTAAGTACATGCTAAGAACTCACATACTGAGAACTTCATTTCAGTTGAATGCTTGCTCTGTCAAAATATATCTTAAAGGTTATATGATTCCTAACCAAAATACTTGAATAAAAGAATAATTTACCAACTTAGAGAATGTTTAATAGGGGCATTTAATAGTGGTTTTACAGTGGCCAAAAAAAAAAGCTAGTATATCCCTTATTACACTTTTTATTACGTCGTCCTCTATTAGTATTTCTCAAATACTGAGGATTCTTAAACCCTGCTACCCTTACAAAGAAAAACACCTTATCATCATAATCTATGAAAGAAAACACAGATATAAAATTTAAGATGTAATATTATTATGGAATTACGTGGGCTAACAGGAGATAGAAAGATAAAATACAAACTAGGTGCAGCCAGCTCAGACGTGCATTCAAGGGACCTAAAGAAATAATTTAATGTGCCCAGGATTGGTTTTGACCCAACAAATACCTGAGAAAATAAAAGCAATGAAGAGACTGACCCGAGATGCTTGCCATGAGGTTTACTAGTGCTGTTACCAAGTAACTCATCATTTTGAAAATGTCAAACTGTTATCTGTTTGTAAGCGTTGCTCCTAGAAACACAGATTGCATGATGTGACCACTTAGGAAATAAAACGTTCTACCTGGGGAAACGTCTTCCTGTTTCTTCTGTCCATTCGGCCCCACCAGAGGGAGTGGGACAACAGAAGTGTGGTGTGCGCAAACAAAGCCTCATCTTCACTGGGGCAAGTGGTATGACCGTCTTCTCTTTGGGGGGACTTTCTCTCGCCTCCTCCCATTTCTACCCCCTCCAGCACGCTCCTCTCGGATTGGGTCACGCTTTCACGCACTTGTTTTCATTTCATCGAGGAATCATGTCTCCCCAGGTAGACTATAAGCTTTCCAGGGTTGTTTTTCTCTATTTCCTATAAGCCCCTTTGGCTCTTTCTACAGTAAAGTGCTGAAATAGGCACTCAATAAATTAAAGTATTATTGGGTTTTATTATTTTAGGGAGACAGAAACGGAGGCGTCCCTCTGCTTCACTCCTTGATTCTTCGGACTTCGCTGAAACCACAGCACAGCTGAAATAACAACAGCACCAGCTTGCACTTTTACAGTGCCATGTACTTTCCAAAGTGTGTCCACATCTCTTATCTCACTGATTCCTCACCCAAGTCCTGTGAGGTAAGCAGAGCAGATATGGCTCGTCTCTTTTGATAGATGGTAAAACGGAGGAAGAGAGAGGTTAAGTGACGTGCCCAGTCTCTCACCACTCCAGTACATCTGCCAGAATTATCTTCCTAAAAATAAATATAAACATGACATTTCCCTGCATAAAATCATCAGCAGGACTCTGGCCATCTCCAGGGTAGAGTGCAAACTCCTCAGCAGGACATGCACGTCCCTGCACTTCCTGACCCCGTGCTCCTCACCAGCTTCATCTTCTACCACTTCCCTGGCACGCCCATGCCCCCCCACGCAGAGCTGCCTCCTCCCTGGCTCTCAAGACTGCATGCCTTTGGTACGGTGCCAGGTGGGTACCGGAAGTATAGGGGGGAGCGCTTTGTAAGGAATATGACTGTCTAACCACTATGCTGTTCACCTGCAGCCAATACAAAATAATATTAGAAGTGAACTGTACTTGAAAAAATACGTACTGTATGATTTGCTTATTTATTAAGTCTTCTTGTCTGTGTCCCCCTGCTGGAGTGTAAGCCCCACAAGGGCAGGGACCTTTGCTGGTTTAGTTCACCAGTGCATCCCAAGTTCCCAGAACAGTGTCTGAGAGCAAGCGCACCGGAAATTCAGGAAGCGTGGACGAGGCACCCCCTGCTCTGGCACGGACGCTGCAGAGACCAGACGCAGTCTCGGGCTAGGAGAACGAGAAGTGAAGTTTACATGACAACGTGCGGGCTGAAGATGCAGGGAGAGTGGTGCTCCCTGGGCGAGATGCGAACACAGATAAGGAGCGGCCAGGAGGCCAGGGCCGAGCGGGGTGTGGATGAGAGCGGGAGACAGGAAAGGCTTAGACTTCATCCAGAAGGCGATACATAAAGCGAGCCTTGACAGCCATACCCAAGTTCACAAGTTCAGAAGGAGGTGGGGAGAATCTTTGCATTTCAGAAATTACAAGTACTTTTTTTTCTAGCTACATCTGAGGGTGCATATGGGGGTATGATGTAAATCCAAAGAAGCAATATCTGTACAGAAGGGGGAGACAGAGCTCCTGAACACAAAGAGCTATGTTTTGGCCTCAGATTAAAAAATGTAATTAGGTTGTTTCTACCTCCAAAACAAGCATGCTTCAGAACACCCTTTATCTATAATGAAAAGCTGCCAGAAATGATAATTCTGATGTTAACAGTTTAGAGAGGAAAACAGTCTGGAGTCGGGGTGTTTGACGTTGATCTTCTGAGACTTTAGAAGAAAATGTTAGAGTGTATATCTTAAAACATTAATCCTGCTCATTCACGGAGCTTCTGGATCAGCAGAAATTCATGAGGCTCCTTGCTACAAAGACTAATGCCACAGGGTCATGGCTGTTGAGCGGCTCATTGAATGGTAAGGGTAGGCAGACATATAAGTATAATATAATGTTGCAAGGGTCAAATATGGAAGTGTGCATAGGATACAGAGGGCAGACAAAGAAGGGGGTGCTTCATTCCCCTGGACACAGGGAGAGAGGAAAGTGTGCATACGAGGTTGCCCAGAACAGCTAATGCTTGATCAGAGAGGCTTGGGAGTTGGTGTGTGTTCACCAGTGGACGCTGGACAGTGAACATTCAAAGTAAAGAAAGAAGCATAGTGAAGGCTTGAGGATATGAACAGGATGGTGAGCTCAGAAACTACCGTTGAATATGGCTGGATCTGGGGGGTGTGCAGGGCTGTGTGAGTGCATAGGCGCATGATTCTTTGTATACCACAGTAAGCAACTGAGATTTCATTCAGTAAGCCAGTGTCTCCCCAGTTGTGATGTATAAACATTTAATTCAATAACTGCACTAAAGATTTTTTCAGGGAGGAAAGAGCAGACTAATCAGCTTCATTATCGTTTTTAAATGCTTTACAGACAGTGCACCGTCTGGTGTTCGTACCCTGGGGTAGACCCCTCGCACCTCCCTGCCCTTGGTAAGCCACTAGATATATGCACTTTTCTGTATGCATGTTATGTTTCAATATCAAGGTAAAAAGAAGAAAGACTGTCTGGGGCAGCTCACAGCACTGCTGGAAGAGCTGGACAAACAGGCCTGAGGCCCTTTGAAACCACTCCCCAGCCACATGTCTGCCTGACCTACTAAAACCATTACTGCTGCTGCTGACACTGTCCTCGCTGAAAGCCAGGGGCCTCTGCCACCACCTTTGCCAAGCAAACTGATTGTACATCGGGCTATCTTCTTCAAGTTGCCCGTTTCCAAATATTCTTTCAAGTGGGTCTATCTAACTGATGGAGCCTGGTCAAATTTTGGGCAATTTGTATTCTGGATTGCCCTTCAAGGGAGATAGGAATCAGAAGGCTGGAAATCCAAAAAATGATAAGTAGCCAAAAACACTATGAGAAAGTCCACTACAACAAGCTTTTTAGCTGTTCAATGTCAACATGTCCTTATTCGATACTGAAACTCATTAACAGCACACGAACAATCACAATAAAATTCTCCTGAGGAACATAATGCAAATATTCCTCAGTCTCTTCCAAAAGGGAGACAATCTTAAAACAAATCTCATCCAAGCACTGCATCCAGCTCAGAATCTTAGCTCTCTGGACGACAGGCAGGTCCAGATGCATCTCCTCAGGGCCCTGTGACCTTAACATTGAAAGATAAAGGCAACTGCCTCCAATACACTGAATATATGACAACAGACAAGGAGCAGGAAGGTGGTAACAACTCCAGTTTGGGAAAGAAGAGAGTGGAAAACACGGGGTAGTCATAGCAAATATCAAATGCTGTGTTCTGGCATCCAGAGTGAAGACCCCTTGCTGATGCTATAAGATCCTGGTTAGCAAATCTGACAGCCTCTGCTTCTGCCTTCCAGAGGTGTCCTCCTAGCCCACTATCACCCATGGCCTCATATGACAAGGGCTTTGGTAAGGACACCTTTCTTGGTGGCCTCACAGAGCCTTCCCGGCCCATTTCTAGTGTGAGTTTAGGGACCTGGGATGGCCTTAGGGGTTGAACAATCATAGGCTATTGTCAGACAAGTCTGGAGTTTCTTTGGCTGTTTCTTCACTGTTTCTTTACTGTTGTGAGACTATTCTCTTTGGGTTTCTTGTATCTCTACCTACCTTGTATGCAGGAGCACTGATGGCTGCTTGCTTCAGACTGTGTTTTCTAGGATGTTTGTATAGCAAACAGCCTTGGAAAACAAAGACAGGGTTTCCCTCCAGAACGAAGAGCAGACATGCTCCGAGTGCATTATAGACCGTTTGGGTTCCCTAAGTCAGGGTTCTTTTCCTGTGATGCACACATCTGATGCACGACTGGGCCCATCCACATAGTCAGAATTCACCTCTGTCCTTTGAGTCTTGGCTGAAAGTGGCGAGAAGTAACCTGGATATGTTAACATGAATTATATCCACTCTTTCCCCTCATGACAACAACATAAAACACCACGGTTTATGTCTCAAGAAACAAAAGGAGACAGTTTCCCACAGAGGATGTTTTGATAGCATATAGCAACGTTCATGCTCTCTGTAGCCGGCAGAATCTGTGCCCTCATTGTAAAGGCCTTCCTTCTTTCAGTAAACCAATCCTGTATTTTAGGTTCTATTACTCAAAGCACTCCATCTCAGGTACTAAATCTGTTCGGTTAGGTTGGCTTCAAGTAACAAAAAAACACTGATGTATAGTGCCTTAGACAAATAAGGCATGGATATCCCTTACAAAACTAGAAATCCACAGGTAAGTCCCCCAGGGCTGGCAAGGTGGCTCCATAATGAACCAGGACAGAGAAAGGCAGAAGGATAGAGGCTCCTGCCAGTCAAGCAAGTCTCCACTTAAAGAACTCGTGAGAAAGCCCCACGCAGCAACTCCCCTTTCATCTTAGACAAAAGATGTCCCATCCCCAGCCCAGCAGCAAAAGCATCTTAGAAACAATCCTGTCGGTGGGCGAGATGCTACCCTGAACACAAGCAGGATCCTGCTAGTAAGGTAAAAAGAGAAAAGTGTGTGTTGGGTAAGCTACCAGTGTCTACCACAGCAGTTGTTCTTACATTTAAATACTGTATAGGACAAATAAGCTCTATCTGTTCTGCAGGCTCTCTGGGTACCGTCTCCGAGGATGCGGTGCAAGACAGAGAACATGGAGGTAAGGAGAACAGATAGGAGAGGACTTCCTCTCCCAGACAAGAGCTGATGAGGGTCTGAGAGTAATGTAAATCAAAAGGATAGAAGAGCTGTCCAGAGTTGGGGGAAATCAGCCTTGTTACTGTTTTTATTTATTTATTTTAAAGATTTCATTTATTTATGTTTTAGAGAGAGGGGGAAGGGAAGGAGAAAGAAAGGGAATGAAACATCAGTGTGTGGTTGCCTCTCTTGCCTGACTACTGAGGACCTGGCTGGCAACCCAGGCATGTGCCCCAACTGGGAATTGAACCAGCAATGCTTTGGTTCGCAGGCCCACACTCAATCCACTGAGCTACAACAGCCAGGGCTCTGTTACTGTTTTTAAATGAGTGCCCTATTCCCCATGTTTCCTTCCAAGTGACGAGAGCTCTACACAGTGTACACTGTGAAACTTCTGTCACTCTGTGTCTGTATCTGCCTCTCCCTAAAGGGAGGCTGAGTGATTTCTCTGATCAATATGTATAGGAAGAATATCCATGCTCCTTTCGGGTCCACCATTCTCCACTCGAGGGTGGGCCTCCCCTGGAGTGCAGCCTTGTGATGGGAAACTGGAGGCTTCTCTCCCTATGGTCTCTGAATAGAGGGAGCTTTTTCTGGGGTAAGTTGGACACAGAGAGCATGAGTTCTGTGCTCCTCCATGGTATAAGTCATACCGTATCAGAGGCCTCCCTCTCTAGCCTTGCCTATGGCTGAGTGGATAAATCTGCCTAATTCTGGAGTTGAGGGTCACCCACCATAACCAATTAATAGGTCAAAGCCATGCCATATGACCTATCTCTATAGTAATGAAGATCTTATTTCTTCCCCCATCTGCCTCTCCTACAAATTATTTATTTCTTTTTAAAAACAGCTCTGTTGATATAATTCATGTATCATACAATTCACCCACTGAAGTATACAATTCGATGTTTTTAGTATATATAGAGAGTTATGCAAGTATCACCAAAATCAATTATGAACATTTTTACCACTCCATAAAGAAACCACTTATCTTTCAGTCATTAGCTCTCATTGTTTTCTACTTAACCCCTCACCCCTCACCCCTCACCCCCCCACCCCCCGAAATGGAATCATACAATATGTATTGTTTCTGGCTTCTTTCACTTAGCATAACATTTTCAAGGTTCATTCATACTGTAGATGTATCTGTCCTCTGTTCCTTTTTGTTACCAAGTAATATTCTATTGTATGAATATACCACATTCTGTTTATTCATTTGGCTATTAACAATAATGTTGCTATAAAAACTTGTGTATGTGTTTTTGCATGGACATATATTCTCAATACTCTTGGATATATACCTGGGGGGAATTACTGAGCCATATGGTAACTCTATGTTTAGCCTTTTATGAAAGAGCCAGACTGCTTTGCAAAGCGGCTGCCTCCCTTTACGTCCCCACCAGCAGTATCTGAGGGTCCCACATCCTTCACGTCCTCGTCAACAGTCGCTACTGTCTCTCTTCTTTACCCCAGCCATTCCAGTGTGTGTGACAGGCTATCCCATCCTGGTTTTGGTTTCCGTTTCCCTAGTGGCTAAGGAATGTTCTCTTCTTTAGACCCGGATGATGGTTGCATGTGTATCTTCACCAGGATAACTCATCAAAGTGTACACGTATGATTGGTGCATTTCCCGAACATTATACTTCAATAAAAAAGTTTATTTTAAAAGTACATATTCCACATCAAGTAAAGAGTTACATTCTA
Source organism: Tonatia bakeri (assembly GCA_004024845.1). Taxonomy (NCBI): domain Eukaryota; kingdom Metazoa; phylum Chordata; class Mammalia; order Chiroptera; family Phyllostomidae; genus Tonatia; species Tonatia bakeri. The sequence goes on along the minus strand of PVIA01001084.1, from coordinate 79,722 downwards.
GGACTTCTGGCCAAGATGGAGGCACAGGTAGACACACTGTGCTGCCTCGCACAACCAAAAGAAGGACAGCAGCAAATGTAAAAATAAAAACAACCAGAACTGCCAGAAAACTGAACTGTATGGAAGTCCAATAACCAAGGAGTTAAAGAAGAAACACTCACCCAGACCGATAGGTGGGGCAGAGACAAGCAGCCAGGTGGAGAGGAATCATGGCAAGGCAGAGGCTGGAGGACCAGGGCGGGCAAGGTGGCAGCTGGAGGACCAGGCTGTCCCACATTTGCATGCAGATAAACCAGGAGGAACAACTGGAGAGCAAGACAGACCACACAAACTAGGGTTCCAGCAGGGGGAATAAGCCTCAAAACCTCTGACTGTAAAAATCTGTGGGGGGCTACCGCAGTGGGAGAAACTCCCAGCCTCACAGGAGAGTTCCTTGGAGAGACCCACAGGGTCCTAGAATGTACACAAACCCACCCACGCAGAATCAGCACCAGAAGGGCCCAGTTTGCTTGTGGGTAGTGGGAGAAGTGACTGAAAATCAGTGGAGAGCAGAGCAAGCAGCACTGTTCCCTCTCAGACCCCTTCCCCCACATAGCACAACAACGCAGTAATATGTTGCCCCACCCTGGTGACCACCTAAGGCTCCACCCCTTATTACATAATAGGATCGCTAAGACAAGAAAAAAATGGCCCAAATGAAAGAACAGATCAAAGCTCCAGAAAAAGTACAACTAAGCAACAAAGAGATAGCCAACCTATCAGATGCACAGTTCAAAACACTGGTAATCAGGATGTTCACAGAATTGTTGGAATATGGTCGCAAATTAGAGGAAAAAATGAAGGCTATGAAAAGTGAAATAAAGAAAAATGTACAGGGAACCAACAATGATGGGAAGAAAATCAGGACTCAAATCAATGGTTTGGAGCAGAAGGAAGAAATAAACAGCCAACCAGAAAAGAATGAAGAAACAAGAATTCAAAAAATGAGGAGAGGCTTAGGAACCTCCAGGACATCTTTTAACGTTCCAACATCCAAATCATAGGGGTGCCAGAAAAAGAAGAGGAAGAGCAAGAAATGGAAAACTTATTTGAAAAAATAATGAAGGAGAATGTCCCCAATCTGGCAAAGGAAATAGACTTCCAGGAAGTCCAGGAAGCTCAGAGTCCCAAAGAAATTGGATCCAAGGAGGAACACACCAAGGCACATCATAATTACATTAGCCAAGATAAGGAAAGAATCTTAAAAGCAGCAAGAGAAAAGGAGACAGTTACCTACAAAGGAGTTCCCATAAGACTGTCAGCTGATTTCTCAAAAGAAAACTTAGAGGTCAGAAGGGGCTGGAAAGAAGTATTCCAAGTCATGAAAGGCAAGGACCTACATCCAAGATTACTCTATCCAACAAAGCTATCATTTAGATTGGAAGGGCAGATAAAGTGTTTCCCAGATAAGGTCAAGTTAAAGGAGTTCATCATCACCCAGACCTTATTACAAGAAGTGTTAAAGGGAATTATCTAAGAAAAAGAAGATCAAACATATGAACAGTAAAATGACAACAAACTCACAGTTATTAGCAACCACACCTAAAACAAAAACAAACTAAGCAATCAACTAGAACAGGAACAGAATCACGGAAAGGAGATCATGGGGAGGGTATCAGCAAGGGAGTGGGAGGGGAAGAGGGGGGAAAGGTACAGTGGCATGAATGGTAGGTAGAAAATAGACAGCGGGGAGTTAAGAACAGTATAGGAAACGTAGAAGCCAAAGAACTTATATATACAACCCATGGACATGAACTAAAGAGGGGGAATGTGTGTGGGACGAGGTGTGGAGGGCAGAGGGGAATTAAGAGGGGGAAATAGGGCAACTGTAATAGCATAATCAATAAAATATATTAAAAAAGACTTACATTCTATTTTAAAAATAAAATTATTACCACCACCACTACCACCATTACCAAAAAGACAAGAGCAGCAGCTTTTAAGTGAGGCAGACTTGGACAGAAACCCATACTGCGTCTTCTGGAGACAAGGCAACCTAACCCACAGGGCCTCTGTTGCTTCACCTTCAGATTAAATCATAATGGGGTTTTGGTTAATGTGGCTCAGATAGAGGCTCCAAAGAATGTCGTCTTCCTGAACATAAAAATCACTAGATCATAAACTATCCTTGCATTTGTATTGTTTGTAGCTGATAAGCCTCTTGACCAGTGCCTTTAGTTTTGCTCCTCTGGTATAGACATGCCTTTCTGAACTCATTTAAAAAACATAAATGATGAATGTGTCTTCCTTGGGTTTCACAAATTTACGAGTGTTTCAATAATCAGCTATGTCGTGTGAAGTGAAGAAGTTAACCTCATGAATTTTCTTACTACGAAGATGAATGGGAGGACCGATGTTTTCTCCTGGTCAAAGTGTTTGAGATTTAAGGCCTTGTATTAGCTCCATTGCTAGCTCTACCGCTCAGGTGCAATATATTTCAGTAAGCCGCCAATCAAGTGGTTTAAACACTAGCTGTTGCACCTATAAAGTCACTATAGTCATATGTTGCATCACCAGCATAAAATTTAATTATTAGCTATAAATCCCTGAGATCCTAAGATGATAGTTGCTTCAGTGTTATGCCATAACAGCAGAGATTCCAAGGCCCCCACCATTTTAAATATGCATCACAAGAATTTGTTCACTTGCCCTTAATAAACCTTTTATTTACAAAATTATAACTTTAGATTTCAAAGTTTTCTTTCTGTGTCAATCAGGATTCGGTTCAGTTGTATATAAGGAAAATTCAATGTAATGGTGGATTAAACCAGATGGAGGTTTATTTTTCTCTTATGTAAAATGAGCCCAAAAGTAGGCAGTCATCAGCCCAACACCACATCTTCCTGATGCCATCAGGGGTGTGGGCTCCTTCCATCTTCCCTTTCCATTATCATGACTTCTACTTTAAGACCACGTCTTGGTTATGGGTTGGCTGCTGCGACTCCCACCATCAAGTTCATGTTTTAGGCAGCAAGGAGAAATGGGGCAAGGGCGAAAGAGTCAGCTTCCATGTTGAGTGTGCTCCTTTTACAGAGCTTTCCCAGGAGCTATTCCTAAATTTCCCATTTGCATGTCATTGGCTATCCCTAGCCATGATAAGGCTGACACATTTAGTTGCGTAGAATACATTGCCACACCCACACTATAGGGAGCGTTTTGCTCCAAAGAAATGAGGGGATGGATAAAAGGTTGACAAGCAGCAGTCTCTGCCACACTTTAAAAAAATTCTTTCCACCCTGGCTGGTGTAGCTCAGTGGATTGAGCGCGGGCTGCGAACCAGGCATCGCAGGTTCGATTCCCAGTCAGGGCACATGCCTAGGTTGCAGGCCATGTCCCCCAGCAACCGCACATTGATGTTTCTCTCTCTCTCTCTTTCTCCCTCCCTTCCCTCTCTAAAAATAAATAAATAAAATCTTTTAAAAAAATCAATTTAGTTAGTTAAATTTTATGGTATCATTCATTAACATAAAAATATTTCTTGGCCCTTCTTTGTGTCAGGCCTTTGATAAGTGAAGGGATGCACTATAGATCATCTCCCCACCTTCTCAGAGTCCCCAGCACATCGGTTCAGTTCAAGGACGATGACTAATTACTGCAAAGGATGCCCATGTTGAAGGGTTAGCCTCTATAATATGGCATTACTATTTAGGTAATTGGCTACATGTGCTATTTAAAATAAAAATATAGTTTTCTTTATCAGATAAATAGTTCCATAGTTTTGAGATGGCTAATACAGACTTGAAGATGTTTTAAATATTAATATCATGGCAAGCATTCTCGTGCAAAAAAAAAAGGTGCAGTTTAGTCTAATGATAAAAGTTCAAGTGAAAAACATTAATATGCTCTTGGCAAATAGAATAAATTAAAAGATAGCTACATCCAGTTTTTCTAGAATTTTTAATCAGAAAGAACAATAAGATAGCACTAGAGGGGAAGCAGACAAATTAAACAATAAAGAAGAACTATAAGTATATGGTTATATTTTTCAGGCAAAACAATCAACTAAGAGAATATTGTCTTGAAGAAGATTGGGGCTTTGTTTAACCTCGTGGTAACTCATTTTTGGAAGTTCCTAGGTATGTTTATAAGAAGCTCTAAAGCATACGATACAATAAACAACAACAGGTTGCTACCGTGTTAGAGTAAATGACATTTCTCATTTTATCGCCTTTCACACACCAGAGGCCTATATTTTACTTCAAGCGTAGGATCAGGTTGAAATTGGCCAGCTCCAGTTTCAACTGGCTCCAAATTTCTTTGTCTGCAACATTTGGAACATATGGAACATGCCATATGTAGAAGAGTAGACCATATTTCTTGTACCACTTGTCTCAGTTAGGAGAGACTTACGTGAAAAAGGGGAAAAAAGCCCACAGACCCCTTGTTTTAACAAAAATGAAGCTGAAATTTAAAAAAATATATAAAATCAATTTAACCCAAGATATAATTTTAAGTGACGATAAAACATAGGAAAGTAGAATATACGCCTTTTCCCATGAGGTTGGTCTCTATTGTTTATTTGGGAGTGGTTCTCCTATCCAGTAGCTATTAGGAATAGAACCCAATTTCTTGTGTTTTGAAAATTAGGAGAAAAGTTTAGAAGACTGGTTTTCAAGCTGGGACACATGAGCGTTCCCATTCCCAGTCAAGATGTATCCCTTAATTTTGTTCACTCTCATACCCCAAGTGCCTAACCAGTACCTGGCACATAAATGGGCACATCATGGCACATATATTTAGAGATAAATATATGTATGAATCAATAAATGAAAAAAGTATGAATAAATGAATGAAAGTTTCCAATAATTTTGCCATAGTCTTCCACTATCTCCCTCTGGAGAACTTCCTTGGAAAAATGTGCTTTTACTTCACAAAGACCACAGAATGAAGAAAAATAGCAAAAGCGATAAGACTGAAATGTTCGATGAATCAGTACATGTGTTTTTTAGTTTGTGTTTCTAGAACTTTGCAGTAATGAAGTGTCTTGGGGAAGGAGCTCAGGGTCATTCCTTCAGGACCAGCAGTTATCTATTTGACTGCTTGCTGGGCACTGGGCATCGAGATAGGTGAAAGGAATGCTGGGTAAATGTGCACATATGTTCTCTGCCTTCAGGTTCAGGTGTTTCTCCATCAGCAAGGGTATTCTATACCATGATGAGTCCTTTTAAGTTTAGTCTATGCAAATATTTTCTGTCCTACCTACCCCTCTGTTTTTATTTTGCCTACTATTTTTTTATATTGAGGTACAATCATGATGTCAATACACCACGTATTTTTAAATATACAACTCAATAAATCATATACAAAGCCATGACACACTTGCCACAATCAAGGAAATGAACATATCCATGACCCCTCCAAATCTTCCTCACGCCACTCTGTAACCCTTCTCTCCTTACGCCTTGCCTACTCCCTCACCCAGGTAACAACAATCCACAGTGCTGCCACTCTAGTTTGTATGGTCAGGAGTTTTATATAAATGGAATTATACAGTATATCTGGTTTCTTTCATGCAGCAAAATTACTATGAGATTTATCTGTATTGTTGCATGTATCAATAGTTCACCCTTTTTATTGCTGTGTAGTATTCCATTACATAGATATACAACCATTTGTTACCCATTCACCTGTTGATGAACATTTGGGTTGTTGCCTGATTTGGGCTATTAAAAATAAAGCCGCTGCACCCTGGCTGGTGTGGCTCAGTGGATTGAGTGCGGGCTGCGAACCAGGCATCGCAGGTTTGGTTCCCGGTCAGGGCACATGCCTAGGTTGCAGGCCATGTCCCCCAGCAACCGCACATTAATGTTTCTCTCTCTCTCTCTCTAGAAATAAATAAATAAAATATTAAAAAAAAATAAAGCTGCTGCCTTTTTGGAAAATAGCTCCTCAAAAAGATAAATATACAGTTACCATATAACTCAGTAATTTCACTCCTAGATATACACCCTGGAATGAGATTACACAAAATCTTGTGCATAAATGTTCATAGAAGCATTATTCGTAAGAGCCAGACAATGGAAACAACCCAGATATGCATCCACTGATGAATGGATAAATAAAAGGTGGTATATTCATAATAATGGAATATTATTAAGCAATAAAAAGGAATGAAGAACCAGCACTGGCTGGTGTGGTTCAGTGGACTGAGTGCTGGCCTGTGAACTAAAGGATCACCAGTTTGATTCCCAGTCAGGGCAAGGCCTGGGTTGTGGGCCAGGTCCCCAGGAGGTGTTTCATAAGAGGCAACCACACACTGATGTTTCTCTACCTCTCTTTCTCCCTCCCTTCCCCTCTGTCTAAAAATACATAAAATCTTTAAAAAACAAAACTGATCCACAACACAACCTTGAAAACACTATGCTAGATGAAATACGCCAGACATAGAAGTGGTCAATTTTCAACACACCAAAATTCTTAGACTACAAGACTGTGATTTGGCCATGGCTATGTCATTTCCTATTGCTCTCCTACTTTATTACTGAAATCCAGCCCACGGGCCTCCTTGCACCTTCCTCATGTCCATTTATTTATTTACTTACTTACTTATTTATTTACTTACTTATTTGCTTTTCTGCATGAAAAGCTTTCTCACAATTTTCTTCATTGGTACTTTCCTCATTTTCTTCAGCTTTCAATGTCATTTGAGCCCTTTTCTTTGATCACTCTAAAAAGACATGCACACACTCATACACCACCCACTTTCTCAGTGTTTGTTTTCTTAGTGTTAGCTAACATGTTACACACGGCAATTATTTAATAATAGCTAACACATTAAGTGCTCACCCTGTGCTTTATATATTAATTTACTTAATCCTCACAACACTTAAAAAGTATTTACTCCCATTTTCCCAAGAGGAAGCTGAAACTAAAGATTAAGCAATTGTCCCAAATTAGCAAGGATCCCATTCCAAAGAATTCAACTCTGGAGTCCATGCTGTAAAACATGATGCCATCGAGGACCACCTTTCTAATAACTTTGCAATGTTTCTGTTCTGTGTGTCCCCACTGGAATGTGAGGTGCACGTGGAAGCGTCCTTTAAAAGCTACTGTTCTCCCCAGCGCACAGAACACTGCCTGCCAGGCCGTGCCTAAATGAAGGCTGAAAAATGGGTTAAATTGTAACTAAAAAAAAAAATTAAGACTCAGCAACAAATGCATACTCCAAAAGCTCTTTCGGGATTGCTAAGAGGGAGTTAGATTCGGTTGCGTGTAAAGGGAGGCAAGGTCCAGTGGCTGCTGGGAGCAACGTACGAGGCGGCAGGAAGTGCGAGGGAGCGAGGCGTGAATGGAACGACTGTTCCGATCACAAGTAATTTTCGTTCACTCGACAGTCTTAAAACTTCAAGCAGGAGACGGGTGGAGTAAACTGTAAACCACACCGTCTTAGACGTTGAAGTCCGGAGCCGCTACTTAAAGAGGCGACCCCCAACCCCCGAGGACACGCCCGCCCTACCGCCAGACAAGACCAAAGCGTGCGGCCTGATTGGCCCCCGTGGCCCCGCCCAAACCAGTGACTCCGCCCCTCAGGACTCGCGCGAGGTGACCCGGAAGCGGTTGTCAAGCGCCACCGAGCGAGTCAGCTCCCTTTTCCGGCCGGCGTGTTGGCTAGTGGAGTGTGTTCCGTGTTCGGGCCTTCACCATGAGTGTCCCGGCCTTCATCGACATCAGTGAGGAAGATCAGGTGTGCTCCCGGGCCCGGGGGGACGCCAGGGTGGGGTTGGGCGAGCCTTGGGGTGTAAAGGGCCAAATAGAGGCTGGGCCTGGCGGGAGGAATGCCTCCCCGCGGAGCCGGCTTTGGAGCTGAGAACCATGGCTGACTTCGCACGTGGGAGTGGAGAGCCGGGAGGCTGGGGCGCGCCTTCGTGGCCTGGAGCTGCACCAGCCCACTGGCCGACGGTCCAGCGTGGGCCCGAGACTTCACTCCAGTTTCCTGGTCGGCGTCAGTACTTTTTCAGCCCGTAGTCACTGGACTGTTTGACTCGCTGATATCTGCTTCCGTCTCCCCAATGCAGCCACATCCGGAGTAGGAGGTGGCAAATATTTAGACGGCTTAAGCAAGCTAAGGAAAAATAATTTTGTACTGAAAAATCAAAGTGGTGTTAATGGGACCACAAAGGCACAGCTGACCTATTTTGTACATAGACCATATTTTATATTCTTACTGTGCAAGCGTGAGAGGTCTGTAACCTGAAAATGAAACGTCAATTCCACCTTCATACTTCGAGGCATACACCTGGTGAGCCGTCCTGGCATTTTTAAATGTTCCGTTTGGATGGAGTTTGTACTTTTCCCCATAACAAAAGCTAAACTGTAGTTGGTGGGAGTTAAACTAAACATGAAATGGTCTCTAAGGTAATTTTGCAGACTGGAGTCGTGTTGTTATTTTTTCTTTCACTACTATTCCACTAACATGGAAGCTTTGGTTTCCATAAAAGACAGCATTACTGTTCTGACATGCTTTCAGAATTGCAGATGTCATTCACCACCCACCCCTCCCAGAAGAAAGGCAGGCCCTCAGCCCTGAAGAGCAAAGTAAAGAACTGAAATGAAAAAAAATTGTAAACGTCAGCCCAGAGAAGGGGTTGAGCACAGTTAGAAAGATGTGCACAAGGAGAAACAGCGTGTCTTATCTGTCATGGAGTCGTGTTGTCAATGGTTGACTGTGAGGTTACTGAAAAAAGTACTTTTTAACATGGAAAAATATTTGTAAATGCAGGAAGTCGTTAATCATATTTGAGTTTCAAAGTGCCATTTCTAGTTAGGTTATGCTGCTGTTGTTGTAATACATTATTTTCACATACACACATTCAGGTAAATAGGTGATTGCTTTCAGGAGTTTATCTTTGGTCAAATTCCCTGTTTAATTAAAGTTGGGAAATGGAGTTGAGAATCCTTGTTTCTTTCCTTTGTTTGTACCCCTCCACAGCCACTACTTGTGACCAGTGACGATGACAGATTAAAAACAATAAACTGTTGAATAGTTAGTAGAGAAAGTTCACTTTGTGTCTGTAAAGCAGAAACTGAACAAGTGCCTTTTTTTTTTCATAGTGTTATGGGGGTTTTTTTATGGAGAAGTATACTTCCCAGTGGTATTTTTATGCTCTCTGGTGGGGTGACAGTTGTTTTAGGAAGTCTTGTTTTACTACCACCTCCTGTGAAGTCACTGTGTACTTAGCTGAAAGGGTACTACCATCAGGTCTACAGCCTTAATATGCGTTCCTTAGGTAGCCAAAGCATATTTGTGGGTTTAGAAAATGAGATGCCCAGGCATTTACTAATGGTATCCTCACCTCTCCCTGTTTTAGTTACTCATTTTATTATCTTAAATACCATTTACATTGGTGTTTGGTTGCTGTACATACCAATCTCTAAAAGTAGCAAGTTATTAAATGCCACATATACACATTACAGTAGAAAATGTCTAAATACAGGATGCAGTCCTGTAGATATATTTTTATAGGTCCAAAGGTGCTTTTTGATCCAGATAGGCATTTTGCATTTTAAAAAACTATTTACAAAATCCAATTTGATACAAATAGTTTATTTAAGGAAACAAAGGCATCCTCCTCTTTTTATCTTTATTTCCCAAAATGCTCATCTCAGATAAGTTCTCAAACATTTAATTTACCTTTTGCCAAGGTAATGTGAGTGACTTAAAAATAGCTATGTTATGTACATCTGAGAGCAGTGAAGTTTCATTTCTTTAAAACAGTTTGAATTTACCAAGTCAGATCCCTCGCCCCACCCCCCCACCCCTGCGCCCAAAGGCTTTGAGTTATAGTAGAAAGATTGATGCTGTATTCTGGAGTTCGGGCAGGATACAGGCGATATGAGAGAGAGTCTGAAGGTGACCCTAGTGGGTCTGTGTAGTCTCGGGTTTGTAGAGGGCACACTGCGGGGCTGTGATGATGGGTGAGGTAAAATCATTGTTCAATGCAGCATCTATATTTAGTTTTTTCAGAAGGAGGACAGAATGGTTCGAGATCATGTATTTTGTCATCTGTGGTCAGTTTTATAGATAACTCAGCAACCCTTTTGATTCACCAGGCTGCAGAGCTTCGAGCTTATCTGAAGTCTAAAGGAGCTGAAATTTCAGAAGAGAACTCAGAAGGGGGACTTCATGTAGATTTAGCTCAGATTATTGAAGCCTGTGATGTATGTCTGAAAGAAGATGATAAAGGTTTGTTTTTAATTTTTTGTAATATTTCTAATAATGAAGAACCTACTTTTTAATTTTCTTGTGAATTACATTTGTTTTGTTTCAGACCTTAGAACTTTTAGGTGCTGTTTCTAATCTTTGCACATACTTTCAGTTTATTCTAATCTGTTATAACTATGAAGTAAGCCCATTTTGAGAAAACAACTTTTTTACATCAGGAATGACTTTTGAGTGTCATTGCCCACACTAAATACTGATAATTATAGACTGCACTGAAGAAAAAAAATGAAGCACTTCTTTTTCATAAGGTTTATATTAATAGCAAGTGGAATATAATAACTAATCTAAAAGCCATTTAATTATTTGGCTAATGCCCCACTTATTGAAATGGAATCAGAAATTTTGGAAATTGGGAGTCCTGAAATCTCTAGTTAAGGTTTGAGATCAAACTTGGTATATGACTAGCAGCTTACACTTGAAAATTAGTGACCTACACAAAAAGTAGACAGCTTTCATTTCTAAATAGTTTTTCTGTTTGTATGTACAAAGTTTTTTTCCATTGGGAAAACATCCTAGCCTAACCAGATGTTAGACCTAACCAGTAACTTCCACATGATTGAATTATATCTTGCCAGTAAAAACTGAAACTATATATAGACATGTAAATCAGTTTTCTGTTTTACTGAATGAAATCCAAATATTAGGAATAATTTCTTTAATAAAATGTACAAATTGTTTTCTGAATGTTAGCTCTACAACAGAGCTAGTTTAGTTTGAATTCTTGTATATTTTTGGTATAATGCACACCATTGACGGAAGTGGCCTTTAGAACTGTTTTACAGTAGTTAGATTATATCATTTTAAACTATCTAATGTTTAATGGTCTTCGAATGCTGGAAATATATATTTAGATACAGTAAGTATTAAAGTATCACTGTTACGCTACCCATTCATGTGTAGATGTTGAAAGCGTGATGAACAGTGTGGTATCCCTCCTATTGATCCTGGAGCCAGAAAAGCAGGAAGCTCTGATTGAAAACCTCTGTGAAAAGCTGGTCAAATTTCGGGAAGGTGAACGCCCATCTCTGAGACTGCAGTTGTAAGTTAAGAAATGAAAGAGGCTCAGTTTTTCTAGGGACTCTTCATTTGATTGGTTAAAAGCAAGAATTCTGGAACTTTACTGTCAGCTATGGCTTTTATTAGCTGCGTGACTTTGGACAAGTCATTTAACCTTTCTGTATGACACCCTCCCTGCCCCCGCCCCTTCCCTCCTTGTAATGTGATGTTATTAAATCTGTCTTGGGTTTGTTAGCCAGATGATTGCAACTGAATCACTATAGTCACTGATCTCAAACTTTTTTAATTACTTGTTAACCAGGCTAAGCAACCTTTTCCATGGGATGGATAAGAATACTCCAGTAAGATACACAGTATATTGCAGCCTCATTAAAGTGGCAGCGTCTTGTGGGGCCATCCAGTATATTCCAACTGAGCTGGATCAAGTGAGTTATGTGGAATAACTTCTTCTGCTTTTTTTTTTTCCTTTTTTAAAGATTTTATTCATTTTATTTTTAGAGAGTGGAAGGGGGGAGAAAGAGAAACATCATTGTGTGGTTGCCTTTTGAGTGCCTCTACTGGGGACCTGACCTACAGCCCAGGCATGTGCCCTGACTGGGAATCAAACCAGCGACACTTTGGTTCGCAGGCAGGCTATCAGTCCACTGAGCCACACCAGCCAGGGCACTTGTTCTGCTTTTAAGAAATATAGTTTTATATTATAACTAAAATAAGTAGCAAATATGTTAAGCTGTATCACTAAATTTTCTCCTTTTGTCAATCTCATAGGTTAGAAAGTGGATTTCTGATTGGAACCTCACCACTGAAAAAAAACACACCCTTTTAAGACTACTTTATGAAGCACTTGTGGATTGTAAGAAAAGGTATTCAGAATTAATGTCCTAAGTTAAAAATTAACAGGCAAAATGAGTAGTTGATGGCTGATTTTTAAAGATAGGTAGGGAAAGTCATTTTTGCTCTACTTGGTTCTCCGTGAGTTGCTATAAATCTGTTTCTGTAAATTTCACCTATTAAAGATAACTGCAAATTTTAAAATAGTTTTTCCCCGTCTTTTAACTTCTTAAAAAGCAAAACTTTTGTTATAAAAATGGTACATCTATTAATCCCAAAGCTGTCTGTAATACCAGGTAAGTTTATTTAGTGGTGCTTTAATGTCTTAGTACAGAATAGTGTTGTTGCTTTTGTTTAATAGAGGTGAGGGTTGGCCTAACAGTTTCCACAAAGTCTCTTATACGAACGATGCCCCCCAGTTGAAACTTTGCGATAGACTGTACAAAATGCGTATCTATTGGGTTTCTAGGGCTTGTGTGCAGCCCCGCAAACTTCATTTCCAAAATATTCCTCTATGTACACAGGAAGTGATCACTGTTCAGTGTAGTTCCATTGCACAGTTTTATGCTGGTTTTCAGCGGCAGGGTGTTGAATACGTTCGAGAGGACTGACAAGATCACTGTGTTTCTATTATGTTAAAAGAATGTAATTTTTTTTGCAGACTTCAAATTTAACAATGCGGCAAGGAAATTATATTTTTGTTTTGAAAGTTGGGACATTTATTATAAAAGATAAGCAGGAGATCTTGCATTAATAGCCTATTTCTTTCTGAAGCAGTACTTATACTATCTGTCATGCTGGCTCACTGGCAGCATTCCAGCCAGTGGTCAGTAAAGTGATAAAACTTGGTAGTTAGCAACAGACCTTTCAAATTGGGAGGGTGGCGGCATGCAGGGAGCATAAAAACAGTTGGAGAAATAATCCATATTTTAACCCACACTTCAAATATACAGGCTGTAGCGTCAGACTGCTGGCATTCAGATGTTGGTTTTTCTACTTGTATGACCTTAGATAAGTTATTTACCATCTGTGTACCTCCGTTTCCAACTTCGAAGTAGAAACACTAGTACTTAGCTCAAAGGGTTATCAAAAAGATTAAAGATACTATACATAAAACAGTGGCTTACTTATTGAGAAAGCACTTAGTAAATGTTGGATATTATTTCTACCCCTATCCTCTTCATTTTTTTCACACTTTAAGAAGTTGGCCTATTTTCTGGTACAGTAAATTAAAAAGATGACTATTGTTTCCCTCTTCCGTGGCACTCACCACAGATGATTACTACTCATTGTGGATGATTTCTCTTACTGTGATTTACTAGGTCCTCAGTCTGTTACATGTCCTAAGGAAATAATGTTCTAAAGAATCCCAAAGCTCATTCTCAGGGAGACTGAGATAGGACATGAATACCCATCTTTGCTCTGCTGGACGTATCCTAATGTGAACCTCGAAATTTATCTGCTGCATTTGTCACAGATGATCACTTATTCCTTATTTAAAAAAAAATTTTATTAGATTTATTGGGGTTACACTGGTTAGCTAATAACATTATATAGTTTCAGGTATATAATTTATAACACAGTATCTGTAGTCTTTGTTATTGCTCACTACTCAAAGTCTAGTCTCTTTCCATCACTACGTATTTGACTTCTTTTGCCCTCCTCTCCCTCCCCAGCCCCTTTCCCCTTTGGTAACCACCATTTTGTTGTCTGTCTCTGTGACTTTTTTTGCTTATTTGTATTACTTGTTCATTTGTCGCTTGTTCTTTTATATCCCACATAAAAGTGAAAATGTGGTTCTTTTTTGTTTATTTCACTTAGCATAATACTCTTAAGAGCCACCTATGTTGGTGAAAATGACAGTATTTCTTTTTTTATGGCTGAGTAGTATTCCGTTGTGTGTATGTACCATGTCTTTATCCAGTCATCTGTCACAGGACACTTAGGTTGTTTCCATGTCTTGGCTGTTGTGAATAATGTTGCAGTAAACATAAGGGTATGGATAAGGGTTTTCGAATTTTTCAGGTAAATACCCAGAAGAGGGATTGCTGGGTCCTATGGTAGTTCTGTTGTTAATCTGAGGAACCTCCGTACTGTTTCCGTAGTGGCTGCACCAGTTTACATCCTACCAGCAGTGGGGGGATTTCCCTCTTTACATCCTCTCCATCACTTGTTTTCATTTTTGAGATTTTACTTATTTTTAGAGAGAGGGGAAGGGAAGGGAGGAAGCAAGGAAGAGAAACATTAACATGACAGAGAAACATCGACTGGTTGCCTCTTGTACATGTCCCGACCAGGCACTGAGCCCACAGCCCAGGCCTGTGCTCTGACCAGGCATCGAACACGCAGCCTTTGGCTTTGCTGGATGACGCCCGAGTGAGTGAGCCACACTGGTCAGGGCCCTTACGTCTTGTCTCATTGATAATACCCGTTCTTACAGGTGTGAGGTGTTATCTCATGTGGTTTAGATGTGCGTTTTCCTTAAAGCTAGTGATGACATTCAACACTTCAATTCATTGAGTTATTGGGTGTTAGCAGTCTGGTTTCTTTCTTTTGTATGTGGCTTTTCAGTTTTCTCAACACCATTTATTGCCAAGACTTTTCTTTCTCCATTGAATGTTTTTGGCTCCTCTGTCAAAACTTAGATATGTGTTTATTTGTGGACTCTGAATTCTGTTCCATTAGTCTGTGTGCCTGTTTTTGTGCCAGCACCTTATGTTTTGATTATTAGAGTTTTGTAGTATAGTTTGAAGTCTGAATTTGTTCTTTTGTCTCAGAGTTGCTTTGGCTATTCATGGTCTTTGATGGTTCCATACAAATTTGAGGATTTCTTTGGTTCTGTTTCTGTGATAAATGCCATTGGGATTTTGATGGGATTTTGCATTAAATTTGTGTATTGCATTAGTTAATATGGCAGTTTTAATAGTGTTAATCTTTCCAATCCATAAATAATAGAATATCTTTTTTTTTTGTATATTCTTCACTTTCTTTCAAAAGTGTCTTACAGCTTACATCTTATAGGTCCTTCACTTTGTTAAGTTTATTCCTAGGTATTTTATCCTTTTTGCTGAAATTGAAAATGGGATTGTTTTATTCCTTTCTTTTTCTGGTATTTCACTGTTAGTATATATGAATACAATGGATTTTTGTAGACTGATTTTGTATCCTGCAACTTTACTGTTTTTGATCGTTGTTTCTGATCGTCTTTTGTTGGATTCATTTCTGTACATAGAATCATGTCATCTGCAAACAGTGACAGTTTTACTTTAGCCCCAATTGGGATGCCTTTTATTTCTTCCTCTTGCCTTGAATGTTCTGACTAGGACTTCTGTGCCATCAGTATATTGAATAACAATGGTGAGAATGGGCATCCTTGTCTAGTACCTAATCTAGAGGAAAAGGTTTTAGTGTTTTACCATTCATACATTAGTTGAGGGCTTGTCATATATGGCCTTTATTAGTTGAGGTACTTTCCTTCTATATCCATTTGATTGTTGTAGTCATAAATATGTTGTCTTGTCAGATGTTTCTTCTGCATCTATTGCTATGATCGTAGGATTTTTATCTTTTTTTAGTGTTGATGTGGTGTGACACATTTGTTGATTTGCATATATGTTCAACCATCCTCTTCATTCTTGGAATGATCCCCACTTGATCGTGACGTGTGGTCCTTTTCATATATTGTGTTCAGTTTGCTAGTTTTTTGTTGTTTTTTTTTAATTTTAATCATTGTTCAGGTACAGTTTTCTCCCTTTTACTCCCAATCCAGCCCCCCCTCTCAGTTTGCTAGTATTTTGTTTAGGATTTTTGCACCTGGGTCCATCAGAGATATTGGCCTGTAATTTATTGTCGTTATTGCTGTTGTTGGATTGTCCTTACTTGGTTTTGGTGTCAGGGTAGTGTTGGCCTCATAAAGTGAGTTAGGAAGTATTTCCTCATCTTTGATTTTTTGGAAACATTTGAGAAGGATACATACTAAATCATCTTCGAATGTTAGGTAGAATTCATCAATGAAGCCATTTCGTCCTAGACTTTTGCTTTTTAGGAGGTTTTTGATTACTGTTTCGATTTCCTTACTAGTGATCGGTCTATTGAGGTTTTCCAGTTCTTCATCATTCTGTTTTGGAAGGTTACATATTTCTAAGAATTTGTCCATTTCTTCTAGGTTATCAAATTTGGTGGTATATAGCCCTTCGTGGTATATATTGTTGTATAATCCTGTGGTATCCATTTTCTCTTTTTTCCTTAGTGACTCTAGCCAGAGGTTTGTCAGTGTTATCTTTTCAGAGAACTAGCTCTTTATTAGTTTTTTCCTGTTGTCTTTTTGTTCTCTATTTCCACTCTGATTTTTATTTCCTTCCTTCTGCTAACATTGGGCTTTGTTTGTCCTTATTTTCTAGTTCTTTAAGGTGTAATGTTAGATTGAGATTTTTTTCTTGTTTCTTGAGCTAGGCATGTAATGCTATAAACTTTCCTCTTGGTACCTCTTTTGCTGCATCCTAGAATTTTGATATGTGGTATTTTCATTTATCACAATGTATCTTTTAATGTCTTTATTTGTACTTTGACCCAGTAGTTGTTCAGTAGGATGTTTAATCTTCACATATTAGTGGTTTTTCTAGTTCTCTTGTAGTTAATCCAGTTTCATGACATGGTGTGAAACTGTACTTGATTTGATTTGTCTTTTTAAGTTTGAAACTAGTTTTGTGCTCCAACATATGACCAATCCTTGAGAACGTTTTTTGTGCCCTCGAGAAGAAAGTATAGTCTGTCGTTATAGAATGGAAGGTCTGTGAATATTACTCATGTCCGTTTGATGAAATGTGCCATTTAAGGGCTTAGTGACTTGGATGATTGCTGTCAGTGGGGTATTCAGGTCCTCTACAATAATTATATTTTTGTCACTTTCCCCTTTATATTTCTAAGTCTTTATATATTTTGGTGCTCCCAGGTTGGGGGCACACATATTACTAACATTGTGTCTTCTTGATGAATCATCATCCCCTTTGCAATGATAAAATGTCCGTCTTTGTTTCTCGCTATCTTTTGTATCTTGAAACCTACCTGTATTTTGTTGATACAAGTAAGGCTACATCTGCTTTTCTCTTGGTTGACATTTGGTTGGAGTATCATCTTCCACCCCTTCACTTTGTTTTTTGCCTTTGTAGCTGAGATGGGCCTTCAGAAGGCAACATAATAGTTTGGTCCTATTTCTTAATGCATCCCACCACTCTGCCTTTGATTGGTGAGTTCAGTCCGTTTATATTTAGGGTGATTGTTGATACATGAGGACTTATTACAGCCATTTTACCTGTTCTGATAGCGCTGTGTCTTGTTTCTTTTCCCTTGTGTTTCTGTCTGCTGTTTATTTTCTCTCTCATTTTCCTCCTTTTTTCAAAAATGCTACATGTCTTAGTTCTATTATTTGTTTTTGTGTGTGTGTGTGTGTTACTACCACTAGATTTGTGTAATGAAATGTTTCACACATACAGTAGTCCACTACTGATTGCATTTTATTTTCATTCACCTTTTATTTTTTGTTGTCACAAATTACCCTTCTTATGCTGTTCATTTCCAAGTTTCAGTAGTTACATCTTTTACGTGTTTTTTCCCCCTTTAACCTTTACGTTGTTTGATCCCCTATCCAGAAATAGGGATGCAATATCCTGCTGTGTCATCTTACTCAAAGTTCATATACTTTTGTCATTTCATTTCAGCTAGAAGAGCTCCTTTCAACATTCTTACAATGCAGGTCTTAGGGTAAATTCCCTTAGCTTTTATTTGCCTGAGAAAAGTCTTGATTTCCTTCATATCTAAAGGATAACTTTGCTGGGTAAATTATTCTTGACTGGTGGTTTTTCTCTTTTAGTATTTTGAATATCTCATTACACTCTCTCCTAGCTTGTAAGATTTCTGCTGAAAAATCTGATCATGATCTAATGGGGTTTTCTTTGTAGGACACGATCTTTCTTCCCCTGGCTATCTTAAGAGGATTTTGTCATTAACTTTTCAGTTTTAATGTAGTATGTCTTAGAAAAGGTCTTTTTGCATTAAAATATTTAGGTATTGTTACCCTTTTTTAATTTGAGGGTCCAGCTCTTTCCATAGGTTTGGGAAGTTCTCATCAATTATTTGTTTGAATAGGCTCTTTGTTTCCTTCTCCCTCTCTTCTGGTAATTACCCATTATTCTTACGTTGCTCTTTGTAATGGAGTCATGTAGTTCTTGTAGAGTTTTTTCATTTTTTTTTAACTTTTAGTTCTTGTTCTTCTTCCATCTGAGTCCTTTCTAGGTTTCTGTCTTCGAGCTCACCAGTTCTCTCTTCCATCTGGTCTGCTCTGTTTCCAGTATTCTCTGTTCATTCTTATTATTATTGAGTTTTTCAGTTCCAGAATTTTCTTTTATTGTTTCAATCTTTTTGGCAAAGTACCACTTTTGCTTGTTGATGTTATTACTGATTCCATTGAACTGCCTTGCCGAGTTTTCTTGCATCTTGTTGAGTTTTTTCATAACTGCGATCTTGAATTCTCTGTCATTTAAGTTACAGTCTTCCAAGCGTTTGAGTTTGGTTTCTGGAGACTGCATTTTCTTTCTGAGCTACCTTGTTTCCTTGGTTATTCATGGCACTTGATTAATTATTTCTCTGCCTGGGCATTTGGGGTGCTAAACACTTCCTTTTAAGTATTCTTTTGCTCCTAACAATTCAGCAGGTTGGTAAGTAGTGGCCTTTCATTTGTTTTCCAGTAGATGGTGCTATAGCATCAGTTTTTGTTTTCTCTTGCCCTACTGGCACCTCTTGGATCAGGGTGAGAAGGTGTTGCCTTGGTTGTGGAAAATGTCCCTTTATGTCCAGGGCACCTCAGTCTCAGGGCACCACCCTTGTGGTGGGTGTGGTGGGCAATGGGGCTCCAGGCCTGCAAGTTCCTGGAGACTTGAGTAGTTGGAGCAAAGACCATAAGGCCAGCAAAGCCTCAACTATTTACTGTGTGTTGTGCCCTTCCCAGAAAGTTTGTCTGCCAGTGGCCTAGACTTCCACTCAACTTAGTTTCTCCGTCTGAAAAACTCGCACGTTTAGGTTAGGTGCCCTCTTTGTACAGTGCCCTCTCCCTTTATCATGGTGCCTAACACCCTTTGTTAAAAGGCACGTTGGAAAATAGGAGCCTTGTCTGTCAACCCCTGTGTTCCCAAAGTGCCTGGCATATCATGGCCTAAATGGATGAGTGTACCCACACTTAGGGAACTAGAAGAAGTTGGTTATTTTAATGCTGTATTACTGTCATGCTAAAGTAAATTTAAGACAGTTTTTGCTTAAGTACACAGAAAATGGGTTTTATTCCTGCTTCTAAATAGAATTCTGGAGTTTGCCTTGCCCTTTTAGTAAGAATGCTACATTTATAGGTGCCGCTTCATGATTTTTATACATATTGGTGGTTGATGAGTACAAACTGTATAACATTTTCTTGAACCCTGTACATGTATTATGCACATGTAAACATGTGTTTCTTGAACCCTGTAAAGTATATGTCGAGTACATGTACTTTACTTTTAATGGACTATGTTATCTCATCTTTGTGAATTCAGACTTCTTAAGCTGGTAAGTGGCACCTGTGCACACTGCGGCTGCCAAAGCTGGAGAGTGCGCCCGCACTGACAGTGTGGCACAAGAAGGACTCCTGAAGAAAACAGTTTTTCTTAAATTTTTTTCTTTGAATTCTACCAGTTATATAACTACATTTAAGATGCTGGTTACCACCTAACCACTCCTACAATTACGTAGTTTAATAAACCTTAGTTTTGTGGGAGGTTTTAGAATATCATTTACCTTTTTAAAATAAATCATGGCCCTACCTGGCGTGGCTCAGTTGGTCGAAGTGTCGTATCCTAGACCAAAAGGTGGTAGGTTAGATTCTGGGTCAGGGCACATGCCTGGGTTGTGGGTCCAGTTCCTGGTTGAAGCACCTGCAAGAGGCAGCCAATCAGTGTTTCTCTCCTGCCCCCTCCCCAATTCTCTCTGGAATAAGTTAAATAAATCAAATAGCTCTTATGATTTTTATCCAGGTTGAATCCAGATATGGGCAAGCAAAAGTGTTTCACAAAATGAAAAAAGAAAAAACCCTGTTCTATTTAGCAAAGCTTTATATAACTGGCTGAAGAGTCATCAGTCTATGAGAAGAAATGAAGCGCGAAGATAAACATTTTCTAAGTTAAAATTGATCATCTGCATAATTTTGAGGATGTTTTGATTAGAAGAATATATTTAGTAGAGTTAAACAGTTAGGACAGTTGGCCATACTGTCCTAACACTTTCAGTTATTTTATATCCTTTAAATTTAGTTTACATGTTTTTCTTCAGGGAGAGAGAGAGACACTTGATCTGCTCATTTTACATAAAGTAGCCCCTTCTTTTCTGTCTCTGCTTTTGTTACTCTATTACATCCCCATTTATGTCCTTCATGGCATGCAGTTGTTATGTTTCCTTAGTTTGTCTTTCCTACTAGAAGGAAAGTTCCATGACTTTTCCCATAGAGAGGGACCTTATCTCTCTCGGTGACCATGGTATGTACCGTCAGCACAGTACTTGGCATAGTAAATATTTTTGAATGAATGGGTGACAGTGATGATAGAAATTTTTAAAGCAGTATTTCTTTTTAGTGATGCTGCTTCAAAAGTCATGGTCGAATTGCTAGGAAGTTACACGGAGGACAATGCTTCCCAGGCTCGAGTTGATGCCCACAGGTAATGTTTAACATATTGTTCTAACGACAGTTATCAGCAGCTTAGAGCTGGCTATAGTATTCAGTCATTTAACTGCAATTATGTCTGCATCCAGCCATGAGCCAAAGCCTTTGATACTTTGTGCATGTTGGTGATTCTAATGGCAGTACTAAAATTCAAGATTTGCTATTGAAAGAACCATGTATTATATGTGAATAGCCACATGGTGTTTGCTGTTTGGGTATTGCTGGTATGGGCTAAAAATCCCAGCCTGAAAAAACAGAATCTAAATTTAGGTCAATTAAGGTGTGTAGGTGAGGAAAAGTTGTTGGCTTGCTAAAAACAAACCTTGATATCTTACAGGGTTTTGCTTCACAAGGACCTATACATGATAGGTGTTGGCTGAAAGGATAGTTAATAGAAAAGATCTTTGAGGTCAGACTGCCTGCATTCAGATAATCCAACACTTAATTAGCCCTTACTGGGCAAGTTCTCTGAGCCTGTTTGGTCATTCATAAAATGGGTGTGAAGACTGTATGTCTCACAGGATATTGTGAGGATTAAATGAGTTAATGCATATAAAGCACCTACCTTACTGTCTGGCATATGATCAGGTGTGACGACTGTTTTATTTATTCTTTGATTACTTTATGGTACTTTTCTCTCCAGCTGTGTTTTTGTCCACAACTATTATTTTGTTATGTCAGATACACTTGATAGATTTATTGGCCTATTTTAACCCCAGTCTTCCAGCTTTTCTTACACTGTGTATATTGAACTCTTAAGTATTTTACTGAAATAAATGTATTGCATCCTGCAAATTCAGTGAAACATACCTGAATTTCAAGACTCTTGAGCTTGGATTTTTGTTTTCTAATTAAGGTGTATTGTACGAGCATTGAAAGATCCAAATGCATTTCTTTTTGACCATCTTCTTACTTTAAAACCAGTCAAGTTTTTGGAAGGAGAGCTTATTCATGATGTAAGTAGTTTATCTTTAATGTGAAAAATGTTCTCTTTTCCTAAATTTAACATACTGAAGCAGAACTCTTTCTTTGGATGAATGAACTCTCTTACTTTGTATTAATGAACGTAACTATTAGATGTGGAAAGAGAATTATTTATTCTTTTTATACCAGGAACAGACTGAAATTTAGGACCAGCTTTTCTCTAACCACTGAACACTATTCTGTTCTTTCTCCTTTTCGTTCATCTTCTCACTTGCCTGGCCATTATGAACTTAGATAATACAGATTTCTTTTTAGTATAATGTCCCCAGTTAAGAAGATAAATCTGGTATTTAAAAACACATTAACACCCTTTTCAAGTACAAGTATAAACATGTTTTGGGTTATTTTTCTCATTTGTGCCATGCCATTACCACTATCTTTAGAGTTTACTGTGTGAGGGGGGACCCAAAAAAAGTGGAATTTATAGAAAATCGTGTATTCTTATGTGTTTAAACTTTAATCGCCTTCAAAGCACTCTTCATTTGATGCAATACACTTACTGAGATGTTTTTCCCACTGCTCAAAACAGTTTTTGAACTTGTCAATTTTGATGCCTTTTAGTGCTTCTGCCATTTTTTGTTTCACCTCTTCCACCTTGGCATTTTTTTTTATCTGGGGAACAAAAAAAAGTCTCTCTGAGCAAGATTGGGTGAATAGGAGGGTGGGGCATGGGGGGGGTCCCGCTGTTTTTTTGCAAAAAAACTGCTTAACACTCAGTGCCATGTGGACACACGTGTTGAGTCTTCAAAAAAAAATTCACTGAAGGTGAATGCAACCTCTCACAACAATGCCAGTTGGTACACTGATACAGATGGGGTCCTAGGATGCTCACCTAGCAGAGGAAGCCTGTACTACAGGGGGCCCGCCCTCCAGAAGATAATTCGGGGGTGGAAGGTGGTTTGGGTCCCCCTTCATATTTACTGAATCTTTCATTATGAGTGTTAATAAGCAAATGGTTTAGATGGCAATTTGATCAGATTGAAATTTCAGCACTGAAATAGAGAGTTATTGCTGGGAGTTGGTGTCTTAAAAATATCTTGAGTTATAAATCATAATTCTGTATTGAATATTGTATCTTTACTTTTTGTCTCTATCTGTATAGCTTTTAACCATATTTGTGAGTGCTAAATTGGCATCATATGTCAAGTTTTATCAGAATAATAAAGACTTCATAGATTCACTTGGTAAGTTTTGGGGTTTATTCTTTTGAGGGGTGGCGAGAGATGGGAATTTTAGAACTGTTTTGTACTGTGCGATCCCACAAATGTGGCCGTGGCCTAGTGTGTAGATAACCCTAACTAGTGGTGCAGGAGGGAGAGCAACAAACACGGGTTGGCAGTTTAAAAGGTTACTCAGAATTAATGGGGAATCAGAAACCAAAAAGGGATAGTGGTCATATTTGTGATAGAAAGAGCATGAAACTAGGAGTCAGAAAACCCGGGCATTTTTTTCTTCTCCATAAGAACTTGTTGGATTTTAGGCCCTTCCACCTCTGCTGTCCATGATTCTCTGAGGTAAAAGTCTGGTGAGAGCAGGTGTTTGGAGATTTGGTATTAATAGTCCCATTGATATTTTTAAAATTTTGGAGTGGGAGATGTAACAGAAAAGCAACTTAAAGGACCACCATTAACTTTGATCATAATTTCAGAAGTACTCATTTTAAGAACTGACAAAATACAATTAAAGGAACTTTATTGTTGACAATAAAACTGTTTCTTTGTAAAAGACCTTACTCCTTATTCATATGCATGGGGATTTATGTTTTTGGTGCGTTTAAAAAAAATGTAGTCACATAATTGTAACAAATAGTTGTTTCCCCCTCTTATACAGTACTTTGTTTGGTGCATACCCCAAACCCCAAATTAACAAGTTATAGAAAATACGGTATTGCTTAGTAGATCGAAGTGAAGCTGTACATGGAATAAAAATGGAGTTGTGATTTTACACAATAGGAGAAACTTTCCTAACTACAGTTTGTTGAAGACAGCAAAGTAAGCCTTAACTTTGTGATTTTGCCTTTGAGTTCTTTCTAGAACATCAGAGCCCAGTAAATGTTTGCCAAATTGAATCTTACTCTCATTGAGCAAACTCCATATATATTCAGTATTTTCCTCCTGGTGCATGTCTTTAACGTTTGAGAATGAAGGCAACTCTGAAACTAAGGTGCTTTGTTTTCTGTAAGGCAATAATCAAAATACATTATTTATTTTTCATATTAAAATTGAATCATTAGTCTTCCTGGTTGTTTGAAACATAGTTAAAGAATACATTTATAATCTACTTTGATTATACTGTTCTCGATGTGGTAATCATTAATTCCTGTCACCTGTAAACTTTGTGCAGCCATTGGAATTGAGCAAGATTGAATTATTCTTAACATAATAAGGCATTTGGAATACACCAAGATAAAGTAGATGCAAGTGTTTGTGTAGAATGCTTTTGCCAGGTGCACTAGACCCAGAAAACCACATTCTGTCCCAGTTAATTTGTTTTGTGGCGTGAAGCTATGTGATGGAATGTTAATGTCAGCAACCTCTTTATTTACTCACCAAGGAAAAAGGAGTAGTAATTAACACTTTGACACTCCCCCATTGATGTGTAATTGACTGTTTCAAAGGAGCACTGGTTCATAAGCTATTGCATGCATTAAAATTACGTTCCCTATATTGCAGCATTTTAAGGCAGGGGTCAGTGACAATGCAGAAATTGCTCAATGATGCACATTTTTTTATTACTGCATTAAGGTTTTGACATATTAGTAATGAATAAATGTTTCCATAAAACTAGATTTTTTTATAACTTTAAAATTGAAATTTGGCACAGAACACTGTGACTTCCTCTTTGAAGGTAATGTTCTACTTTCCTGAAATAAAGCACAGCTTCTTAAAGTCTTTAACCCACACTTCACTGGCTTAATAGCTTGATTTGAGAGCAAGAGTCCTAAAGGCTTTAAGTTTGTGATTTGTTTTGAAGTAGTGACTTTAAACCAGTTTGAAATGTTTTTAAACACAGGTTCCCCTGTGTATGATAAATGATGGTTTTACAGAATTTATTCTAGAAATAATTTTAAGCTTGTAACTGCACAAAGAGTAGCAGTAAATTTTATTTCAAGAATATTTTAATTATATCTTAGAAATTTGAGAAGTTTCTATCACTTTAACGCATTAAAAGGGAATTATATATGCCCACAGAACTGGGAATATTAAGGAATTTGCTTGTATTTGCACATATTGAGAAAAATCTTAGTATTTGTTATCTGACAGGAAAAACATTTTTAATTTATTGTGCCATCTGGAAATCAAATTCTGTTTTACCTTTTGTTTCTTGAACATCTGTGCAAATTAGCTATCTTTTATTAGAAATCTGTTTGTAAAAAGTGCTTTGAGGAAAACATCTTACTGAATGTGTATATATTTAGTTGTAGATATATTATTAGACCTTCACTTATTAAGGCTTAAAGTCTGATCACAAATGTCAGGATCCCACAGGTGGCAGCAGTCTGTCAGAACACTTTGTTTTATTAGCACTGACAAACTGGGCCAACAGTAGCACTGTCCTCTGTCATCTGAATTGCCCTCACATGTCCAACATACAGTTCGGTGTTATCCAGTTGCTACCTTCTTGCTTCAGAAAGTTAATCAGCATCTGATTTTCATTTGTTAATTAGCATTAATGTGCACTAATTAATTTTTTGATGCTTGTACATTTCCATCAAACCTGGTTAGCAGTAGTTACTTGGGTAACTCATTCATTTGAGTTATGATGATGGTGTTTTTGTTGAATCTGTGCCAAATAGAAAGCCTGCATCATAATTATAGCTAATTAACAGACTATTATGTGCTATATTAATGGACTTTCCCAGTCATCTGAAAATGTATGAATGTTGCATATTTCAAATTTATGGAGTGTTTAGGGCAAACTTTTTTAACAATACAAACTTGAGGCTCTTAATTATTACAGGGTAATTGATCATTTGCTGAGGTTACATTATTTAAAAGTTCAGAAAAGTGGGATATGAAATTCTACTTTAATTTTAGGAACTTATTTTTACAATTAATAAGTTAGCATGTTATAGTTCATCTTCTACTTAGGAACAGATAAACGCTTGAATATTCAAGATTTATAAATATCTGTGTTTCTAGTCATTTACTTTGATTCTGAGAGCACATTTATTAAAGCTGGGGACAGTGAAACAAGGAAGGGCCGAGGGAAGAAGCAGCAACAGGAGAGCCCAGGCTGGGCTGCCTTAGCTCACTGGGAAGTCAGAGAAAGGGGGACCTTGGAGACAGGTTCAGGGGAGTAGCCTGGGACAAGCAGGCACTGCCCATTGCTCCCTTGGTTACAAGTCTCTTACGGGTCCCCTAGAGTTCAAGACATGCCTGCCCGTGGGAGAAGGAGAGGGGGGAGGGAAAGGTGCAGGTGTGCTCCCAGTAGGGAGAGTGCACTGGTCATTTATTTGATAAATGAACCTCTTTTCGAGGCCTGGTACTGCCACTTTGTGACTATAAGCCATTTAATTTCTTTACTCTTCAATTTTATTGTTTCTGAAAGTGAAAGGATCAGGACCAAGTAATGTAAGTTTCCATTTAGGTCTAACAATTGTTTTTTATATGAATAACTGTAATATAGCGTGTTGCATTAGATTGTATTAGAAATTGTATGGCAAAAATTTGGATTATCGATAGTTTTCTATTTATGCCTTTTAAAAAACAAGTATCCCTGTTAATTAGTGTTTAATTTTTTCTACTACTCATCATTTAGCCTGTAAATATTGGGTGATAAACACATCTTACAGTTTTGACTATTTTATGACTGAATGTATTTGAAAATATTTTAGAACTCCATGTTTACCAGTAAAACACAGAACAAGTTATAAGTAGATAAGGAATCCTTTGTTTAAAGAGGCTTTAATAATTCAGTTAAGTAAAAAATTTTCTTATGAAATGTATATTTTATCTCTTAAAATTTACAAATATTTAAAAAGTTAAGATATAAAAAAATTTAGGGCCTAAAAATAACATTTTATAGCCCATTCTTAACTTTGGATCTGTTACCTATGGCACTATAATAATAAAGAAATGTAGTTTTGCCCTGGCCAGGTAGCGCAGCTTATTACAGCATTGTCCCAATGTGCCGAGGTTTGGGGTTCAATACCAAGTCAAGGCACATACAAGAATCAATCAGTGAATGCACAGGTTAAGTGGAACAACAAATCAGTGTTTCTCTCTTTCTCTCCCCGCTTCCTTCCATCCCTCCCTAAAATCAATAAATAGAAATTAAAATAAATGTAGTTCTAGAAAAATAATTTTAAAGCTCTATAATTTAATTATGGGGTCTGTTTATGGTTTGAAAAATATAACAAGCTTTGTTGAAATTACTCTACATGAAGTGCTCAAACACAGTGACTTCCACAGTGTAACAGAGTTGTAATTGTGTAACTCTTCTATTAAGTTGACACTCTAATTAGACTTCCGCTCCTATGTTGTTACTCAGGACTATTACATGAACAAAATATGGCAAAAATGAGACTACTTACTTTTATGGGAATGGCAGTGGAAAATAAAGAAATTTCTTTTGATACAATGCAGCAGGAACTTCAGATCGGAGCCGATGATGTAGAAGCATTTGTTATTGATGGTAAGGCGATTAGAACATTTTCATTTCTTCCTCTTGTTTTTCACCCCATTGAATATAAGATTTTTAATCTTGAAACTGAGCCTTATGCTAACAAAGCTAGATTGTTTGTAGCTAATTTGTATATTTAGATTAACAGATTATAATTGTAGTAGAGAGAAAATTCAGTGGAGATATTAATTGCTGTGTGGTTTTTGGTGTTCGTTGTATCCCTTGAAGTGTTACAGAACAAAGATCTTTAGGCAGTGTACTAATAGTGGTTAAAAGCCTAGATTTTTCCATCAGACCTGGGTTTGAGATTGGATCTTCCTTCATGAAACATCAATATAGAAGTAATTTGTAGTTGTGAGGGTTAAATCAATCAATACTGGTAAAGCATTTAGCCCGCCTGGCAAATGTTAACCGTTACCAGTTTTTTATGATTGGCCTAAAAACAGGATCTTCTTCCCGAACAGTAGTGTTACAAAATTACAAAGTTAATGTGTTATTAACTGTTAATTGAGATTTTTTTTCCTGAGCCTTTTAAGTTTGAAAGTTGGGAGGATTGTATAATTAAGATTAATAAAATGAACAGATAAATAAATAAAATAACTCTTGACATGGTTTCTAGTGCTTTAAGTCTTAAACATACCCATAAAGGAGTATCTTGCCCTGACTGCTGTGGCTCAGTGGGTTGAGGGCCACCCTGCAAACCAAAGGGTCACTGATTTGAGTCTCAGTCGGGGCACATGGCTGGGTTGTAGTCCAGGTTCCCATTGTGGGACACAGGAGAGGCAACCACATTTTGATGTTTCGCTTCCTCTCTTTCTCCCCCTCTCTAAAAATAAAATCTTTTTTTTTCTTTTTAAGTATCTTATTAGGAAATTAGTCGCTCTTCTCCATGTGTAATGAAAACTGTATGTGATACTTAATAGAGATCGGCCCAGCAACCATAGGATAAATAAATGGATGACCTTCCTCTTGGTTGTATCATATTGCTGTGCTCATTACTAGAATCAAAGAGCCAGTTTCTAAAATAATGTTGGAGAACTGTAAAGCTTTATTGGGGCATTCTTAGTCACAGTTTCATACTTAAAGCTGGGTGTTGTGGGGGAGGTTGTTGTTGTTGTTGGGTTTTTGTGTGTTTTTTTTTTTTTTTTGGAGTTTTCCATGTAACATATCATGTAAAATATCTTTTTGCAGCAGTGAAAACAAAAATGGTCTACAGCAAAATTGATCAGACCCAGAGAAAAGTAATTGTCAGGTAAGACATTTAATACTCTACAGCATTTTGTAGGACAATTTAGTTTGTTCTGATTATTTCACTTACATGTTTAGAGAACCAAGGTAGTGTTCTTATCAGTTGACTGTAGTTAAATAGTTGCTATTTATCATAATTTTATTAAAGTTCAGACTGAATGTGATTAGCTTATTTAATGAAAGAGTCCTATTTTCCAGCACATTTCATTTAATGGCTCAGCATTGGCTAGAATACTAATGACTTTTGTGTCTGGTTTATGTAGTTCAGGAAAATGGAAGGTTCAGGATCAGTATGGTAAAGATTTTTTTTTTCCATGTAAGCTTCTAATTTTTCTGTTACTGTCCTAAATTGTCTTCTATGTATATTTAACCTTGCTTTTGACTAGATGCAAGTGTGTACTATTGTAAAAGAATACCAGAGGGTAAAAAAGGTTGACTAATGACTTAATTTTTCAATTTTTAGTCATAGCACACATCGGACTTTTGGAAAGCAGCAGTGGCAACAACTGTATGACACACTCAATGCCTGGAAACA
Organism: Tonatia bakeri; assembly: GCA_004024845.1. Taxonomy (NCBI): domain Eukaryota; kingdom Metazoa; phylum Chordata; class Mammalia; order Chiroptera; family Phyllostomidae; genus Tonatia; species Tonatia bakeri. The sequence goes on along the minus strand of PVIA01001084.1, from coordinate 50,481 downwards.
GAACTTGAACAAAGTGAAAAACAGCCTCCTGAGTCTTTCTGATACCTGAACTTTTATGCTATAATTTTCTTTTGCAGGAAAATATCTAAATGATAGTAAAACATTATAAGCTGAAATCTGACTACAGTCTGAATATTTATTGTCTCAAATTCAAAGGAAGGTAAAAGAAATCACAATCCTTGGGGGATACACGATAGTAAGTTACAAAGGGAGTCACTGTGTCTGTCGTGTACGATACTGAAGTTGTGTTCTGTGAGGAAGGGTTTGGAGGTGCAACAAGAGCTTTGATGAAAGGACGTATGATGACGGGAACTGGATGCTAACAGCACACTTGGCCGTCTCAGCTATCTTAAGCATTTGCTGAGCAAAAACATAATAGTAGTGACTTCAACACTTCAGAAAAAGTTGGAAAAGTGAGCGGTACATCTGTAAAAAGCTGTAAAGGTCAGTCATTTTGCTTAAAACCACATCATCACACTATTTCACCACTGAAATCATTATTTTAATCTGTTTTTTCCAACATCTCTTCTGCTTTTCTCTTTTTACTTCGGTTGTCATTTTCTAAGGCTAGGTACTTTTCAATTTCATTTATTTGATTTGTTAGCAGGCTCTGCCAGTCATCGTCCCCAGTAGAAGACACAGTTAAATCAGTAGTGTCTTTCATCCTGACAGCCTGAAAATGGCTTCGTAGATTCGAGTTCAGAGGCTTTGTTTTCACCTAGGAAAGACCAAACTTGTTTTACCACTGAAATTATTACTCATTTTCTAAACACTCATCAACAAAACAGTTTCAAGAACATCCTTAAACTTTTGCAATTATGAGCAGCTGATAAAGCCACTATTTTCTTGGCTAATTTCCAACTACTACCTTACTAATTTTGTCGCCAAAAAAACTGTCAAATGTGAATCTGTAGGCTTACGTAGTACCTTTTCAAGATCTTCTAATATATTCCAGGAATACCACAAACGTTCTCTAAAAGGTCTTGAGCTTACGCTGAAAGGAAAGATATCTGAAACAGGCAGATAAAATCTGTTTTGTCTTCAACTCCCTCCCCTTCCCAACATGTCTATGTTTTGTATCTTCCATCAAAACAAGAGGAAACCTGGAAATGCTAGCAGAAGTAAACCACCCCATAAAAACTGACTTCTACTTCATGTTTCTTCTCATGCCTCACAGCGCCGTTTCTGGAGAAACGACAACGCAGTATTTGGGAGTTGGGATGTTTCCAAAGCACCTTGTTGGATCATACTTATTTATAATACTGTGCTAAAAATGTTTCATTTTAAGGTTTTTTTCTGATAATAAAATACTGAAAATTTAGAAAATAGAGGAAAGCATAAAGTAACTAAAATCATTAGTAATTCACTATCCAGAGAGACCTGTCAACATTTTGGTACTGTTTGTTGCTAGTCTTTGTTTTTCTATTTTTAGTATCATTGATCATTCTCTCTAGAATTTTATATCTTTGTTTTTCCCTCTGAGCTGTCTCCTAGGTGATTAAAATTTCTCACAAACGGTTGTAAGTGGCTGCAAAATATTCCCTTTTATGGATGTGTGGTAAATTTAACTATCTCCTGATTGAATATTTGTTTTAATTTATCCCTACCAAATAAATTTGAGGTATTTCCTGAAAAAAATCTTTGATGGTGTTCTTACATTAACAGATAAAACCCCCTGTTAAAAGGGAGTTAGATTTTAGAAATAGGGAACAGGATAAGAATTACATTAAAATTATCCAAGATTCCAACCACCATTAAACATTTTGATATAAATATTTTGGTCACTTCTGCATATACAGACTTTTCTTTTTTTAAGATTTTATTTATTTATATTTTTAGAGAGGGAAGGGAGGGAGAAAGAAAGAGAGAGAGAAACATCAATGTGTGGTTGCTGGGGGACATGGCCTGCAACCTAGGCATGTGCCCTGACTGGGAATCGAACCTGCGATGCCTGGTTTGCAGCCCGCGCTCAATCCACTGAGCTACACCAGCCAGGGCCATATATAGACTTTTTAAAAATCTGAATTATACTTTTTCTCTTGTGTCAAAAAATACTTACAGAATTTCTATGTATTAAAAGTCTGTCAAGGGCATGGCTCTGCCCTGGCGGGAATGGCAGGTCACGGTCCCACTAAGCGGGATGCTGGTTTGATTCCTGGTTGGGGCACGTGCAGCGCTTGTGGGTTCAGTGCAGCGCTTGTGGGTTCAGTTCCGTTTGAAGCATGTACAAGAGGCACCCGGACAGATGTTTCTGCCCCTTTCTTCCATCATTCCCCTCTCAAATAAAATCTTAAAAAAAAAATCATGGCTCCATTATATTCCATAATTTAGTATATTGTTGGGCATTTAAGTTGTTGGAAAACACTGGTATAAATTAGGCTATGATGAAAATCATTTGTTCAGAAATCTTTGAAGATCTTTGAATATTGCTTTACATTAAATCTTTTCCGATTCATTGATAAAAGTGGCATGTTCATTAATAATGTCTTTTTTAAAAAGATTTTACTTATTTTTTAAAGACATGGGAAGAGAGGGGAGAAAAAACAATGTGTGAAACATTGATTGTTGCCTCTTGCCCCCAACTGGGGACCTAACCTGCAGCCCAGGCATGTGCTCTAACTGGGAATCAACCAGCGACCTGCTTTGTGGGACAACACCCAGCCGAATGAACCATACCATCAGGGCAACATTTGTCATTTTCAAAATGAGATCCAGTAATAATTTTTTATATGATCCTAAATGTTTATATTTAATCTCAGTTCCCTAAGAATTGCTCTTTTTGTTTCCTGAGAATTCTGTAGTCTTGTCCCCTCCAGGTCCTAGGATGATGCTATGTTCATATTAGCCTATTGCCTGTAATCTTAAACAGAGAGAAAAACAAAGTATTAGGAAGGACTGCTAAGAGACTTGGCAAGTCATTTAAGTTGTGGGCCTCAGTTTTCTCATCAGCTCCTTTTAGTTACAAAATGCTATTGTAAAGAATAACTGGCAATGGATAAAAATTGCATAAATGTATTTTTCTGGTAATGTCTGGCGTATAAATGTGTTCAGCACACTTCATTTAGCTTACAGATCCGAAAGGAATAACAAGTCACCCATGCAATATTGATATGTAGAAATGTATCAAGTCGAAATCTTGGTCGCTACTGATTTTGAAGTTAAATGACTGACGACCTATGATTTAATGGTCCTGTTTTGCCATCAAAATGCTTGATGCATTTTGGTACATTTGACATCGAGTACAAATTACCCCATTTTCAAAAATCCCAACTCTGACTTTTTATCTTGATGAAAAGGAAGGAAACATTTACACATAACTGCTTGAGTTTCCTCCCCTGAACTACCTGCTTGGTGGGAGGGGCAGAAACAGACTGGTTGTAGGGAGGAATGATGTAATTAATGCAGACTGAAGTTTTATATTTAACAAAACTTGTCCTATTTATACTGGAGTTTTGTGGCTTACAAGCAATAATTCTAATTCTAAACATGCTGCCACGTATTTTTGCTCGTTTGTTCCCTATCTTCTAAAATCACCTCCTAACCTTTTTCTGCCTGACTCAGAAGATCTGGTACTAGTCCTCAGGTTGCATTTTAAAATTTTAAAACTTAAATGAACCAAATTCATTGGGTGTATAAACTGAGTGGCTTTCTTGGCTTACTTTGGCCCCCCTTTCCCATCCTCATTCCTAGGTATGATCAAGATTGCAGCAGGCTACCCACGTAACCCCCTCCCAGGAACAAAAAGGTGAATTAGCTCATGAGACCTACCTAAAATTATACAGGTTTAGTAGCTAGTGTACATAAAAACATTGAAAAATATAAAGAACTTTTTATTCCCTTTCTGGCTGTAAGTCTTCATAAAATTAATTTGTCTTCATTTAGAACAAAGGTTGGCAAAGTTTTTCCGTAAAGAGCCCCAAGTAAATATTTTTGGGTTTGTGGGCCAAATGTGGCCTTCCTCAGGACAGCTTCATTGTCGTCGTTAACACAGAAGTAGCCAGTGAGAACAGGTGGAAGAGTGGGTGTGGTTGTGCTCTGATAAAACCGTTCTTACCAGAATGAGGCAGGTCTGCATTTGGCCACTGAGCCAGTTGGCCAAGGACTTTCCAATGCCAGATTTACCGGGCTTTAGTTACCATATTTTAAAAATACACACTTGTACACACCAAGTTGAAAAAAAGTACTTCTAAATGCAGTGATGAAAAAAGGTGGACCTGCCCTGGCTGGTGTAGCTCAGTGGATTGAGCGCAGGCTGCGAACCAGGCATCGCAGGTTCAATTCCCAGTCAGGGCACATGCCTAGGTTGCAGGCCATGTCTCCCAGCAACCGCACATTGATGTTTCTTTCTCTCTCTCTCTCTCTCTCTCCCCCTCCCCCCGCCTTCCCTCTCTAAAAATAAATAAATAAAATCTTAAAAAAGAAAAAAGGTGGACCTGATTTTAGTTTCAACCCTCCCAGAAGGAGAATTATGCTGTCTCAGTGGGCGTGTCATATTTAAAAAGAAGAATGAAATATATTGTTAAAAGCTGTTATATGCCGCCCTGACCAGTGTGGCTGTTTGTTGGGCACCAGCCTGCAAAGCGAAAGGTCGCCAGTTGGAATGTGGTCAGGGCACATGCCTGGGTTGCAGGTTCAGTGCCCAGTGGAGCTCATATAAGAAGCAACCAATGTTTCTCTCCTCAATGTTTCTCTCCCCCTTTTTCTCCCTCCTTTCCCCCCTTCTTAAATAAAAAAGTTTTTTTAGAACTTTTTTGTTAGGCCTTTCTTAGTGCAATAATGCTCATCTTACATGTGCTAAAGAGAAAGTTGTTTAATGTGCATTTCTACAATTTAAGACAATACAATAATTTAAAAATTTCACTATACAATTTTTTTAAAACCTTTCCTAAACTTTTTAGGTTATCTTTTAGCAGTTATACCTATAATTGTCTATTTTTCGTACTTGGAACAACATAGCCTTTTTGCACTGAAGTTTTGCACACTGAGATTAAAAACTTAATAAATGCTACACAACACCAGTCAGCTGTGGTTAGTTACTTTCCATGTGACTGAGGGACTCCGGAGCCATATGATCTCCACAAACACTCTGCTCAATATTTATATCCGTGCTTGGAACCATGTATTTATGGATATTTGGTCCTTTCTGTGTTCTCATTCAAATAATTTAAACTTTTCCTTCACAACAGTTTTCCTAAAATGTAAATTGCATTAACACTATTAAACATTTGAATTTATTACCTGATTGTTTAAGGCATCTTAAATTAGAATAAAATTTTAAATACTCAAACTAGTGAACTTTAAATAAATGTACAAATGCCACTGTTCCTAAGTTGAGGTAACTAAAATGCAGAAATATATAATACACTACCTCACACTTTCCTTCCCCCGAACAGGCTGGATTGTATCTATTTGATTTATACACTGTGACTTTTTCCTGCTGTTTCCCATCAACCTTAATTGTGAAAAATGGTGCCATGCTGCCCTCTTGATATTATTTTGGAGATCAGTTAGGTCTTAAAGCATCCAGATGCATACAGTTCTACACATATCTGTAGAATTAGCTCACAAAGGTCTGCTTGGCAATATTTTTAATTGACTTACATGTTCTGTGGGAAAAGAGGAATCATAAAAAGTCTCTGCAGTTGCATTCCTCTCTTCACTGGCCTCTCCCTTGGGGTCTGCATGGACAGTGGAGTTATTCAAAGTGTCAGCAACTCTGTTAACGCCGGTGGTATCTGCTTGACAAAGAGGACATGGCAACAACTGAATTTTATTCTCTAGGCACCCATTTTAATGGCTGAACTTGTTTTTCTCTGATTCTATGCTTTTGTATTTTAAAAGTAACAATTTGTTTTCTTTTTACTTTGAACTTTTTGTAGTTTTCACAGATTTTACCTCTTACATTAGGCATTTCACTTCAGAATTTTATTATTGCTACTTTCTAAAACCTGATTTCACATTAAAACAAGTGAAATGGTATTTCTTATAAAACAAAATGCTATCCTTATTCCCCAGTAACTTCACTGCCTGTACATGTAAACATTTATATAGTGAACATCTTACAATTCAGAGTAAAAGGAGTTGGCCACAAGTAGGCTGTGCTACAAAGGGCTGTCTAGTATTTGATAAACAGATAAAAGTAACTTGGAGAAACATGTCTACTTTGAAGGTTACAAGATATTTATGAGAATGTTTTATGAGTCTGAGTACTTCATAAGTTGAATTTTTATGGAAGTTTAGATACCTCCCATTCTTACTATTTACGTTACTGAGATCTGATTTAGAAGAAAGGACCTGTGAGGAAAAGGTAAGCATCAGACCAGACCTGGACTAATTAACAGTACTTGACCAACCACAGCATTTGACAGACAAAATTAATGGAACCTGAATGCATTTTATTAGGAAAATAAAGAGTTTGTGAAATGAGGTTTTACACTGTTTTTGGTGTTTCCTATTTTTTTCCTACATTACTTTTCCATTCATGAAGAAAGCAAGAAGCACGTTTTTAGTTTCCAGTTGCTGGATTTTTGAATTTTAAATTTTCTCTTTAAAAAGAAGCATGTTAGTCTGCGGGCCATACAAAGTTTTTCTTGTAATCTGCATTTCTTTCAATGGGTCTACACCCATATTATTAAACATAGTCCCTCAAAATTTAAGACTGTCTTAACCTGAACTTTGAATATGAGGCTGCTATTAGCAAAGTAAACATTTTCCTCAGGATCATACTTAAACTATTGCTTATTGTTATCTCCAAGTTACATTTATATAGCACCTATACATAATATGTCGTATATATTTAATATGAAAAATTTCAAGTACACCAAAGTAGAGAGTATGAATCTCAACATACCCATTACCCAGCTTCAGCATCTATCAATATCAAATCATATGTCTGCCATCCATTTACCTCTTCCCCTATTTTTTTTTTATTTTGGTGCATTTCTAAAGCAAAACTTTGACATTGTTATTTCATGTGGTGGTTTTAAAGAACAGAACAATCTATGAAATAGCATAGCATTTGAGTGTATTAATATAGGTACATAATTATTAGGGGTTCAATTTAATGTGTTTCAAGGGAGAAAGAGCAATGATATGAAATGTATTCGTGCCACACCTCAATATCATAAAACAGAAGAGCTGGACATGTGATACTATGAAGGGATAGATAAACATAGGAAAATGAAGGAACGGTAGAAAATTAGAGGAAGAAAGTGACAGAAATGTTCTGTCACTCAGAAATTAGAGGAAGAAATGTTCTAAGGGAAGGAAGGAGGGAGGGAGTGTGTGTGCGTGTGCGTGTGTTTAAAGAGAGAAAGATGCCAGCACTGCACCTGCTCTAAAAAGGAAAGACCTCAGATTAGGTAGCTGCTCCCAATTTAAAATTAGTCAGCTGAATCTGTGGTTTCTGTTATTTTCAGTTCCTTGATGAATATTTTTTTTAATCTCCACGGTACAATTGTGCCTCTCGGTACATGTTGACAATACTCGTTCAGATTTAAGTGAAAAGAAATCCACTTTCATGTAAATAAAACCTTTACTACGTGTGTGTGTGCATGTGTGCGTGTGTGTGTGTAGCAGTATTTTAAGTTTAGGCAAAAAATAAATACTAATATATATGTTTTCATTTTAAACACAATCTGGAGAAATTTTAACAAAAATACTAAGTAGAAGTAACAACTTTTAAAACATTTTCCTACCTGGCCCAATATCCTTGCTGACATCATCCACACCCACACTTTCACAAAGCGTCACTGAAACCATCTTTTCGTTTTCCGAGGGGCCTACTGGCGTCTCCCGCAGCAACAAAGGAGTGCTAGACGCTGAAGTGCTCACTGTTTGACTTTCAGTTTGATTTACTTTTGACCAAGAACCGTGGTCTAAAAAATTCACATATACTGGAGTTTTCTCAGTTTTTTTACGTGAAGTTAAAAGATCAAAGGCTGACCTGCCACTTCTGTTTACTAAATCTCCAGATGGCTGCGTGTGCAACGAACATGATTCTTCCTGCTGTCCTTCCCTGTAAATTTTTCCTGAAATGATGTCATTTAATGACTCTGTTTTCTCAGTATTATTTGACAGAGTATGCTGTCTTTCAATAACATCCACGAACAGGGGAAGGTCATTTTTTGTGGCTTCAGTTATCTGATTCCCATCAACATGACTCTCTTTATTGGAAAACTGTATTTCTGTGGAAGTTTTCGTGTGAACACCAGTTTTCCTGTCTTTGGCTCGTGAAGCATGTATATTCTCATTGTTAACTTGAAGATGGGAAATGTTTGCACTGTTTTCTAAATATCCCACACAGTTCTTAAATTGACTGTTTTGTGTATCAGTCAGGGGTTTACATACAGCTCTTCCCCCAGGGCTTGAGTTGGATTTCACCAATTCAGGCATAACAGTACCATTTTTATCTGAATCCTTAAGAAGTCCTTTCAAGTTATCACTGGACACAGCAGATGGAGTGGGGTGGTTGACTGCAGTGTCACAGGGAATAGTTAGTTCGGGTTTCTCTGAAGTATCCGTACAGCCTTGCTGAACATCTGAAGTTTGTTTAAATGGTAATGTGCTGCACTCACTTTTTTTATTTAACAATTGTATTTGCTCTGTTTTACACTGTTTATCATCTAAGATAACACTACTTGAATCATGTAAACCGTATTTCTTTTTTACATCCACAGATGAATCCAAATCTGTTTTGGCTTGGTCACTGTTTGTAATTTCCTTGTCTGCAGCATTTTGTTGAGTTCCTGGAAGCAATCTAAAATGTTGTTCAGAAACATCTTTTTTATGATTTGTACTGAAAGCCATATCATTTAAGATGCTGTTAAATGGTGTTCTGTGATTTTCAACCTCCAGATGTAAATCTGCATGGTGAACATCTACTTCCGTTCTTTCTAGGTGAATGTTCTCTGTTCCTATGGATGTATCTGCCACTAAAAAAGAATTATTTGGTGATTTAAATTCTGTACATCCATTGTCTCTTTCCAAGTCCACCTTGTCTTTAATTTCTGTATTAACTGATTTTCTAAAGTCAGTAACATTCAAAGCTTGCCCTTGACTAATCAATTCTTTTTCTTTGCTTAGGGAGATTTCGCTCTGGTTTTTGTCTTGAGGTGCAGTTGTGTCAATTTCATTCTGGGAGATTTTGTCAATACGCTGTGAATCTGTCATGATGAGAACACAGTAAATTTTTATATTACACACTAAAAAAGCAAAAGTAGTTTGGGCTTAAAATGGGACAAATTGAAGGTATTACAAAATGGTTTTCATTTCTCTAGTCTCTTATTTCCCTTTGGGCATTACAGTGCATGTCCATATAAACACATGGCTGATTAGATAAAAATCAAATTATCCTAACAGGTTATACTCTATTACTACTTAGCTCCAGAAATTGCTAGCTGCTTTCTTCAACACTATCATCACTTTTTTTTATTTACCTTGTAAATATTTTTAAATTTTGGAACACTTCTGGCTAAGTATAGAATATCTACTTAATTTTTTCACCTGGGTTCCCGAGATTTCAAAATTTCAGTCTGGTCACAATAATCTAGAATATAAAGTTCAGGGCACTTACAGGGCTTTTTTAGTTCAATTCTCTCTACAACATCTCCACCAAGTGGTAGTTCAGCCTAGTCTGAACACCTTCAAACAATCAGTAAACAACTCTTTTTCAAGCTGGATGAATTAGTAAATTATTGTAATGGTTACAGAAAGGTCATTTGAGTGAAGAAACATACTCTAAGTCTGGTCATCAAAAGGTTACCGTTAGCCCACGGGACATTCTCAGCGAAGCAGTGAAGGCAGAAACCAGAATTCAAAAAGCAAAGGGGTGATAAGAAGGGAAAGCAGAAATGTATTTTTCCCCAAAAAATACTGACTGTAAAAAATACTGACTCAAAGAAAGCCTGTTTTGTTAAGACATATACAAATAAAGTATTTCTCCAACTACACTACAGCTATCTTGAAAGCAAAGACTGTAACTGACATTCCCCTAACAAAGCTCAATACACACATTAGAAAATATCAATAAAATCTTAGATTACCTTCTATAATGATTTCTTCTTTAAGTGGGCCTTCTTTCTTTTCCTCCTTTTCTCTATATTCAGTATCAAAACAAAAATTCCCAATATTTTCTTCCCTTATTTCTTGCCCAGAATTGTATTTCTGTATGATGTTTTGTGATTTCCCCATTTTCACTTTACTGTCTTCAGTATTTACTTCTAAAAGAGTCTAGTGTAAAATGGAAAAGATTCCTTAAATATAAAAACAAATTATTAAAAAGTATAAAACATTTAAACAAATCGCACTAATAAAAGTGGCATGTGTGTTTCAGTTCAACCATTCAGCAGTTTCTATTTGAAAGCCAAATGAATTTTTAACTAAATTTAATATATTTTTTGTAGTAAGATCACTTTCAGTTCATTCTATATATTGGGTTGGCCAAAAAGTTCATTTGGCTTTTTTTGTTAAGATGGTTTTAATAGCACTTAGCTGTCTTTAACTTCATTCAGAACAATTTTGTTAGATTATATTGTGATGGCTGTCATATCAACATGCATTTAAAAAAAAACATCAAAATCAGTGAATTTTGTGTAGCCCTTTAATATTGAAGATAAAATAAGCAACATTTTTGGCATATTATGCTTTATTATTTCAAGAATCGTAAAAATGCAACTGAAATGCAAAAAGATTTGTGCAGTGTATGGAGACGGTGCTGTAACTGATCAAACGTATCAAAGTGGTTTGTGAAGTTTCATGCTGGAAATTTCATGCTGGATGATGCTCCATAGTCAAGTAGACCAGTTAAAGTTGACAGCAATCAAATCAACATTCATTGAGAACAAGCAACATTATATCAGGCAGGAGATAGCTGACAGACCCAAATACCAAATCAATAAAGTTATTGATGAAAATGAAAAATGTGTCTTTTATGGGAAAAAAAACCTTTTTGACCAACCCAATAAATAATCTACCAAAATAGAAACCTTTAGATATTTTCAAACATGCACTCCACATTATTATACCACACATTATATGTAATAATAGAACCACTCCTTTATTAAAAGCAAGGTAGTCATGGCTGGCAAACTGTTTTGAGTGTTTGGCATATTTATATGTCTTTAAAATAGTAAATCAGTTCAACATCCTTTTATTCCTCCATCTACTGAGCACATGATACTTGGAAGCACTGCATGAGGCTTTAAGATACAATGATGACCAAAAATACAGTCCCTCTCCTCAAAAACTTATCAGTCCAATGGGGAAAACTGTGTAAAATAATAATAGGCAACTTTGAGAGACAGGAATAAAGAGACACTCCTTATTCTCAGGGAGAACAAATGGCATACACAGCTACATAAAAGCAAGCGAGACTATACAGTCCAAAGAACTGCTTGTGGCTTTCCTTAGCTAGAGCTTAGATGCTGAACAACAGAAAGAAATTAAGGTTTGAGGCAAGCTAGGCCTACATCATTAAGGGCCTAAACTAAGCTTGCTAAAGAATTCCTACTACCAGGAAGACAATGAAAAGTCATTCAAGGGTTTTAGGCAAGGTGACTGATTAACATGAGCTGACGATTCAAGAACCACAGAACTAGAAGAATGGTCATAACCTATCTAAATCAGTAATACTTTTTGGATGTCCCCTGGAGCAAAGGAAACAAAAGCAAAAACAAACCAATGGGTCTTCATCAGGTCAAAAACTGTACAGTAAAGGAAACCAACCAACCAACCAAAAAATAAATAAATACACCTACTGAACCAAAGTGTATATTCACAAATGATACATGTAATGATACATCCAAAATATATGAGGAACTCATGAAACTCAATAATAAAAAGACTGGATCAAAAAGCAAGCAAAGGACATGAGGTGTCCCTCTGGAGAAGACAGACAGGAGGCCAACAGACAGGAAAGAATGCTCGACATCGCTGATCACTGGGAAAACACAAATCAATACAAACTAGTCAGAATGGTTACTACCAAAAAGTCAGCAAACAGCGTGAGGACAAGGATATGGAGAAAAGAGAACCCTTGTCCTAATTTCTTTGTACCCCCAATATATTTGGACTTTACCTGAAACTTACTGTCTTCCTCAAACTTCTGATCACACGATTCATTGTAATGTTCTTGCAACTTAACATGAGTTTCTTTAAGTGAAGATAACTCATTTTTAATCTCATTAACTTCTCCATTAAGTTCTTCAACCTAATATAAAATGTAATCAAAATGAGCATATACATAAAAGGGTTCTGTGTGAAAATACTTTATTAACACAAGTTTTGGGAAATAGTAAAAAAAGGAAAATAATGCCAAAGTACTAATATTAAGAGCTACCATTTTTTGAACTGTGCTGAGCACTCAATATTAACAATTTCATACTCATAAAAACCCTACGAGGTACTGTCAATCCTCAATTTACATGTGAGAAATGTGAGGCTCCCAGACATAAAGTAACTTGCCCAAGATCAGATGGCTTAAAGTGGAAGTCAAGACTCAAATCCAAAGCTCAATCTAGTTGTGCTCTTAACTATTACATTAAAAGCCACCTCTTGTTACAAATGAAAATTTATTTTTAATCATAAAAATTCTATAAATGTTGCCCTGGCTGGTGTGACTCAGTGGATTGTGTGCTGGTCTGCGAACCACAGAGTCACTGGTTCAATTCCCAGTCAGGGCACATGCCTGGGCTGCGGGCCAGGTCCCCAGTAGGGGATACGAGAGGCAACCACGTGTGGTTGGTGTTTCTCTCCCTTTCCCCCTCCCTTTCCCTCTATCTAAAAATAAAATTAAAAATAATTCTATGTTATACCTTCATTGCTTTTTTAAATTTGATTTTCTTGTTGCATATTTGATACATAAATTTTAATCCAACTGGATGAACAGTACTGAGCACTACGTACAGCAGACACTGACTCTTCGGTCTGTATCTGTAGACAGGGCTTTCACTGGGTATAAATTTCATCATCTTTTTCTTGGGGTGAGTATTCATTCTTTCATGGGGACCTCAAATGTGGGATAAAGTTTCAAACTACCAAAAATTCCATAAATGTATATAATACTTGTTACAGAGCCCAATGGACATGAGGTCACCTATTACTTCATTTTATCTATTTTTAAACATCTTTCAATCTACCTCTGCAAGGTGAGAGGCTCAACTCTCCACATGTCCTTTATCCCCGCTCCTATATCCCTTAGTGCTTAGCTATAGCAGTGATCTCTCCTGCACAGTCTCTTATCTTTCCTGCTACACCAGTGTGTTCTCCTCAGCCCACAAACAGGCTCTTCTCACGATCCTAAGTTTTTTTCTTGACCCAATTCTGTCTCCAAATTCTTGAAGTCCACACTTGCTACTGTCAAATTCTAACCTCCCATCACTCCTCAACAACCTGACTTCTACCCTCATTGTTCTACTGATTTTTTTGTCGGTTATCACCTGCAAGTTAGCAAAAAAGATTTTTCTCCCTTTTTTATCCTTTTAACAGCTCTGTAGCATGACATGTTAACTACTTGTTCCTCAAATGGCCTCTTTTCTTCACATTCATGGTACCACCCTCTCTCCATCCTCCTCCTTTCTCATTGTTCTGATCAGACCGCCTCCTCCCTCGCACCTGCGCACACCCTGCCCTACTAAAAAACTGTTGGCATTCCCCAAGGTGCTTTCTTGTTTAGCCTTCAAGACCTCCCCTCCTTCCACAAATGATAACACCTATACCTTCAAATTTCATCTTTATGGTGATAACTCTTCAATCTGTATCTCATCTCCCAACCTCTCTCCTATGACTGAGTTCACATTTTCAAATGCATGGCATGCATTTCAAGCTACGTGTCCTGCAGGCACCATAAGTTCAACAGTCCCTAAATTCATTCTTTTCACCCACCAAACTGCTTCTGTCACACTCCCTGTATTATCCGTTAGTGACATTATCATTCTACTAGTTTTACTAACTTTGGAGACATATTTGACTCCTTTCCCCTTCTAAAACTCATTACATGTAAAATGTCATTAACCCTACCAGTTCTGCTTCCAAAATGCTCCTTCTCTCTCTCTCCCCGCTACTACTGCCCTAATCGCAGCCTCATCAATCGGCTCATGGTTACATTATTTGCAATATTCTCATTGGTCGCTCTCCCTAAAGCCATACGAAAATACTGCTACAGGAGTTATTTTTCTAAAGTGCAGGTCTATATAACTTCTCTGCTTTAAAATTCTCAATGGTGCCCCAGCTGGCGTAGCTCAGTGGACTGAGCGTGGGCTGCAAACCAAAGCATCACAGGTTCGATTCCCAGTCAGGGCACATGCCTGGGTTGCAGGACACGGCCCCCAGCAACCGCACACTGATGTTTCTCTCTCTCCCTCCCTTCTCTCTCTAAAAATAAATAAATAAAATCTTTTTTTAAAAAAGCTAACATAAAAAAGTACTGTAATGATGAAATAAAATTCATCAAAAAAATTCTCAATGGTTTTTTCCCATTATTTATAAAATAAATTCAACTTCCTTAGTAAGGAACCTTTCAGAAGGCACTCTCAATCTATCTATACTCAATATCACATTCCAGATCAGACTCTCGCCCTTGAAAATGCAGTTGCATGCCTCCATCATCCCTCCCTCAAATGGAATAGAAAGTGTAGGAAATGAGCACCTAAGGCCTGGTGAAACCCTATTCATCTCTCAGGCCAAACTCTATTGCCATCTTTTCACTAAAACTTTCTCCAACCTCCCTAAGTGACATAATTTAGTTTGTGTTTTCATAGTGATTTGTTAATACTACTATAAGCGCTCCACATTATTGTAGTTAATTTCATAGTTATCAGACCCTTTGAGGGTATAAGCTCTTTATTATTCTTTGTATTTTAGGCATCTTTGAAAATCCAGTACCTAGTTAGAATAGTGCCTAACACATGATAGGTGCTCAACAAACGCTGTGAAATCAATTCCTTTGTGACTTGCCCCCCTTCCCTTAATAATTTGTGAACATCCTAATTTATTCTCTCTTTGTCTATACATACCCACTCTATATAAAACTAGTCAAATGAAAACAGATACACATTAACACTGTTCTTTATATTTCAATGAAATTTAAATATATACCTAGCAATATCACTAAGTTTTACTTGCATAGTATTTTTAAATAGCAGTTTATATGATTCCATCTTCTTTTTGTATCTTTTGTTTTTTTTTAACCCACCTTGATCTAATCTCAGTAGCAACACACTCAAGAATAGTGAGAAAACTTACATAGAAACACAGTGAAAGAACAGAGCTGACCTTCCATTCAAGAAGACTTTTATTAGAACCAAAGCAGCTCTTAAAAATTTATCTATTTGTCCCGGCTGGCGTGGCTCAGCAGATTGAGCGCTGGCCTGCAAACCAAAGGATCACCAGTTTGATTCCTAGTCAGGGCACATGCCTGGGTTGCAGGCCAGGTCCCCCAGTAGGGGGCACATGAGAGGCAACCACACATTGATGTTTTTCTCCCTCTCTTTCTCCCTCCCTTCCCCTCTGTCTAAAAGTAAATAAAAATCTTGCATGGTTGGCATTTTTTTAATATTCTCTTTTCACATGATAGTTTTTCTTTATCCTGAGAGCACTAATTCCATGGTCTTTTAAACATCAGGAATTTTCCCAAGTGCTGAGATGCAATGTGAATTAGCAGAAGCTAAAATGAATATTACTATGTTTGGTGCCTAATGATAAACTTTACTAGTACAGAGATTATTAAGGATTTTTTAGTATTCTGATACAATTAATTACAAAATATTTTTTGAGATTTAGAGAAACTTATCAAATTAATCAGTGAAAATTTCATCTCTCAAATACAAGAGAACATGTTAGCTGCAAGAAATTGAAAAATCAAGAGTTACTTATATAATAATTTACACTAAAATCGTCTACAAAATTTATCAAGTTGATATTTAGATATATAGTATATTAGTATAAAATATATTAGTATAGTATTAGAATAATATAGTATACATAATTACTATAATAGTCTAAATCTTATATTATTATAATCTTACATTCCCAAAATATAGATATCATAAACTCATACTGACTTCCTATTGTGTTAATTCTTATAAAAGAATTGAAAAGCAATGAAAATAGATATTAAAATGAAATAATCGATTTTGGTTTTACCAATTTTTAAAAGTGAACCTTCATATTTCACATTAGTTTACATCACTTTATACTTTCATTAACTACTTCACTAAAATTAAAATTTAGTATCAAAGATGTGGTTTAAGAAAATAACCATGTTTATAACATCAACTTTTATGATAAAATGTCAATACTATAGAACTCAACTACTGTACATATATTCTAACATGGCTTTAATACATCTCAAAAAAACTGAGGAATGCTAAATAGATCAGCTAACAATAATACCTATCTAATTCTTTAATCACTTACTGCAATACTATCAATGGTTTTATGAAAATGTAAATTAATTCTCTGTCACATATGGGAAGCCATTCAAATTATACACACATGCATACAGTTTTTCATGCAAAAAAACAGTACAGAAAATGTTATTCAATTTAGCTTTTAAAGAGCATTCACTTCTTGGAAATATAAGTGCAGGAGAAAAAGTTCTGACTTTATTCCTAGATTACTTCTGCAGTATTTCCTTTGCATTTAACGGTTATTTTAAATGTCTACAACTAACCCAAACATTTTAATATTTTAATATTTAATAAACCTACGTGCTTTTTCCAAGTTCTTAGTGCTTTCTCGTGCTCATGCTGAAGATTAAGGAACTTTTCTTCATTTTCTTTTACCTTCTCCCTTTGCAGCTCATTATCTCTTTCAAGGGTCTGCAATAAAATTAATTATCCAAAAAATAATCAATACCACATTAATGAATTTTGATGTGTTTTATGTTGCTTGGACCTTTGCTTCTAACATCCTGAAAGTGCCACACAGATCAGTGATAATGTGCTATCTCAACAATAATTTTCATAAATTAACACAAAGGTACTTATAGTTTAGTTAACAGGAAATAGGGGGAGGTTATGAAAAAGAAATGGCTATAAAAGGGTATAAAAACATTGCCATTATTCAGTTTCACTGCATAAGTTTTAATGTACTGAAAAAGTAATATAAAGTACAGCACCGAAAAATATGACATGTAGCACAATCCAGCATAACCCTACTAAAAATTTTTAACTGGCACAGAACATTTTTCTATATCTGTTTATTTTAGAAATTAACTGGCTAGAAAATCCTTAAATACAATTTTACTTTTTAATTTCAAATTAACACTTTTTAGTAGAGCTTCAGTATTTACTATATTAACTTAATACATATAAATTAGCATAATATAAACACCATCACACTACCCTCTCCCCCCCAAAACAGCCTTTAGAGAGTAAAATCACTACTCAGTGTGCTCTGAGACACAGGGGTTAAAGCCGTTAACATCAATGTCACCAACATTATCAGGGTTCTCTAATGTCTGCTGATAATCCATGTGAACCTCTGTAAGAAGACAAACAGAACTCTAGCGACATATCTGATACACCTGGAATCCCTAAGTTTTCACTTGTCCACCATGATCAAAGCCACGCACACTCAAGGGAGCCACCTCAAGCTGCACAAAGGAGAGGAAAGGTGAAGTTTCCCTCTATCGGTTTTCCAGTTTCCTCCCCAGAGGTAACCACTCTAGCAGTTTCTTGTGTATCGTTCCAGAAATTGTCTATAAGCATATAGAATATTTTTAAATACAGATGAGACAATACCATATATATTGTGTTATTCTGCAATCTGTTTTTTAAAAATGAATAATAAATATCTTCCTTACTTTCCATGTCATTCTATACAAAGCTATCTCACTTTAAAGGATTCAGTGTTATATCTATATAGTTTTCAATTTAATCTAAAATGTCAACATGCAGACATAATTATGCAAAATTATGGAACCATCTAATAAAAAGCATTTTACAATTTTAACCTGAAGATTCTCCTCTAGTTCATTAAGAGCTCTGCACTTTCAGAGCGCTCAGTGAATACCTATTTTGGTCACCTCTACTTTAGGATAACCTAAATATATTTACAGAAGTCATATTTTCCTCTTAATTTATAGGTATATATCATAATAGGGTAATATCTAAATATTTACAATACTGTATATTTAATAGGTACTTAGTACTTTAACATTGAAATAAATACTATTTTATACTATCTATATTGCTAACATTATTTTAGAATACACAAATCAAAGTTTGGAGGAGATATGAGAGAATATACAACAGTCTCTTAGTAACAATAAATGATCAACAGCATTATAGTCCTAAAACAGTATATTAGACATGTCAATCATTTCCTGTCCCTACCCAGAGTCCCACCTGAAAAACCCCTGCATATATCAGGTATTCTCTCAGTTTCCATTTTCTGGAGACATTACAACCTTCCATTACAATTTAGACCTATTGTTCTTTCAGTCTGCTATGCTGATCAGGTTATTTCTGAGGATTTCCTTCTATCAGAGTCTCCTGTTTCCTACATCGCATGGTTTCCTCCTTCCTGGTTTCCTCCACTGCCTTGGTAAAGCAAATTTTCTATTAGTTCATGGTAAAGGAGTCATAAACAGTGCATTTTTGAGGCCTTGCATGTCTGAAAATATACTTATTCAACCAATACTTTCACTTTGCTGAATATGGTTCAACCCTGCTTTTGGAAATCAGCGTCCCGACCTCTGAAAGCCTGGTCCTATTATCTTCCACCTTGAAGTCTTCCCAGTGAGAGGTCTGAAGCCATCATGCTGCCACTCTCATTCTGAATCCTTAGTATGTGACCCACTTCTTTCCCTACAGTTTTAGAATTTTCTCTTTAAGTAAGAAATTTCATGATGATATTCATCGGTGTTAGACAAAACAAACTCCAATTGTTTAGTTCTGAGTTACTTTCTTGTATTATTTCTTTGGTCATTTCCTTGTCTTCCATTTTCTCTGTTATTTCTAAAATCACCAAACCTTAGACTTAGCCCCTAATTTCCTTTCTCTGCTATTTTCCATCCTTTCGTCTTTGGTTCTACTTTCTAGAAGACTATCTCGATTTTATCTTTCAACCTTTCCATCATGTATTTTATGTCTGCTAATATATTCAAGGGTTCTCCTTTCTTCTATGAATGTTTCTTTTTATAGACTCCTACTTCTTGTTTTGTGTTTTAAAAAATATATTTCTCTTATACGAATATATTTTCTTAGTTTCTCCATGTGTTTTTCATTATCCTGTTTGTTTTGTCTGTTTTTCACATCAGAGACTTTCTTCAAGTGTCCAGTGATCCTTAACTGCCTGTTCATATTTAAGAATGAAGTGTTAAAAATCTGGTTCAAAGTTTTGGAAAATGGTGGGCTTCACTACAGGCTCATCTGGCAGAGCTATTTCACTGAGAAAGCTTAAGGGCTGTAGCAATAGTCTTCTCTCGTGAGCAGGTTAGTTTACCCAGAAAGGAATCTTCAATGCTCTTGACTGAAGTTGTAAGGCTCGCTGCCCTCTAAGTGGGGAAACTGGGCCAGGAGGTCACAAATTCAGAAGCTAGTCTTTCCACCCTATTTGCAATATGATACTATCTGGAGATTGCTAGTAAACTGGCACTCAAAAAACAAAACAAAACCTGGTTTGCCACATTTACCAACTTCATTAATGTTAAACACTCCCATGATGGCTGACAGGAAGCTCACCCTCGTGTTAACTACCAGCTCACAAAATGACTACAGCTCTAGCAAACGGGCCCTCCCTGGTGACAAGGACCCCAGCACACCACTGGATCCCCATCTCGTCTCTCCAACATCAGTGTAAACCTCGGTCTTCTTCCAGGCAGGACAGAGGCAGTGCTTACTCATGCAGGGTAGGGAAGAGAAATGGAGGTGTAATAGCTTCTTGAAAAGACCCTGTTTTTGGCTTCACCTGTGCACCCTACTTCCAGAGGCACATGCAGCTCCTGACCATCTCTGCATCTTTCACTGGGATTTCTACTTTCCCTCATTTACTAAGTAAATTACTAATTTTCCATCTGGGTTTCACTTTTAAAACCTTACTTTCATAAAACCTTATTGTTTCCACTCCCTCCTTCTTGTCCTTGTGGGTTTACTACCGCCATTTTATTGCAGTGGCAGAAGGAGACAGAAGTGAATGTATGGGTCCGATTCAACTAGAATTCCGTTTAACTAGAAGCCCTGACCTGGCAAAATCTGAGCTTGCAAACAGTCTGAATTTACTTATTGCTAATCATTTGTTAATTTAATAAAATTTAATGAGCTCCTACTATGTGGCAGATGCTCTTTCAGGCTATGTTAGTGAAAATTTACTGTTCTCATGGAATGTATGCTCTATCAGGAAATTATTTGGTATTATTTGCACCTGGGTGAATCTAAAAACCCTTGCTGAAAAAAAAATGGATATTGTAGAAAGTCAAAATAAAACCGTTAATATGTTAATATACCAAAAACTGAGTAAATTATCCTGGTTAATACTATGACTATAGGAGCAAACTAAAGTATTCTTGTTAACACTATAATAGCATAGTTATACTTACATCTGGACTAAACTATAATTAAATTATAGTAGAAAATATTCTCCATCATGAGAATGTAGTTCTCTGTGCTCCAAAGTGTACTATAAAAATAAGACAGATGATAGCATGACTGCAGAGCCCTGAAAAACAGTTGACCATTAGGAAGAGTAATGATCCCTTTTAGTGCAGGTGGAATTAGACTGCTCGAGAAAACACTTGTGATGTCCATGCAGCTTAATCCTCAACAACAGTTCTACATTAGTATTTTGTTACACCATATATCAGTGGTTCTCCAACACTAGTCTGCAAACAAGCACTGATCCATGACAGAATTTCTCTAGTCCATGGCAAAACATGTCAAAATGAGGTCATCAAGTGTCCTTTGTTGTAACAGACTGTCCTTTTTCCCGAGATTATATCCTTGGTATAGTGTCAGTGTTAAAATGTTCTTTTATAAAGTGAAAGTGATGATAGATGGTTTTTTTCTTTCCTTACTTATAAACAAGCTTACAATTCTATCCTGCTCCTGCCAATACTTTGTTTGAAATTTTACTATATGAAACCTAGTTTCTCTATGTACTCTCAAGGCTCAGGCAATAATGGTGCTACTCAAAGAGAGAGGCATTTGGATCTAAGATTATACTAGTAGTATAATTAAAAGACCTAGGAACCACAGTCACAGTAGTCATTAACTCACAGAAACACAGGACTATGTATATGTCTATGACTACAATAGGCTCTGTAGAGTCCAATGATGCATAAACATTGCATTTAGAGCTTGTGGAAGGCAATTTAAAAGTTGTGGTTTTCATATAACTGATCTAACCAAAGTGGCAGCTCTCATAGGTCTATGAAAAATACTAACAATGCCATGTAGAAACAGTGCTGGAATAGAATCAGGACAAATATTAACTCCTGGTTTTGCCAATAATTATGAGGCCTTGAACTACATGGCTTATACTTTCTGGATCTCTAGTTCATCAAGAAATGATAACTGCACTAACTAATCTCTAGTATTTAGTTCATCGTTTGAATCACTGTTTCAACTGCTTTAAATGGATTAGGAAACAACCCTGCTAACTGCTACTCACAAAGAATGTGGGTAAGTTATATCGTATGTTTCTTGGGAGAAGGTTCAACATGTCAGAGAGATAGTTCCAGTTATCCATCTGTAGGGTGGGTAGAGGAGGTGGGAATGGGGGGATACTTACTTATAACTGGACCTTCAGAGAAATGATTTTTACTAGTCTTTTATTGGAGTAGGTGAAGAGGTTAAGAGGAGAAAGAGGTTTGACTCAAGTACACCTCTTCCCTCTCCCTCTTCTTAACTCCTATAGAATTGGGTGTAGGCAAGAGAAATAAGGCAAAACTCTCTTTGCATGGCCAGTCATAGAACATCAATGGTGAAGAAATAAGTCTTGCATTGTTCAGGTTAGATTTGGTCCCATTCAATGATGATGGACTTCGCATAATTTGTGAGGCCCAGTGCAAAACAAAATAAGAAAAGGCAGGAAAAAGTGCTATTAAAGATACTAAACCTAAACTTTTTTCCTTCTTTATGGTCCCTCGCTCTCTTTGTCTCTCTCTCTGTCAACCTGTCACAGGGCTCTTAATTTCCTATTTAATGTCGTGGTCCTCCAGGCAGGAGGGTACTCACAGGGCAAATGCAGACCCTCACAGACGCCTAAGACCACACACATGATCCACCCTGTACTCGGTTCTACCTCCTTCAAGTGGCTGGACCCATGTCCTATGTCCTGATTGGGTATGGGGAAGTCACTCTCCCCATCCCATGGGCCCTCTGCCCGAACCCAGGGCAGATGGGAAACCCCGAGAGACTGCGACTGCCAAGTAGAGATGTACCTGTCAAAACACCCACCTACTGTGCCAAGGTACTGCCCACTCAGGACAGAGGGTGCTGCAGGGCACGCGCACTCCACTCAGACACTCCCTGCTGCACCGGGGCCTCCGCCAGGGGTAAAGGATGACGGGAGAAGACAGGCCTCACCAATGTGAGCCAGGCGCCACAGCAGTCGTGAGACAGGCACAGGGAGGAGGAGACCAGGCAGGGCCCAGGGCACCAAAGGGTGGGAGAGTCAGCGGCCAGGAACTGGTCCTGGGAGGCAGTGGGAGACAGGAGAACGCCTGAGCTGAGGCTCCAAGCCCCCCGTGCATCATCACACTTACTTTACAAACATAAATTCAAAGATAAACATTTATAAGAATTTCAAGACAGTAACCACAGAACATTAAGCCCGAAGCACAAGCCCTTCTGAGAATAGGTCCCTGTGCAACCGCACTGGTTACGTACCCATGAAGCTGCTCCTGGCCTCTGCTGACGGTGGTCTTTACACAGGACATGACTGTACTTTTCTCAGGGAATGTTCAGCATCACCCTTTATTACCAAGAATCCCTTTAGAGGGACACGAATGCCTTCTACTAGCCACCCCTGTGGAACATGTCCCCAGCCCCTTCTCTTGAGTGGACATCCATCATTTGGCCCTGTAGCACACAGGGAAGTTCCTGCCCTTCCACTAACTGCTATGACCCTTCCTGAGGAGCCAAGCGCCACTCAAGCTCAGGGTCCCTTCTGCACCCTTCCAGGTGCATGTAGTAGTGGAACGTGCACAGTACAGTTCAGCCCCAATGGCACTGATTGCTCCGAAAACTTTCCCTTTTGAAATTTCTAGACCATAACTGAGCATTATTCCATAAGTTCTTGGTACACTTCCAAACGTCAAGAAACATATGTCAAGTCCTTCCACACAAATTTAACACATTTCCTTGACCAGCAACACTGGAGTGAACATTTGGGTTTCCACAGCATCTCAAGCACCCAGCTAAGAAACAAGATGGCAGACCCCCTCTTCTTCTTGTACCCCGATCTCTACCAGTGATTTTCCTCTAGGCTCTACTTATTTTTGTGAGGGGTAACGCACATCCCCTCTGCTAGGAATGCGAGAAAAAAGCCTCTCTTACTGAACCCTCACTCCCAAACATCAGCGACCACAACTTGTTCCTCCTCAACCGTTTTCTGATGTACACTGGAAAGGAGAGGATGGTGAGTGCTGAGGTAACAGGGCCAGTCCTATCACACTTCTGTAAAGAGGGATCTGCACCAATTTCTGGGAGCTTGCTCTTTACTTCCTTAGAATATGGTGATACTTGTACTCTTTTATTTTCAGTTTTGATCTTGGCCACAGTTCTAAGACAAAGGAAAAAATCCCATTCAATCTGTTACAAAATTAAATCAGATGCTTGATACAACTGAATATTTAACTAGTGACTTAAATGTTTAAAAATCTGCTCAGTACTTAAGACACTGAAAATGAGTTGATGAAGGATTCCATATCTTGTCCTTAAAATTCAAAATGATCTCAGATAAAGTGAGACAGATGAGTACAAAGGAAATTATACTTAAAAATAAAATATAAATATAACCTGATTATTTTCTCTTTGCACCTTCAATTCTGCTTCCATTTCAGTATTAGCTTGAGTCTGATGCTGGAGTAACTGCTGCATATGTTGAAATGAAACGATGATATCCTTTAAAAAAGTATAAATATGATATATCAATAAAAATTGATAAATCTTTTAAAAAGATTTTATTTATTTAATTTTTAGAAAGAAGGGAAGGGAGGGAGAAAGAGGGAGAGAAACATCAATGTGTGGTTGCCTCCTACATACCTCCCCAACACTGGGGATCTGGTCCACAACCCAGGCATGTGCCCTGACTGGGAATCGAACCAGTGACCCTTTGGTTCACAGGCTGGTACTCAATCTAGTGAGCCACATCAGCCAGGGCTGATATACCAATTTAAAAAAATTTTAAGATAGTAGGGATGTTTCTAAACTCATTCTTAAAATATACTTTCTAGTTTCTTAACTTCATAGTTTAATTTCAACATAATAGAGAATATACTGAAAAAAGCTAATGATACATTTTACTAATTTAATATCTAAAAGAATTTATATTGCATGATTTCTTACAAAGTACTATTTCCAAGAGTTCTTCAAATAATTAAAGTTATTTGAAATAAACCATGGATTCTGAGACACTATTGAAAAATGTGAAGAATTCAAAACTAAAACTTCTGTTGGCTTGCCCCCAAACTCATAAACGTGTCCCTACTAAAATGTCACATTGCTCATGGCCTAGGACGCCATGGTATGCATTCAGAACCAAATGGAGGAAAAGCAGAAGAGAAAAAAGAAACAGAAGTTTTCTTCCATGTACCTTTTTATCCTTAAATAGAAGAAATATAAACACAGATTCAAATGAGTATAATGTCCTGTAAATATATGTTCTTAGCATATATATATTTCAATAATTATCTGCCAGGGTAACACTAGTCTAAACTCTCAAAGAAAAAACTGATTTATATTTATTCTTTTTCTTACCTATTTGTAAAATATTTTAATGTAATATTTTCTCCAGCTTTACTGAGTTATAAGTACCATATAACATTGTGTACATCTACGGTGTACAAGTTAATGATGTGATACAGTGTATGTTTGAAATGATTACAATAAGGTTAATTAACATCTCTATAAGCTCACATAATTACCATTTTTCTGTGTCTTGTGAGAACATGTATGATCTACTCTCCTAGCAAGTTTCAAGTAAATAATACAGTATGTTACTGAAGTCATGCTGTACACCAAATCCCCAGAAGTTACTCATCTTATAATAGAAGTCTGTATCCTCTGACAAACATTTCTCCCATCTCCTCTGATTTATTTTTCAATGGGCATATGTGAGAGACCTGGTCTAAAATGTACACATGTATATCCATTCAATACACCTGAGTGCTTACTATGTGCTAGGAATTGACACAAGCATGATTCCATCTGTTATTTTATTTTTTAATTGATTTTAGATAGAGGAAGAGTGGGAAGGAGAGCAGGGGGAGGGAAGGAGGGAAGGGGAGAGAGAGAGAGAGAGAGAGAGAGAATGATTCACTATTCCACTTATTTATGCATTCACTGGTTGCTTCTTGTCCGTGCCCTGACTGGGGATCCAACCCACAACCTTGGCGTATCAGGACAACGCCCTAAGCAACTGGGCTACCCAGTCAGGGTACCATCTGTTATTTAACTTTATTTCCCCACATTATATCTGGTTTTTAAAATATTTACTGGCTTCCAAAATATCTTATGATTGCTTGCCTGTTTTTCTTCTTGAATATGGGTAATCTCTTCTTTCATCTTCTTATTGAATTCCAATTCCTTAAAAAAAATTGAATAATTTTAGGTTATGATATAGTTCTGCAAATTCTACATTTTGTTCAGTGCTCAGCAAGCCTGGGCAGGTCATGAGCGCCAGCATCTGTGTGCTGCTGAAGCAGTGGCTCTAGTGAACCAGTGACGGTATCAGAGACCCGGTACAGGCTGGCGCACACTTGTATGTGCTAATGTTACATTAACAGAATCTCTCATCTCCAAAAGCTTTTCTGGAGACACCATTGTACCATAAGATATTATGACACCATGTGAAAGTGGGAATAAAGTTATTATGGCCAAATTTTATTGTCTTAAAGTCTTGCTCATAATTAAAAAGATTCATAATACCCACTTCTTTATGTACATTAACTTTACAAAGACAGAATGTTTTTGTATTTTCCTGAAATTCTCACAAATTTTACAAAAATATACATTTTATAAACACAAATTCATTAATTAAATACCATGTTGAGTCTTTCTTGAAGTTCCTGAAATTTTTGTTCTTTAATTGTTGAACTGATGTTTTTTTCTCCCATTTTACGTTGCCATGTGACTTTGGACTTTATCAAGTCTGAGGTTACTTTTTCTAGTTCCTTCACAAAAGAAACATGAAAGAGAATATACACATTTCAATATACGCATTTCATCAAAGCAAGGTACTATTCTGACAGTTGTAAAGTCCATTTTTAAACCTATCAGTATAATTTACTGTATTCCGTGTATCAAGATAACAACACTGGTCCATCAAGGTGTACTTCCCCTAGTTCCATCGCAAGATGACAGCCAAGGTGAGAACGTTACATGTGACTACGGAATAGGCAAACACAATGGCACAGGGATGGAATGCATGATATCTGCTCTTAAAAAGAGTGCACTGACTAAACACACGAACCAGCCAGCAGTAGGACATTTTCCTTCATTACTTATCCAACAAAAATCTCCTGAGATAAAGAGGTGATAAATTCCCAAGTTCATTAGCATCTAATAATAAAAGATTTGTCTAAGAAATAATTACTACATAATGTGATTAGTGCTATATTATGGGAATGCACAGAAGCATGAAGAAGAACACAGTTGGCTGAGGACACCAGGAAGGCATTACACAGAAAAGTGGCATCTGAATTGAGTTTTTAAAAGATAATTTGCAAAGACGACAAGAAAGGAGTGGACATTTCAAGCAAAAAGATTTTATGAGCACAAAGGCACAGAGACATGAACGAGCATGGTATTTTTCAGGAAAACAAAATAAATAAGATATGGCTAGAATATGTTATGTTATGGGTAAGGGGGAGGAGTCAAATATTGGTAATTGTGGTTAGAAATAATGCAGGATTCAGATACTGAAAAAGATTTGTAGGCCGAACTAGAATTTTAATTTTATCCCATAGGCAATGAAGAAGAAACCACTGAAGGACTTAGAACAATGTAAAAAGATATGCATTTTAGAAAAATAACTCTGGCATCATAGTAGAGGATAAAATTGAAGGGAATATAAAAGAAGTCTTAATTTGTAAAGTTACATGTCCACTGAGTTGAATAGATACCATCCAAACACACTAAAATCCTGAAATAAACCATTAAAAACCTTCTGAATTGGTGTGTATTACTGTACTGCTGTTCTCTGAATACTGACTATATTAAATACTCAAGGATCTGATTTTCACATTCTTGACTACACGGCATCTGAATTCCCTTTGAATTTTAGGAGCTCTACAATATAAGGGACCACTGTCCACTAGAGAAGCTGGAAATGCCAACTTTATAAGCAGGAGACCAGGCTCTGCTAATCAGATGCACCTGCCCTGGATACTAAACCAGGAATTATACCACAAAAGAACAAGAACTGCTGCAAATCCATCTGCTGGTAGAGAGCGGGCGCAGTGGTAGGAACTTCAAACTTCTGTGGGCAAGCGGGATGCCGCTGCAGCGGTAACAGCACCTGCTGCAGTCAGCAGCAGTGTGCGAGCTGCGGTACAGCACCCCGCAGCGGAAGCTGCTTTCGTGCTGTGGGCTTGCACACTGCATACCTTCCCTTGTTTCTGACCACTGTCCAAGACTGTGATGACTAACATCCAAATTCCTTTTCTGACAAAATTATCTTACAGTAAGGGACGTGACTAATACACATAAAATCTTAAAAGGCTGTATTTAAGAACTGAATAATGATAAACAACTCTTGCAGGAAAAAAAGGTGGTTTAGCAGGGTGGTGAAACTATAGGGAATTTTTATTTTCTTTCTTGTGCTGATTAGTATCTTTTTGTTCTAAAATATGCACATTCCTCTTGCATCGGTTTTTAAAATGGTACTTAAAGCTATGGAAACAGGTGCAATCACTTAAGAGTTATTGGTTAAAAAAGAGATGAACACACAATATACAGATGACTATTACAGAATTGTATACTTGAAACCTAATAATTTTACTAATTAGTGTTGCCCCAATTAATTCAATAAAATTTTTTTAAATAAAAATACAAAATAAACCCTTAAAAAGAGAAGATGACAAATGAGTCCCAAAGAACTCCAACAGCCATGGATTAGAAAAACAGCTAGTATAGAAGGCTGAAAAGTACAGTCAACTGAGGCAGGAGAAAAACCAAGAGAGTTGGGGGTCATGGAAGCTGAGAAAGGAGCAGCAGAAAGCGGGCAGTTCTGCATGTTACAGCCTCAGCCACCCAAAGGGAAACTCACCTGATTATCTCTAACCCCTATTTCAAAATCTAGGAGAAAGGAATCATTGGTCTTAGTTCACATATCCCCTTTAGAAATGAACACTACATAAAGTAACTGCTGAAGTAGCCACATAGGTCAAGAAGCAGGGCTTTATTCTCAGAAAAGCAGGCAGACAAATTAATGTCAGGTACAAAGGGAACAATCAGCACAAACTGAGTAATGAAAGAAGTTTCAATGAAGGAGGTAGGCCTTGAACAATCAGAAGAATATTTGTCCCATTTGTTCTCCATTTGTCCTTCATGATTCTTTCCACTGTTTCTCCACACTGCTCTGTGCCCTATGTGGCTCCTGGTTGGGTTCAGTCTGTGGGAGGCACCAGGAAATCAATATACTGAAAAGAGAGAGAGATTGAAATATTTCCCCAACAGGACTACAAATGAGGAACACCTTTACCAAAGGTCACAGCTTCTAGATTGCACTTCTACAGCTGTGCCTACAGCTCTCTCTAGCTTCCAGTGTCTGCTTCCTTCCCCCGCCCCTTCAGAGCTAGATGGCATGTCATTCCCCCACTGCTTCTGTCCCTGAGAGCTTTACTACCACACCCCTTTTTGGTTTCTCTTAACTCTGCCCACAACTTTGTAAATAGCTTTTTTGTCAAACTTTTTTCGATGACCCATTCCAGTGTGCTGTTACCTGCCTCAATCCTGTTTCATACAAATGAACTGAGGTAAGACATTTCAAGTAGAGAAAGGAGATACGGATAAAAACAAAGACAAAAAGGCCAAGAGAATTAAGAATTATAACGGCAACAAAAATGTGGAGTTAAATAGATTCGAAGATGCTTGCTAGAAAGTAGTAAGAAACAATTTGAGAAAATGTAGACTGAGGCCAGACCACGAAAGCTCCAGAAAGCCAATTAAAGAAGGCTGGGACTAAATCAACACAGTGCACACCTTAAACTCACACAGTGTTGTATATCAACTATACCTCAATAAAGCTGAAACAGTTTGGGACTTGATTTGACAGACAAAGAAGAACCGTTCAATCTATCATTCCTTCTGCATACAGTAAGTATCTAGCATATGTCAGGTGCACAGAAGCAACACACAAACCAGTAATCTAGTAAAGTTAGTCTGGCAAAAAGAGTGAGTAAAAACTAGGAAAAGAGCACTGGCTAAGAGGCTATTTTTTTAATCCAGGCATGAGATGATGACTGTCTCTACTATTGAGAAGTGGAGAATGAAAAACATGAGATATCCTAAAGGAAGATATTATCTACTAGACAAAAGGAAGGAAGGAAAAAGATGATTCCATAGTGTCTAGTGAAGCTAGAAGAAATGAAAAAAGGGACCATAAAATGTGAAAGAGAGAAGCATAAAACTGGAAAGGAAATGGAAAGTCTGCTTCACTAATGAAATAGATAAAAAATGTATTTAAGACAATAAGTAACAAGAGAATGTTCTGATGCTAACTCCTAAGAAAGCCAAAAAGCATAAATCATTAACTTGAGACATATAGACTGTTACTGTTCTCAGAAAGAAGGTCCTTCATTCATGCTTTTTCAAATTATAAAAGGTTACCTGTGATTTCATCCCTCCGAATGTAGTTTCAACGTACCAGAGCTGGCTCATTCACCTTCACAGGCAGCACGATGGCCTCCTTTGAAAGGAGAGGTGTACAAATTTGAAACGGGGGGTCAGGGATGGGGAGAATAAAGAATCAATCCAATATGTGCCCTGTTGACCCTAAAGCCACAATAAGTCATGAAAGGAGATGACCTGCAGGCAGTTGAAAATATAGAACTGGAGACTAAGACAAATCTGAGACTGGAAATACAAATATGAAGTCATCCACATGAAGTGAATGACTGAATTAACGAGTGTGAGCTAACTGAAAGAAAAAATATGAAAAGAGAACAGAGATCTTAGAATAGAGCTTTAGAGGAATGGGAGAAAAAAAAGATAATCAAAAACCCAGAAGAATTTATTTATACCAAAAGACCCTTTCATAACATCTACATGAACTATCACATAGATGTTATAAAATTAATACATTTTATATTTTAAATATTTATCATTATGTACAAAATACAACATTCTGTAATGAAAAACAAAGTGTCAGTATGAGTTACAGTGAGATGATCTGAAGAAAATAGTTTGGAGCGAGCTAGTCATTGTAGAAATAGAATACAGTTCAAGCATGAAGGGAGAAAGAGCAATTGCTGATGAGTCAGGACAGAATTTCAGACTTATCCTATCTGATAAGAAATTCAGACACAAATGAGGCTATCTTTCAGTTGTCTTGAAAGCCTATACAAATAAATAACGCACCTACAGGAAAGCTGAATCCTTCAAAACTGCCTTAATTTTAACCTAATTACACCTGCAAGCAAGATCCCATAAATTTCTGTAGCATGTTAAACTTTCTGAAGTACTTTCCTATGCATTTATTTTATATGTGTTACACGTATACAAACAGGAAAGGCAGATATCATTACACTCACATTGCAAAAGAGAATACAAAGGGAAAAAGAGAAAAGCAACACCAGTGTGGCCTGGGTCATGCACCTCCTTGGGATGACTATAGCTGAAAGGTTTAGTTTTAAAGAAACAGTAAAGTGATGAGTTAAGATAAGCAGAATAAATGAGAAATACCATGCAGGAATTACGTGCAGGAACGAGCCAATGAATTGGGTGAAGTTGTGGGGACTGAAGGACAAGAGGTAAAGAAAACAGATTTGGGAGTATAATGTTACATAAGATAGGAAAAAATTCTCTGGTTGGAGAAAGAGGAGGGCCGAGAGACGGAGCCCAAAGGAAGCAGTGTTTGATGATGAGTTTCAAAGTAGGGATATGCAGGCTACAGATCTGCAGAGTAAAGGCATAGCACGAGCTGTTAGTTCAGCAATATACACAGTTAACCATTTCCTCTTAATAAATACATGCTTCCAGATGGGGACTGAAGGAGAGAAGAAACTCACGTGACTAAGCTGCTCATACTGCTACTATCATCGGCAGAATGGTTAAGGTCACAGCGTTGGGAGCCCAATTTGTCTGGGTTTAATCCTGGCTCTATCTGCCTTTTGTGTAACCTTGGTAATTTACTTAACTTCATTCTGCCTCAAGTTCATGATTTGTAAAATTAATGTATAATTTTATTTTATTTATTGATGAGAGAGAGACAGAGAAACATCACTTTGTTGTACCACTCATTTATGCATTCATTGGTTGTTTCTTGTCCGGAGATCGAACTCACAACCTTGGCATATTGGGAAAACACTCCAACCAACTGAGCTACCCAGCCAGGGCCAGCCTATAATTTTTTTCAAAAACAAAATGCCTGTCATGTAACATTTCATGCAACAATATTTATTGAGCATCTACCATATGCCAGGCATTGTTACCTAAAATTACTACTTGTTATTTTCTCTACTTGTAAAATGTCTGAATTCTTAAGAATGGTGTCAACATCTTTCATTTATTTAAGGAATTACGATTGAGTCTTTCATAGCTGATAGCAATAAGAGTTTGCCTGGGGACAGTGAGCTCCTCAAGGAAAGGCACCATGTTTCATACTTACACCACAGCACTGTAACACACTCATGGATGTAGAGGAACTAAAAATTATGAGCATTAAGAACACAAGAGTGACGAACATGATACGAAAAAACATGTAACTTATCTTTACCTAACATAACAGTTGATAAAACCAAAGATACATTTATCCAGCATAAAGCGAAAGGCAATAAAAATATTTGGTAAGAGCAGTCACTGACAGTCAACAGACTACTGTTAACAACATAAATATTCATAGTTCATTTGCAGAATTACACAGTATAGTGCTGAGGGTTTCATCACTGACTGAACTAACTGGCTTCACTTTGTTCAAAGTAACAACCACCGCCCTGCAGACCATCTTGTTACAGATAGGTGTTTCTGGTTTAAACGTGAACAGACCAGTGCAGTTTTCTTACTGATAATGGAAAAATAAAGCTTAGTAGGTGATGAATCACTAGCATTATGTTAACTTTAAAAGAAAAGCATACTTTTTGTTGTAATAAACTGTTGTAATTAAGAGCCCTAAATTTGTGAGCTTAAAATAAGTTATTTCTGCATTGTAAGTGCAGTTCCAAGAATGTGCTAGAAAACAATTACAGAAATAAAGCAGTATAATAAAACATGACTCTAGTTAATAAGCCACATGGTCTTTGACTTAATACACTTACGGAACAAAAAAATTATGGGTCTGATTATTTTTACCCTGAATAAAAATTCAAAAATAGAGGATGATAGTTAAATGAACTATGGATACAAAAGAATATAAAAATAAATCTAGTAATTTCAGCAATTAGCTTAACTTCTGAAAATTTTAAGTTTTAATTCAAGGGAAAAATACCTGTTAAAGGATCTCAAAGCTTTGATCTCAACCCAATTTTGAGGATGTTTAACTAATATTTATATCATTATTCATTATTTAGACAAACATCCTCAAGCAATAAAAAGACTTTTTTTATGTTCAAATGATTCTATTTTTTTTAACGATTTTAGTTATTTATTTTTGGGAAGAGAGGGAGAAAGAGAGTGAAACATCGATGTGCGAAAAACACATAGATTGGTTTGTTTCTCACACGGCCCCAACTGGGGACCCAGCCACAACCCAGGCACGTGCCCTGACTAGGAATCAAACCAGCGACCTTTCAGATCGCAGGCTGACACTCCATCCACTGAGCCTCACCAGTCAGGGCAGATTCTATTTTTTAAATAAGACACCGATATTTGGTTTAATATCATGTATAACTTTCCTCACTCAACCGTGTTTCTAAACACTGGTTTTCCAGCTACTCTTTGTGCACTAAAATGATAACTTTTAAGAGAAAACTTGCGCCAATGTTTTCCTTTAAATTCTTACACTGGGTTTCCCTAAAGATACACCAGTATGAAGAAAATAAACATTTAAACAACTTGGAAGGTAAATTATTACATTGTTTTGTACTAGTGATGTTTTCTAGGTCCAGTCCTAAGACACAATGTCCTATTAATAAAATATAATTAAGCTGAGGTATATGGCTAAAACTTATGTTCATATAAAATGGCTCACAATTCTCTGAATTAATAAGGGAGGATAGGTTTTCTGAAAGTTTTTTCTTCTGTCAAGTTTACAAAATATGAAGTGCTATGTCTTACTACATTTTTCAACTACTAAAAACATGGAGGTGATCACCTAAGTTTTATAGGAGATTCTCTAAAATGCATAAATTCCTGTTACAATAATTGTTATAAAACAACAGGGAAGTAAGAAGGGCTGGTAAGTGGGTGAAAACCCACTATATGACTGACAAACGTAAAAACTAATCATTTCTTATGTCTTTCTTTTTCTCTTAAATATTAATTACTTAATCTTAAGAGCATAATAAATTAAAATCTGAGACCTCCATGAAATGATTCTCTGCTGAAAATATGCTTGTGATTTTATAGCCCTAATAGCTTTTAAATATCCTGAACTTTTAGTATTGTCTGTTTTCTAACCATTTTATTCAGAGCTGTTAGTCCAGCAAATAAACAGCACATGCTTTGATCTTATTAAATTACAACTTATAGTTCCTAGAGTCATAAATATTGTGCCCTTTTCTCCTTTACCCCTCCTTTTCTGGTATGGGGTAGTCTGTTAAATATCACTATCTCCTTGAGTGCTCTGACGTTTACTCAGACAAATAGCAGAGTTTATGAATGCTGCTCACAGATAGTATCAGGAACTCTTCATGATGGCCACAATAGTGAACCCAGCATTCAGAACTGTAATACCTCATGAATGTAACAACTAAGTTTGGTCTGCTTAAATCTGCTCCACAAAAAATAGAATTCCATCTTATCACAAACCAATAACTTAACTGCTCTGGACAAAATCATAAAACAGTATAAAAGAAAAATAAAAATTATCTCTGGGGCAATTGATTAAAAGTTTTAATTTAGTGCTATAACCAATGTTACTAAACTTAATTTGCTTCTGAAAAAGAATCAAAACAGAAAAGAATGTTTCCTAAAGTTAAAGATAAAGACTATATTTAAAAATACAAAATATACCATGAAAAAAATAAAATAAAATAAATTTAAAATAAAAAAACTGTAAATAGAAATTAAAGTTTTATGTTTTATTAAAAATTTTTCCTGTACTTTACACCATCACATCTTTGATTAATTGGGTAAACCATATCTTCTTAATATTAAAAGAGCTAAATTTTACTTCCAAAAAAAATACAAAATATAAAATTATTGTACCTAAAATGTCTAAAATATTAAAAATTGGCTGTAAATATATGTGTGTGTGTGTATGTATATATATTTCTCACCCTTTCAGCTACTTGGATTTGGAACTTTTAAAAGTTCACAGACATTCTTCATCCTTTTTCATAAATCCACTAAGGGTATCTCTCCGTGGATTTACATGAGCCTCATCTCCATCTACAGGTCAGTCTCAAACTACACACTTGAAATACAATAGTCTATTATGTTACAGTGAAACACTTGTCTTTATTCAGTAAAAATAAAAATACATAATTTAGTATGGAAATTTATGAGATATAATCTTTTCATAATGTAGAAACTAACTGGATATTTTCATATAGTCACCAAAATGCATGATGACTTAATCACTTAGGTTATTGATAAAACTATTAAATAAAAAAAAAATAAATGAACTAAAGAGATATCACCGAAATATGCTTATTCAGTCACTCAGTATTTAGCATTTCAAGTTTATATTGGTAAAAATAAGTGGTCCTAACTGTTCTGATTTAAGACTAGAGACAAATTTTTCAAATTACACCTTTTCCTTCTTTATTTAAAAGAGTTATCATTAATATTTTAGGATGTGAACAAAAAGAAACGTTAAGATGGCAATCACAAGTTCAAGTGCTTCTGACTGATCAACTATGAACAGTAACTTCCAGGACCCACTCCTTGGGTTTGACTAATTTATTAGAGTGGCTCACAGAACTCAGGAAAACACTTACGTTTACCAGTTTGTTAAAGAATATATTAAGGATACAGATGAATAGCCAGACGAAGAGATACACAGGGCAAGATCTGGAAGGGTCCCAAGCATAGGAGCTTGGATCCCCATGGAGTTTGAGTGTGTTACCCCCAGTAAATGGATGTGTTCACCAACCTGGCAGTTCTCCAGGACCCATACTATTGAGATTTTACGAAGGCTTCCTCACATGGGCATGATCAACTGTTAAGTTGATTTCTAGCCCCTCTCCCCTCTCTGGAGAAGTAGGTAGTGTGGAGGAGCAGGGCTGAAAATTTCAAGCTTCTGATCATGGCTTGGTCTCTCTATTGATCTGCCCCATCCAGGAGCCCATCCAGAGCCACCTCATTAGAATAAAAAGGGCTCCTAATGTTCTTATCACTTAGAAAATTACAAGGGTTTTAAGAGCTCTGTGCCAGGAATTGGGGACAGAAGCCAATACATACATTTTCTATTACCTCATACTTTTCTATATACCAACAATGGACAAGTCTAATTTGAAAATAAAAACATTACCATTCACATTAGCAACCCATAAAATGAAATACTTATATACCAATGTAATGAAATACAAGATTTGTACAAGAAAAACTACAAAACCCTGATGAAAGAGATCAAAAAACATTTGATCTTTGAAAGAGACCAAAAATATTTATGGATAGAAAAACCCAATATTTTCAAGATTTCAGTTCTTCCCATCTTACTCTATTGATTTAATACAATCCCAATCAAAATCCCAGCAAATCACTGTGGGCACTGATTCTAAAGTTTATATGGAGGCAAACCCAGAATAGCTAATTCAATAGTACAAGAGGACTGACACTACCCAACTTCAAGACTTACTATAAAGCTACAGTAATGAAGACATCATGGTATTGGTGAAAGAAAAGACAATTAGATTAATGGAATGGAAATGAAAGCACAGAAATAATCCACATAAATAGAGTCAACTGATCCTTGACAAAGGAGCAAAGACAACACAATGGAGCCAAGATCATCTTTTAACAAATGGTAATGAAACTACTGGATATTCACATGCACACAAAAAAAAAGAATCTAGATAATACACCCTTCACAAAAATGAATTCAAATGGCTCATCTAAATGTAATAAAACTATAAAACTCCTAGAAGATAACAGAGGAGAGAATCTAGATGACTTTATATATGACAATAACTTTTTAGGTACAATGTTAAGTGCATAATCCACAAAAGAAATAATTGATAAGATAGACTTCATTAAATTAAAAACCTCTGATCTGCAAAAGACAATGTCAGGAGAAGAAGAAAACAAACCTGAGTGGGATAAAATATTTATAAAAGACACATCCGATAAAGAACCACTACCCAAGTTATAGATAGAACTTTTAAAATTCAACAATAAGAAAATGAAAAGCCCAATTAAAAGTGGATAAAAGATCTGAACAGACACCTCACCAAAGAAGAAACACAAATGTCAAGTAAGCATGTGAGAAGATACTCAACATTGTATGTCACTAAGGAATTACAAATCGATCAAAACAACAAAGAGATACAACTATGCACCTATTAGAATGGGCAAAATCCAAAATACTGACAACACCAACTGCTGGCAGAGGTGTGGAGCACAAAGAATTCTCATTCATTGCTGGTGGGAATGCAAAATGTACAGTCACTTTAGAAGACAGTTTGGTAGGTCTACAAAAACTAAACATACTCTTAATATAATTTCCAAGCAATCACACTCCTTAGTATTTATACAAAGGAGTCGAAAACTTATGTCCGCACAAAAACTGCATACAGATATTTACAGCAGTTTTACTGATAATTGCCAAAATTTGCAAGCAACCAAGAAGTCCTTTAGTAGGTGAATGGCTAAACAAACTATGGTACATACAGAAAATGGAATATTATTTAATAATAAAAAGAAATGAGCTATCAAGCCATAAAAGAAAAAATAGAGAAGCCTTAAATGGGTATTACCCAATGAAAAACAAAAGACAATCTGAAAGGGCTACATTCTGTATGACTCCAACTATGGGACATTCTGGAAAGTCAAAACTATGGAAACAATAGAGAGATCAGTGGTTGCCACGGGTTAGTGGGGGGGAAGGGATGAAAAAGCAGAGCGCAGATGACGTTCAGGACAGTGCGACTGTTCTGTATGATACTATGATGATAGTTACAGGGCATTAAACATTGTCCAAGCCCAGAGAATGGAGCACCAAGAGTGAACCCCAATGTGAAGTATGGGATGTGGATGACAATGACCGTGCTGCAGGTTCGTCAGCTGTAACCAACGCACCACTCTGATATGGGATGTTGACAATGGGAGGGACTACATGTGTGGGGACAGGGAGTATACGGGAACTCTACATTTTCCATTCAATTTTGCTGTGAAACTAAAACTGCTCTAAAAAGTAAAGTTTATTAATTTAAATAAATAAAATAAGTAAAAATAGTGAAATCTGATGTATGCATAAAGCTGTAAATGCTTGGGGTGAGTCTTCCCCCCCTTTAAAAACAGAATCATTTAGAATCAAAATGAAAACACTGACACAAAATTTAAATTTTCCTCAAATTAATGATGTGTCTGAACATCATTCGTATTCATCTTCTGACCCCCAAGTATGTATTTTATAAATGGCTAGTTGAGGTCTGCAGTGTAATCTTAGACTAAAAAAGAAATTTCTCTTGTCCCAGCCGGATGGCAGAAGCAGCATCGTCTCACTGGTTGGAGCACCGTCTGATATAACGTTGCAGGTTCAATCCCCGGCTGGGATGCATACGGAAGGCAACTGATCAATGTTTCTCTCTCACATTGGTGTTTCTCTCTCCTTCCCTCTCTAAGATCAGTAAACATATTCTTGGGTAAGGATTAAAAAAAATAAAAATAAAAAAATTCTCTGTACTGAATCAACTAGCCTAATAGGAAACTGAATCCGTATCTTTGGCCTTACTAATGTTATACTGAGTACACAAGTGTATACTCAGAACCCCAACAGGGAACAGATGATAGACATAAATTAGAGTAATTTGCAGATGGTTTATTGGCAAAGGTGTGGATACAATATAAAGAAACCGTAAGAAATGAGGCAAGTTCAAGGGACTAGCAGCAATGGAGCTGTCACCACCCCTGGACCCAAAAGGACAAGAGGAGATTACTGAAACTCAGAAAGAGAGCATCACTTAGAGTAGACCAACCTGAAAGAAGTAGTCATGTGTTGAGAGGTAGGGTCACCCTGAACTCATGTCCCGGGGGGGGCGGGGAATAAATATACAGGGTGGGGCAAAAGTAGGTTTACAGGTCTGAGTACGTGAAACGGAGTTTATTCTTATATTATTTATTAATTATTGTATTGTTTTCCATACAAACAACTGTAAACCTGCTTTTGCCTCACCCTGTATTTATTCACTCTCCTTCCTCCCATCTCTTGCCTTGGCCCAACTCAACAAAAAGCCAGAAGAGATGGGACACTGATAACAATCTATATAGGTAAGCCTTACAAGGAAAGAAGGATGGGTAAGTCTGGATCTGGAGAGAGAAATGGATGATATTTTATGCACCAATAAATTAAATAACTGTAATTTTTAAATAAACATTTAAGTGATACTCAGTAAATGTTTTGAAGCATTTATTGAAGGTCAGTAAAAACAGGTACTTCATTCTCTAGGGGGCAGAAAGGTGGTTCAAAGTGGTATTTCAGATGGAGCAGTGAAGGGAGGAGGGAAGAGGAAATAGGAAGCCATTCTCTGTAGAAAGAACAAGGCCTTGCCTACTTCTTTCTCTCATACCACTCTCCCCTCCTATCAGCAGGGATACTTTCAGTTGTAAATATAGGAAAACTACACTGACCATATTCAAACTGGCTTAAATAAAACTGAGGATTTACTGGCTCCCATAACTGAAAAGTCTAGAGGTAAGAAAAGGGTAAGGTCGGTCAATCCAAGGACTCAAAAATGTCATCCAAGAACAAGGTTCTTTATACAACACCAATCTGGCATCCACACTGTCAGGGCCCTTTGGGCTTCTTATGGCTGGAGGATGACTGAGAGCCACAGTGGGCTTACACTCTTTCTAGTTTATAACTACTACCTAAGGCCATTTGTCTACTCCTGAACCAATGGCTGGGGACAGAGGAAGGAAGTATGTTTATGGCCTTCTGCCAATTTAGGGCTCATCTCTAAGCTGGAGGCAACAAAATAAAAAACTGGATGAATTTAGGAAAGAGAAAAGGGCTATTGATATTCAGTTAGCACCCAATAAATGTCCAATGCATTCCTTCACTCACGATGCTCCAACCATATCATACTTTTTCTAGTTCCTCACATACTACACTAAACTCTTTCCTGCCTCAAGGCTTTTGCATGTGCTATTTTCCTTGCCTAAAACATTATTTTCTTCCCTTCTCTACCCTTTTACCTCCAGTGTAATAATGTCACCTGTTATAATGTCATTACATCCATTACTTTTTCTTCATATAACTTATAACAGTTTTAAATTATTTAATCTAGTTGATTGTTTTACATCTAACTCCTCCACTGGATTATAAACTTCAAAAAAGTAGGGGCATGTTTTATTTTCTCCATACCTGTATCCTCAGTGCCACATAATATTTGGCACACAGAGTCACTCAAATATTCAACTGAATGAATGAATGAATGAATGAATATGGTAAGACTGACATATAATGAATGCCAATAGGCTACTTATGTCACCAGAAAAATGCATGCCACTGGTGACAAGTCAAACAATATTTCAAATAGGTTAGAAGAAATTCATTCATTACATTTATTGGAATCAAAACAAAAGTTTATTAATCTGTATTTAAAACATTTTATTTATAACAAAAATCTACCCAAACTTTTCTAGTAATATTTCATAAAGTGAATTATTTTAGACTGCAGTTTTATTCAATAGTATAATGCTGTATCAATCATACCTTTTTTAAACTGCATATTTCAGATTC
Organism: Tonatia bakeri; assembly: GCA_004024845.1. Classification (NCBI taxonomy): domain Eukaryota; kingdom Metazoa; phylum Chordata; class Mammalia; order Chiroptera; family Phyllostomidae; genus Tonatia; species Tonatia bakeri. The sequence goes on along the minus strand of PVIA01001084.1, from coordinate 10,095 downwards.
TTGTTTTCTATTTAAAGCTGAAAGTCTTTTGTTTAACTGTATTGCTTCCTGTACTGTAACATGAAAGACATTGAGGAAAATATCATATTCAATTTACATTTTAAGGAAAGTATCACTACCACAGACAAAGAAAACAGCCTCAATGCAATGTATACAACTATCACTAAATTTAAATAAAATTCACTAAACTGCCATTTACTATACTAGTCTCAGTTAACTTCAATTTATTCATTATAAATAATAAGTTCATTTAAACATTTCCTATTAAATATATCAGTAAGTTTAAATAAGACAGCACCTACCATTTTGTTCTAACTTTTCATGATTCTCTTTCACCATTCCAAACTGGCCTGTTACTGTGGCATAGCACTTCTCAATTTCATTCAGTTGCTTCTGATGATCTTCTTTAGCCAAAAGATGTAACTGGACTTTTTGTTCCTATTTTAAAGAGTTGTTTTAAATGTTATAGTTACAAATACAGGAAAACTACACTGGCTTAAGCAAACCGGCTTAAATAAAAACGAGGATTGGCTCACATAACACCCATACATATACATATATGCACACATACATATTAAACATATAATAAGCTATTATTTTTAATAATGTGTTATTAACATAAATATGTCATTAAAAAGTATGAGTATACCACAGGGAGGAAATGTTGAGAGATATTTCTAAATTTATGTAAAATTAAAGCACATTTTTTTTCCTATAACAAAATAGTCACATGACTACATGTCCTTTGTTTACAGTTTCTTTTTCAAAAAAACAACTTTTATTTATATAAAAGTTAATTAGTCCAGTCTAACATAAGCAATATGGGGAGAATATTAAAGCCATACTTTTGGTAATTTATGAAAAGAATTTTTCTTCTCTAAATTTGCTGGTCTAATTATGATTTCATTATAAAAATTCAGGTAATTTTTCTAAGATTAACTTTAATGAATATAGCACCTTCTCAATGTATTAAAAACGGAATGATGAGGACAATATCTGTAAGTCGCAGGGAGGTAATATGTTACAGTAAAAAGTCTATTTAAGCTAAGTGAGACAATTGGTGAAAACTGGACTCCACATATAACATGGGCCTTCACCACTTTTAGCTAAAGGAGCTTGTTTTTCACCATAATTAGAAATATGACTTTAAATTTTAAAGAGAAATATTATTTTAATAGAATCATTGACATTTTTAAAGGTCCTGATCTTGACTTGGCATAAGCAGAATCATTGACTGGTTTCACAACTTTCATTCATTTTTGCCACACACTTCAGCTTCCATGATGAGCTGTGATAGAGAACCGTGTGAGACCCATCAACCTGTACTCAGCAATTGTTTTCTGAATGAGTTCCATTGTCCTTTAGAGTTCCAACAGTAGAAATTTGTTAGATTTGCCTGGCTATCTCCTTTACCCAATAGTACCACAACTTCAAGTATTTACTTGAAATATTTTTTCCTCACTACAATCTAGTAAGACTAAAATTCAGGAGTCCTATTCTTCCCTAGTCAAGTGAAGGGTATATTACTCAAAATAAACCAAGTGATTTCTTCCTTTTGGGAATTCAAATCTTGAGAAAAAGAGCATTAACACTAAAGAAGTTCAGTGATGATTGCTCCTATCCAGTCTGATGTGAGACCTCTGTCCTGGGTTCCTACATCCGGCTTCACAAACTCTGGAATTACCTTGGTCCCTGTTCATTCTCAAACCCATTCTTCATTTTGATTTACTATGAGGACCTCTACTAAATCTCCATTTGCATCAGTTAACCAGTGCTCCTTCACAGAGCTAAAAGCCAAAGCGCAGGCACTATAGAATGGTCAAAAGATAGTGTACCTATGTTAAAGTTCTACTTCTGTAATTTAGTTGCTGTGTGACCTTAGGAAAATCATGTATCTTGTCTTTAAAACAAAGACTATGATAGTATCTCCCTCACAGGATTGTTGTGAGGATAAAATGAATTAACACAAAGCACTAAAAACAGAGCCAGTAACATAATAAGTACACACAATGTTTTGTTATTATTATTCCTTACCTGATAAAAGTGACTTTATAGTTTTAATTTTTATTTGAAATAAGAACAGCCCTCTCTAATAAAGGTTTAAGTTTTATCTGACTATATTATCTTGGAAAATCTGGTAATTTTAACTTTTTCTAAGATACTTTTGGGTGATAATATCATTGGTAATGATTATGATAGATCATTTGAAAGTTTCTCAAGCATGTCTATGGGCTCTTCGAATTCACTACTTAATCATCTGAATTCATAGTGTAGCAGTTATAAAGCAAACAAGATGACATGTGTACTTACCACCTGAGCTCGTATGCCTGAGTTGCTACCTTAGTTACTGTTGTAACTAAACAATGAACAATAATGAACCAAATTTCATTCCTCCAAAATACCACTTAATTCTCTAATACAGAGACTTATATCCACTTTTTCATCAGATGTGTAGAAATCTCATACAATTTCACTAGAAACTGGTCTAAAGGCATCTTTTCTAATTCAATAAATTTTTCAAATTTTCAATTCAAATCAATTTTTATATAGCCTTTATGAGAACACTGTCCCCTACATACAAGCTTCCTTAACTTTCAGTTTAAAAGTGGTGGATCAAATAGGCTGCCAACACCTGTAAACGTTAACAATCCTAGTACCTAAAAATATAGCAAAAATCAAGGGATTTCATAGGCATGCTCTACATACATAGAGTTCTATCACATTAAAGTAATTTGTGATATACTCTATTCCAACATCCTTTGCTTGGGGCCAAAATTAAATTCAATTTAAATGCAGTTTCATTTGTTTGCATGACATAATTCTGATTTTCAAACACATTAGTCTATGGCCACAATGAAAACTATAAAGACTTTCAAATCACATAAGCACCTACAGCTTATGTGCCTTATTAGCCAGACAGGCTTATATGAGATTGTTCATATATGTATCTTGTTGGCTGCCTGACAGAGAGATGAAGAGGCCAGTTGTCAAGTTGGCCACTTAACTTTATTAAGATGACTGTCAGCAAATAGTTTGAACTTTTGGGAAACAGCAACAAAAAAGTATATTGGTAACATCTGTCTGAGAAACCTAACAACATTTTTAAAAATACAAATAAATTTTCCTGACTGGTATAGCTCAGTGGATTGAGTATGGGCCTACAAAGCAAAGGGTTGCTGGTTCAAATCCCAGTCAGGGCACATGCCTGGATTGTGGGCCAGGTCCCCAGTGGGGGATGCGCAGGAGGCAACCACACATGAATGTTTCTCTCCCTCTCTTTCTCCTTCCCTTCCCCTCTGTCTAAAAATAAATAAATAATATTTTGTAAAAACGGCTACCAGTATATAGTCTCAATAATGACTAGAATATACTTGAACTTAGAAAAAAGAAAAAAATGAATCAAGTTTAAAAAAAAAAAATAAAATAGTATTAAAACCTTAATATCAAAATAGTACAACAGAATAATTAAAGATTACTTTATTAAGATGATTAAGAAATAGCTAAGTTTGTATCATTTTCACTTTTCTTTGCCTCTGTGAATTCATTATTTATTCTCTTACACAATTTTACTACTAAATGCAAAAATATCTGACCACAGGAAAATAATGCCAAGATTCACTACTTTGCAAATACACTGTACGTCATTTCAAACAAACTTACACTATGAAAATCAAAATTAGAGAAAGAAAAGATAGCATGTACATAATTGACAAGTAGCTGTATGTGTGTATGTGTATAGATCGCTTAAAAGCCTCAGGGTATTTAAAATAGGAGTCACTTAAAAATAACATTTACATGCATCTTTTTAGAACTACGTTAGTATAGCTGTTCATTTCCCCCTTTCCTCATTTCTTTATGGAGATCAATTTGTAAACCTTTTGAAATCAAATTAATTTCCCTTAAAACAAATAATGCATTATAAGTAAACTTTAAAGAAAAAGATAAAACAAAAATAAACTTTAGATATTCTTCATTTCTAATTTTGTAACTTACCTTCATTTTCTTCTATTACATCCAAAATAAAGCAATGGGCTTATACAACAGACTTTTTAAAAACTTATAGCATCTTTAAGAATATTTTACCTTTTCAGTCACTAATATAAATACACACTACTTAAAAAATCTGAAGTTACACATACTCTGTATGTATGTACAGATATACATAATACATGTGATCACGAAGATTCTTTCCAGACAAGTCTTCAGTCTAAAAATATTCTACTGTGAAAAAAAATGTTGTTAATTCAAAATCACATGAAAATTTTCAATACTGAAACTTTGGGTTAATTTAATAAAGAAAACTAAATTTTACATCAATGTAAAAAGTATTTGCACAGCAAAGCAAACCATCAACAAAAAAGAAAAGACAAGGCACTGAATGGGAGAACATATTTGCCAATACATCTGATAAGGGGTTAATATCCAAAATGTATGAAGAACTTACAAAACACCGCCAAAAAACCAAACAATTCAATTAAAGAATGAGCAAAGGACCTGAATAGTCACTTCTCCTAAGGGGACATACAGATGGCCAATAGGCATATGAAAAGATGCCCAATGTCACTAATCATCAGAGAAATGCAAATTGAGACAATGAGCAATCACCACTCACCTGTCAGAATAGAATGGCTATTATCAATAAAGCAATAAACAAATGTTGCCCTGGCTGGTGCAGCTCAGTGGATTGAGCATGGGCTACGAACCAAAGGGCCACCAGTTCAATTTCCAGCCAGGATCCATGCCTGGGTTGCTGGCTGGGTCCTCAATAGGGGGCACATGAGAGGCAACCACACAGTGATATTTCTCTCCCTCTCTTTCTCTTTCCCTTCCCCTCTCTCTAAAAATAAATTAATTAAATCTTTACAAAAATAAAATAAAATAAACAAATGTTGACAAGCATGTGGAAAAAAGGGAACCCGTGTGCACTGCTGATGGGAATGCAGACTAGTGCAGCCACGGTGGAAAGCAGTATGGAGTTACATCAAAAAGTTAAAAATGAAACTGTCTTATAAACCAGCAATTCCACTTCTCAGAATTTATCTAAACAAACCTGAAACACTAATTCAAAAGAATATGTGCACCCCATGTTCACTGCAGCGTTACTTACAATAGCCAATATCTGGAAGCAGCCCAAGTGTCCACCAGTAGATAAGTGAATAAAAAAAGCGATGGTATGTTTATACAATGGAATATTACTCCACCATAAAAAGAAAGGAAATCTTACCCTTTGTGACAGCATGGATGGACATGGAGAACATTATGCTAAGTGAAATAAGCCAGTCAGTGAAAGACAAATACCATTTTATTTCACTCACACATGGAATCTAATGAACAAAATGAACTAATAAGCAAAATAGAAACAGACTCATAGAGAGCTGGCTGACAGCTGTTGGTGGGAAGGGTAAAGGAGGGTGAAGGGTTGGAACAAAAAAAAGAGAAAACTCATGGACATGAACAACAGTGTGGTGACTGCCAGGGGAAGGGACAGAGGGAGGCGAAGAAGGGTATAGGAGGGATAAATGGTGATGGACATAGACTGACTTGGTGTGGTGAACGCACAATACAGCGTACGGATGATGTGCTGTAGGGACGTACACCTGAAACCTGTATGATTTTGTTAATCAGTATCACCCCCAAAAATTCAATAAAAAGGAAAAAAAGAAAAAGAAATCTTTAAGTCTTTTCTTTAGAGGAAAGGGATATACAAATAAAATACAACAGGATAGTTGGATGTCTCAGCTTCATTCATTAAGTTGCATTAGCTATTCAGTTACACAACATGGTCACTTAACACAATGATCACAGGAACAAACAGAAAAGATTTTCATCAGTGACCAAGTCACAAAGACAGTTACTTCAATGTTCTCTGGTATGTTTTTATCACGTTTTGTTGCATTCTTTTTATTGGTAATAATCAATATGATCATTTGTTCAAGAAAAGGTTTCGATACTTTACAGATAGAGGAATCTCTCGATTCCTAACTGTGTACAAGTTTACCGAATTCACAAAAGACAGAAACTTACTAGTAGTGAAGGGCCTGCCAACAAATCATTAACTTCTTCAAAAGTTTCTTAAAACTGTTTTTTAATTATTTCTTTCAGCACTTTTAACCTTACCAATTGCTCCCCAAGGTCCTGCCTTGACATGCTGACCAGCTTGCTTCCTGACTTGCCCACAGAATCAAATAATATAAAGAATAACATACTGATTCAAATAAACTAAGATTAGCTGAATTACTATTGCCTAGCACTTTGAATAGAGAAAAAGATCTGAATGATACAAAAATAATGTAAAATGAAGAGTGTAAGAATCTTCAGAAAAAAAGATTATTTTTAACTTTAAGATCAATTATGGAAAAACGTACAATATTCTGCCAGAGTGGGTATAATAAATGTACATCTCAATATATATGATGTTGAACTGTCAGGAAAACATATTGTAAGTATAACTCAAATATATTTTAGTAGGATCTTAAGAGGCTGTAATTCATATTAACAAAATGCTCGGAAGTGACGAAAAACTACCATAAGTATACTGCATGTCTCCATGGTTTTTTTTAGGATTATAAGTATCTGATGAAATTTTAAAGTGGAATAAATAAAACACATTTTATGTTGCTTTTGATCTTTAACTTGTAGCCTTATCTCCCAGGTCAGAGGGCACATTATTCAATTTCACTATATTTTGTGTAAAACCACTGTAGCGTTGAAGATGACTTTCAGTACAAATGTCATGGTACTTAAAGCTAAACTGGAATCTAGTTTTTCAGCTTTTTAATTAAAATCATAGCTTAAAACAGTCTGACAATATTATCTTTATTCTTTCCAGTTGAACAGTGACAGAATTTTTACTCTTTTATTCAATCAAGCTTAGCAATCTTTCTAAGGCTCTTTTATTTCTAACACACCAAAATAATTTCAAAAAATATTTACTTTATGTTTTTGTATTAAATATCTGAAGGATAATCTCTCATTTCTTACTCCTCATGTGTATAATATATAAGACTTACTCAAAAACTAATTTTACTTGCCTTACAGTATGCTCCAAAAAAGAATGACTAAAATAGGGTAAGCCCAGCCAAGAAGCCCTCTGAAGGTTTAAGTGGATATGGGAGAATCTTGCTTACTCAAAAAAAAAACAAAAATAAATCCTTCCAAATCAAATAGGGCTAAAAAGAGAATATCAAAGTAAATATTGCCTAAAATGTTATTCTCTAAAAATGTAAATATTAACTTTTAATATACTATAGAAAAGGAATACACAAATAAACACTTGTTGAATGATAAAGGGGGGGTACCATACCCCAAGTGCTATATTGAAATGCTACTTCGTATTATTTTAATTTTTCAGGCTATAATTAATAACTCCATATTTGCATAAATAGCTAGAAAAGATATCATTAAGAGGTTTTGCTGTTCTTATTTCTTTGTTGCTTCATTTTAATATAAAACCTCTACCAATAACATGGAAAGTGTGTTACATTTATTTTATAATATGTAAACATTATATAATCTGGAAATAAATTTGTAAAATAAATTAATTTAAGCTACATTTGAAACTGTAATTTAGTCTGGGGGTGGGTATATATTTTGTAATTTCCTTACCATTTCACTCACTTTCTTCTGTAAAGAATATTTAGAAACCTTGAAAAAAAAAAAAACAAGAAAATCTCATTAAGACTCTATTTAGTTACGAACTCTCCCTGCTAATAAAACTGTATGCTATAAAATGTGGCATTTATCTTCCATACACTATTTATTTCTAGTGGCTTTTTTCTTTTCTTTTTTGTTTTTAAGGATTTTATTTATTTATTTTTAGAGAGAGGGGAAGAGAAGGAGAGGGAGAGAAACATCAATGTGCAGCTGCCTCTCACATGCCCCCTACAGGGGACCTGGCCCACAACCCAGGCATGTGCCCTGGCTGGGAATCAAACCAGACACCCTTTGGTTCAGAGGCCCACTCTCAATCCACTGAGCTACACCAGCCAGGGCTCTAGTAACATTTTTTCAAAATACTATTCACCACAACTTTCTTCCTTATAACAAAAACAATACATTCATGTATTTATTCAGTACATATTTATGGAGCACCTACTATATGCTAGCCACTTTCCTAGGACCCTAGAATACAGCAGTGAACAAACAAAGTCCCTCCCCTTAAAAGCTTTACGTCCAGAGGGGGTAGTGGTAGACGACTATAAAATACAAGCTAAAAGTACAGAAATTAACTACCAAGAAGAAAAAGCGAGAAGGACTACAAAACAGTCTAGATGAGTTTGGTATTTATTATCGGCTCTTCATCGAAGAAAATGTGATGAAAACAAATTAAGGATAGGGAAAAAGCATAGGGGATCAAGTTGTTTTAAAGAAATCATCTCCTAACTCAGAAATAGCAATCATTAATATTTTGGTCTAATAGGTATTTTTCTATGCATGTATACTTTAAAAGAGAGCCAGTGGGGAGAGGAATAATAATATATGTACTATGCTGTACCCTACTCACCTAATACATAACAAACCCCTTTCTATGACAAATTAACCTACAACATGACTTTTAATGGCTATGTAGTATTCCACTATTTATACCATTGTCTACCAAATCACTCTCATTTTTGTATATTTACCCAGTTTTATGAAAATATTCCAAAATAAATATGCTTGTACCAAGAATTCTATAGTTATTCATTTTAGCAGGATAAATTCCAAGAATACCCAAGATTTGTTCATTTTTATACACTTTAACACTTTTACACAGCCCTCCAGAGTAGTTAACGAAGCTAGCCCAACCAGCCATGCACGAGCGCACATCTTCTGAAACCCTGCTTGCATTTATTAAATTTTAGGCAAAAAACACAACAATCACTTCGTGTTTCCTAAGAAATAAAATTTTTAGCACACTGCTTTGAACAAGCTGATAATTTTATTTCATTTTGGTGAAATGGATTATGTGTGATTGATTTAACAAATATTGAATACTTACTGTAAAGTTAAACACTGATATAGACATTGCGGGTACAATACTGGGCCAAAAGTATCTGTCCAGCTTAAATTCTGGGGAAGGTAGATATAAGCAATATAAATAAAATATATTGTCTATTAAATATTGATAAGTGCTAAAGAAAAATAAAAGGAATTACATAGGGTGGCTGAGAAAATCCTTTCTGAGAGGGAAACTTCTGAGTAAAGACTTAAGTAAGAGCGTTCCAGCAAGTGCGAAGACCGTAAGGTGGGGGGAAACGTATGGTGTGTTCAAAGAGCAGCAAGGAAGCCAATTTAGCCGTAAAGGAGTAAGCAATGGGAGGAAAAGCAAAAGATGAGTTCAAAGAGTAGGACAGGGGGAGTGGGAGAGCCATACCATTGTAGGGCTTGTAATGCGTGATACAGATTTAGGCTTGTATCCTGAGTAAGAAAGGAAGGCACTAAAGAGTTCTAAGCTTGATTTACTTTTTTAAAGGATCGCACTTTTATCTTAATGCTAAAGGAGGACAGAAGTGGAAGCAGGGAAACCACTGCAAACTACTGAAATAATCCCCAGGAAAGAGGATGATCAAAGAGAACTAGGATGTCCGCAATAGGTCCAGTGAGAGTGGTCAGATTCTGGATATACTATGAAAAGAAGTGAAAAGATCTGCAACAGAAAAAAAAGGGAGTTGTAATTAATGAAGAAAGACAAAGAAGTTAGTTTTCAGGAGAGGGAGATTTTAGGAACTTAGTCTTGAGCACGTCATGTTTGAAATGTCTTCTAGACATCCAACAGTCAATCCAGGCTGGCTTTGGAGCTAACTTTGGAAGTCCTCTGCAGGAAGATCCCATTTTAAAAACATGAGACTGGATAAGATCAGAATATTTTTTAAGGCATACAGACAAAAGAAAAGTAAAAGGATAAAGGTCATCTAGAAAAAGAATTTTTTAAAGAAAAAATTCAGATGTTCACTCTAATCCTGACTTTATTGTCAGTTACCACAATGGTTAATTTTATGTGTGTCAACTTGATTGGGCCAAAATCTTATTTACATTTTTTATCTCTTTAAAAATATATTTGTTTGTTTGTTTGTTTATTGAGAGAGAATAGAGGAGAGGAGAGGAGAGGAGAGG